>OY747703.1:36231295-36756295 GCA_963556495.2 Valencia hispanica
CACCTGTCAGAAGGTTCAGCAACGGATTATTAAGCCTTAAGTTAGCTTAGTATATATATATATACACATATACATATATATATATATATACATACATATATATACATATATATATACATATATATATATTAAACATACATATATTTACATATATATATACATATATATATACATACATACATATATATATATACATACATACATATATATACATATATATATACATACACACATATACATATATATATACATACACACATATGTATACATATATATATATACATACACACACACGCACACACACACACACACACACAGACACACACACACACACACACACACACACACACATATATATCTATATATATATATATATATACTACATATATTACTTACAGTTAAAAACAATTCTTTTATCCCAGACTAGGAATAAAGCATGTCATGAATTTTGAATTTGACTGAGCAAACCCCTGAGCAAAGAACCCTTTTAACACCCACTTAACATAGCTTTTAGAAATCTGTCCACTATGTACAAAGGCGTCTCTGACCTTAAAAAAATTAGCAGCTAAATTACAGTCAAGCAGAGCTGGCAGTCCCAAGACTGTTTGTGCCAACCTTGATGGCAGAGCTAACCATTTGTTCAGCATATGGCTATAAAAAACCCAGCAACTTCTGCAGCAATAAAATACTCCAGACTAATGATTTCACTGTCACTGCCTGTTCTGTAATCTTTTTATGGTGAGTATTAGAAGGTCAATATTCTACCAACACCAAAACCACTTTCCGCTCCCAAGGATAATTTCTTCCCTATGTTTTCATTAACAAGCAACTATCAGTCAGTTGAAAGTTTCTGGTTGGTTATTGGTACTGCCTGGAGACAGAAAACCATAGACTATTGTGTGAAACACGGCGACTTCTCACAGATCAAAATCCATGTAAACCATCCAGCCATCTTAGATTTATGTGACTGCATGGGAAACCTTGCAGGTCTTGGGGTCCAAAAGAGATCTTGAACTCACATATGTTTAGTTTGAAAGATATGCTTACTTAATCAGGATTTTAAGCCCATTTAATGACATCTGCTGCTGTTTCTGAGTTTTGAAAATATTTCATTCACATCATGACTCTTTGTAAATAAATCAGTGTATAATAGCCTTTTTTCACGGTTGATCCTGAACATAATGTCAAACTTGGCTTCTCATCCCTGTGTCTACCTTCCTCTACTGACTGCTTGACTGCTGCAGTGTAAATAATTATGTCAGAGAGAAAAACTCTGTTTGCCAAAATAACACATTTTAAAATACATCACTCCTTAAGGCGTGACAGCAAGAAAGTAGGGCTTTGGTCAATCATGAGCCACCTGTGATGGATGACGACTTCAACTCCAGAAGGGCATCCATATGTGATACAAATAACATACGAGATAAGCATAATCTCCAAGTTTCTTGCATATGCACACCCATGCCCTGATAAAGGAAGTGGTAATAAGCAGTAAAATTCTTAATTGTAAGTAGAGGGAAACCAAGAATAATATCACTATGCTAAAAAACTGAGTTGGTAGATGTTTCTATTCTAGAAACTTTTGTTTTGGAGCAACTTTGCTATTTCAAAATGTAAACGTAAATATTATATATTTTGGTGTGCAAACACACTTTGTCGATTTAAAATGTGTTTTTATTGCAGACCTAAATAAAACTGTCACATATTTTTGAGACAAAAACACAGGTCATAAACTGGAGGTCATCTTGTTAAAACAAGTTCCTATCGAGGGACGTAAAGAAGCTGCTCCGTTCTCACCAAACAGCTTCCCTTGAGGCATTACACCATCTCATTCTCACAAACATAGTGTTCCACCACATGGGCATGACTGCAGGGTATGTTGTAAAGACAACTACATAGTGGTATTAATTCACAGTGTTATCAGTTTGAGGAGCACCTTTTAAAACGTAATTTGTTAGTAAATAAATCTTTTTTCATGTCCAGATTATTACAAAATCCTTTAGCGGATAAATAAAGCTTGCTGTTGGAAAAGTATTACAGACTCAAAAAATATGTAAGTGTTTGAATTCTGTTTTCCTGGCCTAGTGAGGGGTTATGCTGATAGCATCAATTTGTCATAATTTATAGCTATTTATATATCTAATCATAAAACTTTTCTTGGCATCACTGTACTTTAATGAAAAAAATTATTAGTTACAGGCTGTTACAGTGGACATTGTCATGCATTCCAATGTGTTTTCCTGGGTGCAAGGCAGAATATTTTAGGACTGTAGATGATTGTGAACGTTGCAAGGTATTGTGGGTTATTTTAAAGTTATAAACTCTGAAGTACGAGAAAAGGTGGGAAGAATCTTTCTTGATGTTGCTTTTCAGAATTTTTTACTTCTAAAATCAGGCAGAAGTACTTTGAAATACTTTTATCTATGAGGTAGGTTTTCAGCTTGTTTAATAGTGTCATATTTAGTAAAAATTCAATATTATCAAAATGCAACAGAAACTGCATGTATTAAAGTTACTGTAAGATCAGAGGCAGCAAATTATTTTTATCCAGTAAACCATTACTATTCTTGAGTGTGTTCTCTCCAGATACTCTGGCTTCCTCCCACAGTCCAAAAAAAAAAAAAAAAAAAAAAAATGACTGTTAGGTTAATTGGTCTCTCTAAATTGGGTGTACTCCGCCTCTCGCCCTGTGACTGCTGGAGATAGGCACCAGCCCCCCACAACCCTGCATAGGATGGATGGGTACAGTGCAATGAAACAAAGGTGAAGAATGTCTAAGGACAGGAAGTGAATATATGGAAAGGAGACAGAGCCAAAATAAATAACATTTATAACATTACACCAATATATAAACTATAACGATAAGGTAAACTTAATAAGGAAATGAAATAACTGAAACTCAAAACTCAAACACCTAAGGAACCTAACAAGTATTATTATTGAGTAATTTATTGTATAATTTATGATTATAAATTAATATCCCCACCCTTCTGCCTTAATTTCTGCAGTCAATTTCAGAAAATTGCCGTTTACACAATGTTTCCAATAGCTCTAATTCTCATTGGTATGCTTAAACATACTGATATGTGTTTGGAAAACAGAAGACTAAAATTAAAAAAACTGCAGTAGATAAATGTTGGCAAGTGGACTTAATTTAGCAAACTGAGAATAATTTGTTTCTCTCAGTTGAGCTCAGCAAAGTAGGTGAAATCATAACTGGTAAGATGGTTTAATGGTATCCACAACGGCAGTGTATGAAATACAACATTAAACGTAAATAGCTTTAATCTCCAAAAAGAAAACCATGATTATTTTTAGTAGTTTATAATTTAATATTTTAATCATAGCCAAGATGGCCCTCAAGATAAGGATATAATTAGCTATACTCCCACACTAGAAATATACCTACAAAAGCGTATTTAAGCAGAAGAAAAGGTTGCCATGCCGTGTTCTCTTATGTGTGAAGATGATATGATATCATTTTCATATTTTCAGTGATGCCACATCAAAATATTAGCAGATTAATTTTGTATGTACATTTTGCAGAACATATTTCTTTATTGCCAAATGCAATGAGAGACAGTAGATGTTATTTTACTTTTACATGTCAGAGATAAATCTCATTTATTTGTTTTACTTTGGGGTTGAAGTGAAAAGCAACACAGTTTATATATATATATATATATATATATATATATATATATATATATATATATATACATATATACATAGCTCCAGATGAAATTTGGGAAAGTCTGCTGTTAATCATTGATTGTCCGGCTGTCAGAATGTATTTCTTTTCCATTCAGAATTACAGTATGTATGATATAATTTAGGCACCAAAGTTTTCCATAATTCTGCCCTTTATCAGTCATGGAAATGATTTAAAGTCCTTATATATTTTTAATGTATGCTCTATAAGTGGGCAGAATTACATGATCATGCTTTCTGCTTATTATACACAAACTGGAATAATTAGATGCCTTAAAAGTGTAATGTATTAGTGTTGCACAGTACAACATCTCATTGCATTAAGATAACAGAAGGCGATTAGGTTCCATCCTAATTTTTCTTCTGGTTCTGCCAGTTTCCCTCGGCTTATTAGCATTGATCCTAATTGCAAACTGCACAGCTGTTTTAGTGATTATTTGTTTTCATACACGAGCCCTTTGGAGAATTTGTTTACAATATGTTGTTGGCTTAGTAAATTGTCTTTCTCTCCTAATATGATAATGATGACTTCTAAAAATGTGGAAATAAGGGTTTGATACAACATTGGTACTTATCATATTTATCATCCACTTCTTAAACTCTGAATTAAACCATTTATATTTAAGATAATTATGATTTTTTTTTCCCGTATGAGTTTTCCTTATGATTTCTAATGAGTAAAACAACGACATTACTCATAGTGACAGACCACTAACAGGGTTTTGATTGGCTCATAGAGCCTATAAAGGGAATTTGACACACTTCCGTTAATGCACGTTGTCTGTTCTCTGTGTGTGCATATGTGTTTATGCCTTTCACTCCCTTCGCTTCTGTATGACAGCACAGCCCTCATCAAGCTGAGAGAAGCACAGACCTCCCCACTCATTATACCTGGAGGTGTGAAGCTCATTAACCACTGGGTGGAGCTGTCACATTCTTTCCATTTCATTTTTAATTACATTCATCATCTGTATTTCCTCAGGTTAAGTATTAGACCTATGACAAAACTATCCTCTTTGTTTTAATACATGTATTTTTCAACTTAACATGTATATTGCATTTTCTCAAAAAACTTAACCTCCTTTGTATACATACTGTAAATGGTATTAGTAAATAGACTGCAATTATATAGCACGTTTCTTGTCATGCTGACCACTCAAAGTGCTTTACTCTGCAGCCACATTCACCCATTCACACTCACAAACACGCACACATTTACACACCGATACAGAGCTCGGTAGGCAGCTTGGGGTTAAGTGCTTTGCCCAGGGGCACATCAACAGGACAGGGCCACATCAAAATCGGGAGGAAGTTGGAATTTAACCTAAGACCCCACGATTGAAAGACAAATACTCTACCTACTGAGCCACAGTCACCCACTGTAAGGGTATATAGCTGCTAAGTGGTGCAATCCCAACTAAAGTCCTTGTATGTCTTGAAAATTTCCACATTTTGTCCCACTACAGCCACAAAACAATGCATAGTAAGGCAATTATTGGGCAATGAAAGGAAAATAGAGCATTCAAAAAACTATTGTAAAACTAAAAAGTGTGTTTTGCTAAAGAAAAACATCCCCCCATCATGATGCTGCCACCACCATGTTTCACTGTGAGAATTGTGTGTTCAAGTGAAGTACAAAGTTAACTTTCTGACAAACATTGTTTTGATACTATGCCAAAAAGTTCTGTTTTTTTCTTTTCTGACAAGAGCACCTTCTTCATAAGCATAAGGCTTGTACCGAATTTTAAACATGACATCTTATGGCTTTGAGTACTTTTCATTGACATTTACACATCAAGGCTGAAATAGACAAACATCAACCACAGTTGGTTACAAACAATGGGTACAGATCCAAATGTAGACACAAAAGCAAAATGGGAGGTGCAATTAGGATTTAAGGATCACTTAGGTAAGAAATGAACAATAGTAGCAGATGAATTGGTAGAGTATTTGTGGCAGAATAGCAGGCAGTAAACTGATGGCATAGTGGTAGTTCTGAAAGGCACTGGGAAAGCTGACAACAGTTCAGCAGCAGAATATGGCAGCTGAAAGTCAAGCTTACAGCTGCCTGCTTTCAGCAGGGTACAAAAAACAACCAAGAAATAATTGGGTGCAACATTAGAAGATTGGAAAATCTGAATACAAAAATTATACCAAAAACTCAGACAACAGATTTGGGTAATGTAGGCCTTTATGGAATGCATATTTGTAATGGTTGCACTAACTGGTTCTATTTTTTTTCTCAGCAGCTTCAAGGATATAATGTTTTTTCTTATTGCAATATACAATATGTATATACATTGCAATAGGTAAAAACATAAATAAATTAAATTCAAATCAATCATCAAATTATTTTTCCCAGTTTTGGGATGTCCTTACAAAATTTGACAAATAAGGCCATGGCCATGTTTGCATTAGTGTCCAGCTCTGCTTGAGAGGTTGCAAAAAAGCAATGATTGAAAAACACAGGCACAGTTTGCTACTCAACAGGGACTCTGGGATCCATGCCAATTAGCATATAATCAAAAATACTTTTGCCAACTTAGCAACATTTTCGCTAAATATTTAGTGAGTTTTCAGATCCTTTTAATGACTTCATAACGGTTAACAATGACCACAGCAGAACTGTGATATGTAGAGGAACTATTACCAATAATACATTTCACAGAACCTCCTTTCAAAACATCCAAACTACCGCTTTTACTGTATTTGCATAGTCACTAATTTAAGATGGATTTTCTAACTTTTTTTTGCTTTTTGTTAGAATGGATATGTAGTGTTAAACCCACAAACTTTGTTTCAAGTTGGTTGCTTGTTGCTCTCTTTGTGTTTTTCAAAATCAGAACACGGCTTCTTTAGCAGAAAAAAAGCCTGAACTAGGGATGGGCATTCGATTAAACTGTCTTCATCGATCATCGGGAGAATTAACAATCGATTTTCGATTAATCATTAGTATTTTTATATTAAAATTCTGTGTTCATAGGCTATATTAAAATGCAGTGAGAATAGAAAAATAGCACATTTTCTCATTGAGATCTTCATTACAAGTGGGACACCTCTTGTGGAAGTTAAACGGAATTAATTCATGGTAGTTGCACAAAGAAAATATGCGCTATAAGCAGCGGAGCAGACAGCTAAAAGACAGTACTCATTAACACAACTGACACTCGTTTTTTTTTCTTCTCCAAAAAAAAAAAAAAAAGTAATGTTAAACAATAACTTAATAAGTATATATATATATATATATATATATATATATATATATATATATATATATATATATATAAAATACTTATAGGTCTTATAGTTTTGTGTTACATTTGGCAAAAAGAGTCGAGAAAGAGGACAAGAGAGATCAGCGTACCTAACAATGAATTAGGCTCATTAACAGAGTAAAAAAGACAAACAAAAAAAGAAACCGTAACTTATATACAACTTTAGCATCAGTCTACTGATTTTTTTGGAGAAAGATGAGCATGTTAACATGCGCTGGGGTCAGAAGCGAAAGCAGCCTGGTGACCAGACTGACGGTCACCTATGGAATTATATTTCAGTCAAAAATCCCGAGCGAGATTTTCAACCCTCACCTGCGCGTATTCAACAAGGCACGCACGTAATTGCTCATGCGTGTGGAGGAGCCTAAGGTCAGTGTTAGGTAATTGTTGTGGTTTACCTAAAAACGAGTCACACACAAAAGTCGGAGATAATTTAGACAATAAGCTCTGCAGAGGTAGATTTGGTTCAATCAGTTCTGCAGAGGGAGACCAGCAAAATACGGTAAGGAATGAGCCAACCGTCTGTCTGTTATCAGCTCCTGTCACTCGTCTCCCACTGATCTCATCACTGGTCTCAAAGGGTTTCACCTCTGCAGACTCTCTTTATTTAGTCACACTTCATTAACATATTAAAAGAACAGGATGTCATGCACAAGAGCATGTGACTGAAACCAAAATGGCATTTAAAAAGTACATTAGAACTATGTGATAAAAACACCCTAACAAAATAATAATACACCATTATTATTTTTCCCTAACATTTCCCCCCTGAAATGTGGTTTTTAAATGTGATCACGAACAACAAAAAGTTGTAAAATAGGTAACAACTCTAATAATATAACAATATAAGAATCATAAAAACCAGACAACAAAAGGTTGCAAAATAAGTAGCATCCCAAATTCAAAAAAGGTAATAAGACATATAAAAAAGAAATTGCAAAAGTAAGTAGCAATTTCAAAAAGGTATTTATGCGAGCTTCACCTAGACATCATCCAATTAATCGCTACCTGAACAGTAGTTTAGATTAATGGAATCATAAAAGGTTTTTACACATGTTAATTACACTTCATCTTCTTCTTTATTTCTATCTTCATCTTCAAGCCTCTTATTAAGAAGAGAGTATTGGACCAATGTGTTAGTTATCATCTTATTCATCATTTGTTTTATACATGGAAGAACACAACTAACAAAAATGCAGAAAAGTATCAAAATTACAATGAATGGCATAGCTATTTTTAAAAGAACCTGATACCACCTGCCAGTTGTCAGCCAGGCCATGAGATCCCATTGTCCATTACTGCTTTCCTGTGATTCTAAAAAGTCAGTTAATCCCTGCACCCGGTCATGAATGAGAGTCCAATTATCATGTGTACTAGGAATGTACGTACAACAATGTTCACCAATTACAGTACAAAGTCCACCTTCAGAAGCAAAAAGAGTGTCCAGGGCTACCCGATGTTGCATCAGCATGGTCTTCATCGCCAGTTTTTCAGGATCGTTGGCCAGCAGGTTGGACATTTCAGCAAGGATGTCTGTGATGTTTTCCAAAGTCCACCAAACCTCGTTCATCCGTTTTGTCAGACGTGCAACTCCAACAGGTGGGAACATGGGGTGGAAGATTCCTTTTGCATCACTGTAGAGAGGTTTTCGTCCACCATTGTCAGAGAACGGGTTGAACACTTGTGGAGGGTTGAATTCCCGTTTATTCAGCTCTGTAGGTTTAGAAGGTGCTCCGTTTTCTGTTATGATGTATGAGGAGGGTTGCAGTCGAGCCAAACTACATGTGCCACACCAATCCTTAGGTAGGTAGAGGTAGAAAGTGTGACCACACTTCCAGATGTATCCGTCAGGCGTTCCCAGGCCAAATTGGGATTATTTAAGTTTGTTGGGACAGCAGTCATCGATGAGACTTCTTCAGAATGGTTTGGGATCCATGAACAGACATAACAGCTGGTATTGAAACCTAAACGTTTTGCAGTCAAATTAACTATTTGGTACCAGGTGTTCTTGAACGCATGGTGGGTTAGAATTTTAGCTCTTCTTTCCTTTGATGTCTGGGCGTCATCAGGTGTGAGGAAAAAGCAGTGGAATAGAGGCAGGCAAACTGCCAGACAGGAGGGGAGCCAAACTAGTTTCATGTTAGCTAGAGGCAAATAAGAGGACTAGCCCTCCAAAACAGAGGTTTGACCACTAAGGGGACAGGGATGCTGTTCTGCTGGGTTTGAGACCAGAGGCCCTATTGGTCACTCTGTCCTTTGTAGCCCAGACTTCCCCACTGTCCCGTGTCTAGTCCCCTAATTGCCTTTGCAATTTGCAGTGTGAGATGTGTATCCACGAGGGTCTCTCAGCGATTTTCACAGCCGTGGGCGTGGTCAGCAGGACTTCAAAAGGTCCTTCCCAGCGGGGACTCGTCCAGCTCTTTTTAATCACTTTGATGAATACCCAGTCTCCAGGTTTGATTGGCTTTTCAGGATCCTGCAAAACAGAAGGAGAGATAGGCAGATTGTGTGCGCTTTGCACTTCTTTGGCTAGGATAATTATCTTCATGTAATCAGCTAATGTGATTTCTTATACATGTTAGGCATGTTTTGAAGAAATGTTTTAAGTATGCTTCCAGGTTGTATGTTGTAAAGTGTTGCTGTATTATTGATACCATCCCCCCTGTTGAGGCATGGCAAGGCCCATGGCTCACAAACGCAGCAGCTTTAAACAGTGATTTGGGTAGGATGGGTTTATTACGAACTTCATAAAGTCCATTTTCGTTTAGAATGGCACCTGTTGTTAATAATTCCTCAATTACTGGTTGAATTCCTAACTCTGCTTCCACAGAGAGGGGATATTGTCTTACTCTGGGTCTAAAATATGATTTAGCAGTTATTTGAACGGGAGCAATGGATGAGAGTAGGCCCACATCAGTGGGGCTTTTAGACCATAATGTGTCAGGGATTTCTTTGAGTTGCTTTTCTTCCTCTTCAGTCAATAAGAGGGTTTCTGCTTCTGGTCATTCTAATGTTGCAATTTTGGTTGTGCAGTGGAGTGGCATGATAAGGGGCAGTCTATATAAACCTGTGGATTCACTGTATTGCCAACTATCTTCTTTATTTTCTTGCAAAGTTTTAAAATCTGTGGTATTATTTGCTTTTCGCACCATATATCCCAAATCTTTTCAACGTGATGTACTGATTTTTGTCAGGGATATATGCGGATCTGTAGGCAAATCAAAGAATGGTTTAAGGCTGGTAGACAGTGTTACTGAGGCAGCTGAATCAGATTTTCCATCAGTAATGATGTATGAGGTGAACACTACAGCAGGTGAGAGTTGCATAAAATAGTCTTGGAACTTGGGATCAGGTTCCGGCCTCAGAGCCATAGTCACATGTAACTGTGATGTAGGCATAATTTGTTTGTCGGGTTCAGGAACTACCTGCAAAACTGTGTCCATCATTGTTGTTGCATCTTTAAGGTTTTCTTTAGGTTCAACTCGTAAGGAGTAGTACAGACCGAGCCCCTGTGGTCTATGAATTGTATTTAGGTAAATGTCATCATTTCCTGTTCTCACAGCTCTCATGCCGTCTCCCACTGGGATAATTGAGATTTTTAGGGCTGACATTAAGTCTCTGCCTAACAAATTGAGTGGACATTGTGGTGAAATGACTATTGAGTTTTTAGAACTTAACCTAGTTTTTGGATCTGTTATTAACACTGGTTTAGATAAAGATGAGCGAGTAGTGGAACCATCTGCTGATTTTACCAAAATGCTTTCTTTAGATTCTGGCAGATTAACGCCAGAAGAGATCACTGTTCTGCAAGCTCCAGTATCACAAAGGAGCTCTACTGTTTGTTCATTAACTTTAAGTGTTATGTAAGGCTTCTCTTTCAGAACATTAAGTAATTCCCAGGCGCCACAGCAGTCCACCACCTCATTAGAGGCGGTAAAAGTATCTAGTCATTGTTGTGTGAACCGCGAGTGATCTGGGGCAGTTGAACCCTGTGTATGGATCTGATCTCGCCCTATGCCCCCTCCTCGGCCTCTGCCTCTGCTACATTGATGTGAAATGTGGCCTACTTTCCCGCAGATCCAACACGTGGGGGCAGTGTGACCACCTTGATATCTCCATGACCCCTGTGGTGTCTTATGATGTGTATTCCTTTGTGGTCTAAACCCCCTTCCTTTGTTGTGGTTATCACTTTGATAATAAACTTCCCCCTCATCGTCTTCAACCTGAGTGTGAAATACCTGTGTGTCGGAGTCTGGAGGTTTTGGTTTCTTCCCCTTTCTTTCAATGACACCTTCTGCAAAACGTGCATTGGCCATAAGGGTAGTAAGGTTGCATGTTTCCCATGTCAGAAGGTGATTTTTAATCCAATTAGTGATAGTGGGGTGGAAACTATTCAGCAGGCCATTACACAAATGCCGTATATATGGGGTGTCATCACCAAGCTCTTTTGTAAGGCCGCTATGGATGTCATGTTCCTTTTGATATCTGTATTTAAAATCATCTACAGTTTCCCCAGGCTTCTGTTTTATGGAGGCCATATGCCCATAATCTGGTTTCTTTTTAAACTGTGCACGAACTTTATCCGCTACTGCATCGAATTGTTGCTTTAGTGCCCCCTGGAAATCATTCTGAAATTGTAACACAACTCTGGCATCATCTCTTCCTGTGTAATTTCCAGCTACATGGTGCCAGTCTTTCCCCAGCGATGCAGCCATAGCCTGTCCTAATTCATGACCGTTTAACCGGTAGGATTTGACCACATCAACCATATCCTCTGTCCATTTTTCTGGATCCTCCTTATGGCTAGTGATTTGTTCTACAACCTCTTTAACGTCTTTAAGTGACCATGGTCTAAAAACATATCTCGGAGTACCATCGGCAGATGGTACTTGAATCATAGGGTTGATATTTATTGAGTCCTCTGGGTCACTCTCATAAGATTTATCCTCAGATTTTTTTGGACCTGACTTCTTTGTAATTCTAAGTCTTTGTTTTACTGTGGTACCATTTGTTTTTTCTTCAATTGCAAATTGATCTCTTGGAACAGGAGGATATAGACCTTCCCCTAAAGCCCCCGGCTGGTCTGCTGGGGGTGTTGGTGGAGGTGCATAAGGTTCTCCTCCAACAGCCCCAGGGGGGTCTGTCTGAGCTGTAGGTGGTGGTGAATAAGGGGGAGGGCACAGTGTGAGCTCGCCACCTAGCTTTTTCATAAGAAGAGCCTCATCTTTAGCACCTTTGCTCTCTTTTCTGTTTTTTATATTTTGTTTCCTTTTCTCTGTTTCATCAGCCCACACACGTGCTATTTTTAACTGTGTCTGTTTAAGTTTTTTCTTTTTACCTTTAGCGATAAGTGTTTTTGCTTCAAGAACACATACAAGTTCTCTCCATTGGCTTCCTTTAAGCTTCCCATCTACTTTATACTTTTTGCGCCATTTTGTTAGAAACTGAAGATTTTCGGGGTTCTTTTTATACATATATTTTGAATCGCCTTCTAATTTGTCGGTGGAAACATCGTTTCCCATCTTTGCGTTGTTTTTATATAAGCCTTAATGGGTTCTATTAATTGGTCTGTTAAAGTCTGTTGTTAGAATACCAAATAGTTCTATGGGAATAACAACAGTAATTAATATTAAGGTTAAGGTGAATGAAAAAGCAAGAACTATGAAATTAGTCTGTTGATGAGTTAAAGTTAGTGATTTATTCTTTAATTAATTAAAGTAATCTTTTTTGTTTTTGGTCATTTATTTGAGATTTTTTTTCTTGTTCTCAATTTCTGCTAAAACTGGATCGTATAGTTTTTACTCTAAGTGTCTCTCTTGTGCAACTAGATTGAGCCGTTTTATGGCTTTCCTAATCTAAGGATGTGTGGTGTAACCTATAAATCCACACAGAACGTCTCTTGTAGTGCCCGTTCAAACCGTACGTTAACACCGTTAGGTTTCAGGTTGGACTGGCATACATAAAGATTATGTCCTGTGTCTAATCTTTCTTATACCCACTTAGGGTCCGGTATTTCGTTTTGATTCTGCTGTTTGTGTTTTTACTTCCATACACTGGCGTGCTTTATTTCCCAGCGAGGTGGATTGGTTCGCAAACCTAACCCGTTACAACCGTATATTTTTCAAGGTGGTCAGGTTCGCAGACCTGTACCGTTACGCCCTTTTTCAAGGTGGACCGGTTCGCAAACCAGGTCCGTTACACCCTTTTTTTTTTTTTGTTCAAATTTTATTTTTGAAGGTGGTCAGGTTCGCAGACCTGTCCCGTTACACCCCTTTTTCAAGGTGGACCGGTTCGCAAACCAGGTCTGTTACACCCTTCTTTTGTCACTAAACAGTTACGGATCAACACCTGATATTTTATCAGAGAGGCTAAAGCGTTCTTTAGGCCCAAACAGCAGAATATACCCTGACTATCTTAGAATTTGTTTTGTTAAATGTAAAGGTGCACAAAAAAGACGTACTCACAATGTCCGCCCTATGCGCGTGACTCAAACCGAATCGATCGCACGGGAGCACGCGCAGGGGGTCCTCGTGGAAGTTATGCAGCCGGCCAGTGCAGCAATTCAGCGATCTGGATTGTTGTGGTTTACCTAAAAACGAGTCACACACAAAAGTCGGAGATAATTTAGACAATAAGCTCTGCAGAGGTAGATGTGGTTCAATCAGTTCTGGAGAGGGAGACCAGCAAAATACGGTAAGGAATGAGCCAACCGTCTGTCTGTTATCAGCTCCTGTCACTCGTCTCCCACTGATCTCATCACTGGTCTCAAAGGGTTTCACCTCTGCAGACTCTCTTTATTTAGTCACACTTCATTAACATATTAAAAGAACAGGATGTCATGCACAAGAGCATGTGACTGAAACCAAAATGACATTTAAAAAGTACATTAGAACTATGTGATAAAAACACCCTAACAAAATAATAATACACCATTATTATTTTTCCCTAACAGTCAGCACTGACCCTGTGTAATTGGTCGTTTTAAATCGGTAACGCCCACAGGATCAGTGGAGTTATTTATTTTTTTCACAGTTTAACAATACAAGAAAATGGCATTTGTCAAACAAAGAAAACATGACATTGGTGATGCCAGATAGCCAGGAAAATAGCAAAAGTACATTGGTGTAGCATTCAAGCAGAGAAAAAAAGAAAAACTAAAAACGTAAATAAATGAAATTAAAAATATATTTTAAAAAGGGCTAGGGGTATAAAGTTCACAATCAGTTCATTATATCCTTTCAAGCAATTGCAGTGCTTTTCTCCATTAAAGTAAGTGAAGGAGAAGAAAAGTTTCAGTTCTTTCAGGAAGGTATAAAACAGAGGTTTGCATTTGAGAAATTTACATTTATGAATGAAAAACTAACAACAGAATATAAATTATGACATTCATTATGAGGGTTTTTTTTCTTTTCATAGGATACTAAAAGTAATGTGATGTTTGGTGAACTCTTATGAAAAAAATCACTGATCCTGAGGGCGTTACTGATTTAAAAAGATCAATTACACAGGGTCAGTGCCAACCTTAGGCTCCTCCTCCAAACAGTCAAAAGTCTTTTACTCGCTTGCGCAAAATTTCCTTTCGAGGGCGCAGCCTCTCCTAAGATTTACCTTCACGCGTGTATGAAAGCTTCGTGTAGAGCGCGTGTGAGGTGAAATCCACATGCGCAGGTTGTTGGATACTCATGAGATGAATTCTACACGCGCGTGTTGTTGAATATGCGCGCACGCGCATGAGCAATTACGTGCATGCTTTGTTGAATACGTGCAGGTGAGGGTTGAAATCTCGCTCGGGATTTTTGACTGAAATATAATTCCATAGTCACCAGGCTGCTTTCGCGTCTGACATGCAGCTCAGAGTTTACCTGTCATCGATGAAATTCTTAATGATCAATTAATCGATCGTCGATTAATTATGCCCATCCCTAGCCTGAACAGAAACATTCTGACTAACACAACAGGAGATTTTCAGGAGTGACAATGGCATCCTTTCTGCCTTCTAGGATAGTAAAAGTTAATACGAATGACATCAATGGCTTCCAAAGGAAGGCCAACTCCCCTGTGACAGTCCTTTTTGTTCTCCACTCTTCAGTGACTCCAGAATGACGTATCAAATTAACAAAGGCTTCATCCAATTCAGTCAGTCTCTGCTGACCTTAATTGTAAACGCTCAATATCTTCCTTTAGGTTCAGCTCAGTTGTCTTTTATTAACAGCAAAGACAACTGCAAACGTTTCCCCCTCCAGCTAAAAGAGCAACACATTAAAAGGATTAAAGGCTGACAGTAGAAACGCCTGTTTAGGCACATAAATGCAGTTTCCAGCATCTTAATAGTTGTGCAGCCTGCTCTATTGCAATTACTATTCAGATAGAAAGCTTAACAGAGCAAGACCAAATCTAGCACTTCCCTGCTTGCACATATGTAATATAGATCAGGCTGTTTGAGCACTTGAAAAAGAAATCAATACTTGTGCCTTTCAATTATGTGTCTTACACAAGCATTAACTGAAAACATGAGGGTAAGGCTGCCCCTGCCTTAATTTGAAATGCCATCCACCCGAGGGAGCATACATAAAAAAAAAAAAATCTTGATAACTTCTTAAAATTAAAGTGACAAAGGTTTTACCCCTACTCAATCAGAATTTTTAGACGAATGGATTTTAGAAAGCCATTTTTACACTTTTGTTCTTTTTTATTCTGGATAATATTCCGTTTGAAAATGGGTACATCATAATAACAAAAAAGATACATTTATAACGTCTACATTCTACGTATCTGCTCCCTGAGATGAAAAAAAGAAGTCAGAGGGTCATCATTTCCTGTGAAAAAAGGCTTCACCAGTTGAGTGGAACATCACCTCAAGCCTGACAAATATTGAATTGGCTTGTTTAGTATGCTGCTCTAAAAGGGGGAAAAAGATAAGGACCTGGAGAGCCAAGGAGAACCAAAATAATCCTGATGGACATATGGATGCATTAATGTTTTAATTCTCAAAACAGATGGTAAACACAATCAACGCCACTTACCTCTCAATCAGGCCTAAGGTCTAAGTTCTAATTAAAACTAAAGCAGAGTTTCAAAATCCTTGTACAGCTGTCTCCGGGCAAAAGATTAGGATAAATGACTTGGATCACACATAAAAACACAGTATCAGATTTTGGACATTTTACAATACATTGTTTATAATGTTTGTCATGCTGCCCTATTCACTATCTCCTCATCATTGTCCTCACCTGTGTCTCTCCAATCATCCACACTTGATCCTCCTCATTATCTGCCTTCATAACCCGTCACTTCCCCTCACTCAGCGCCAGATCATTATCGTTGTCTCTATGCTGTTGTCCTGCTGTTACCCGTCCTGCTCATCCGATGTCCTGTCTCTCCGTTCCTGCCATCACCACCACCATCATCATCATCATCACCTCCTCCACCAGCACGACTTCAACCAGCACTTCAATAAATATCCTCGCACTAACCGGCTTCTGCGTTTGGGTCCATGCTCTGTTTTACTGCCGGTTCCAGCTCTGACCTACCCTACCCGTCAGCCTCTGCCTGTTCTGCCCCGAAGTCAGCCTCTGCCTGTTCTGCCCCGAAGTCAGCCTCTGCCTGTGAGCCAGTCAGCCAGCCAAAGCCAGTTCCGGTCTCAGAGCCAGTTTTGTTCTCAGAACCAGTTCTGGTCTCAGAGCCAGTTCCGGTCTCAGCCTCCACCATTCCTGCAGTCTTCCTGGCCATCGCATTGGCTGCACTCCAGCATCTGGTGTCTCCCCATAGGTCGCCAGAGTCCCTGGAGAGGGTCAGGGAGGACCCGTCTCCGCTGCTGAGCTCCCAGGGAGGGTAATGGAGGACCCGTAGCCGTCTCTGTTGCTAGAGCTCCCAGGGAGGGTCATGAAGGACCTGTCCCCGTCACTGGAGCCTCTTTGCCGCCGACCGCTGTTGTTGGAGCCTCCAGACTCACCTCAGCCGGCCTCCGCGCCGCCAGACTAAGCTCAGTTGGCCTCCGCGCCGCCAGACTTAGCTCAGTTGGCCTCCGCGCCGCCAGACTTAGCTCAGCCGGCCTCCGCGCCACCAGATTCAGCCCAGCAAGCCAGGCCTCTTCGTCACCGCCGACCAGCCAAGCTCCTCAGTCGCTGCCTGGTTCTTAGAAGAGGACCACCGGGCTGTCTGCCTTAACTCAGTCCGTCAACAAAACGTCCATCTGGCTGTCCGCCGGATCTCCAGGTCTTCCTGGGAGGACTCCCGTCCAGCCAGAAGACCCCACCCGGGCCGTCCGCCCGGCTCCCGTACTGTAAAAGAATGCCCACCGGCCCGTCAGCCAGACCTCCAGGTCCTCAGGGACCGCCTGCCAGGCCGTCCGCTGGGCCGTCCACCGGGCCGTCCACCAGACTTCCACAAATACTCTGGCCCTCCTTCCGTGGGCCCCTCCACCCACCCTGGCAAGGGTGCTTCCTTTTTTTTCTTTTTTCCAAGGCGTCTGGATTCCACATTTAAAGGAGGGTCCTGTCATGCTGCCTTTTTCACCCTCTCCTCATCATTGTCCTCATCTGTGTCTCTCCAATCACCCACACCTGATCGTCCTCATCTTTTGCCTTTATAACCCGTCACTTCCCCCCACTCAGGGCCGGATCACTACCATTGCCTCCATTGTGTGTTCTCCTGCTGTTACCCATCCTGCTCATCCGATGTGCTGTCTCTCCGTTCCTGCCGTCAGAACCATCATCATCACCTCCTCCACCAGCACCACTTCAACCAGCACTTCAATAAATATCCTCACACTAACCGGCTTCTGCGTTTGGGTCCATGCTGCACACACCACACCACTGACACTGTTAAGCTTTGAAGAGCTTTTTCAGTGAGTCGAGACTAGTCTTCTCTTTTTAAATTTGAATACGAGTTGAGATATGCTGAAAAAAAAACTCTTGCAAAGTGTTAAATTCAAAGCTATTGTAAAAACTGGAAAAGTCTGTTTTTAAGAGATACAGTAGAGCACTTCTGGTTCTGTTTATCACTTCCACTTCTCCCTCAGCATTTAAGCTCTTAAGTTTGTTCTGTTCCTTACTGGCTCCTTCTGTGATATCACCTGTTTTCCCTGCTGTTCGGTTGCCCTGTGTTCATCCATTGCTGTAAGCCCCTCCTGATATTCATTAAAATTCTCATCATGATCATCCAGAGTTCGTGTCTGCAGTTTGGTCCTGGCTCAAACCCCTAAAACTCGACAATGTCATGATTGTAACATGCTCTGTTTAATTTGAAGGATACTGTTTGGAAACAGTTTCATTGCAGAAAGTTTTTTTGTTAAAGAAACAAAAACTGCAAACAGAGTAAAATCCATACCGTACTACAGCTTTCTTTGTGGTTTTATGTGAAATCTAATTTCTTTGTATCATCTTTAATAGCTACACAGATATTACCAGGTCTTGATCAACTTTGTGTTGGACTCAAAGTTGTATATTTAAAACTGGTCTGTATTTTATTTGACTTTGATATAGTTAATTCTTATGTGGTACTATCACGAATAAATCCAGGTTGTTTCTTTAGGTCATGCATGGTGACAGAAATTAAACAATTTTAACTTAAAGGTTCATCTCATCATTCTTCAGAGACCATTCTGAACTATTCAATGGCTTAATCAGACTAAAAGTCATAAATTCAGTATATTTATGAAATATTTTATACAGTGCTATTTCATTGGTGTTATTTTAGGTCCTTGGGTAAATCCCAGCCAGGGCCTTTCCATGTTGAGTTTGCATTTTCCTCCTAGATAATGTTTTGGTTCTCTCCTTGTACTCAAAATTCTTCCAAAAGCATGCATACTGGGTTAACAGATCTTAGGTGTGAGTCTTTGGGTGCCTGGTTATTTGCCCTGTGATTGACTAGCAATCGGTGCAAGGTTTTTAAAGCTGTAAGTATGATGTAAATTGTTATTAACCCATTTACATTTATTCTAGGTACTATAACTTTGATCTGACTCTACACACAACTCATCTATGTTCTTGCTGCAAACTCAAGATCAATCAAGAGGTCAATCCCTGACTGTCCCTCTTAGAGTACTGACTCAAGATGGACGGACTCATCTCCTTATTTCAGTCCAATATTTCATTTTAAATGTGTCCAAGACCAAACAGATATTTTGTTTTGTTGTGCACTTGTCCTCAAGAGTACCATTAAAGTTTTGATACTTTAAAAAAGGCGTATTGATCTTTTGCCTCAGCGTTGAGAGATCTGGTGAGATTACTCTACATGTTGTAGGGAAAAGAGTTAGAGGAGAGATGGATAATATTATTTTGTGACACATAAATCACTTAAAAAGAACATAGAAAAGGACATTGTAAAAGCTCATGAACATATCTAATTCAGGCCAAACATAGCTTATCCGTCATTGGGTCATGCCATGGAGCCATTACTAAGCTAGCTGTCTTTACCCTTTGGTGGCAGTATGACCCAGACAGTACACTGGCATTACATATTCTGCTCAAGTATGACTCACTAAGAGATGGTAAATCGTACCTTTAGAAAAAAGATTTTTCAGGTTAAGTCTTTCAGTGATTATGAAGAAAAACTGTTTACAGTTTATATTCAAATGTACAGTGCACAAATAAGGTGTGGAGAGAATACGTCCATCCATCAATGGTCCTCCATTGGGACCAGGTCACAGGTCTAAAAAATCCTGAAGGGAAACCAAGACATCCCTTTCTCTGGTGCCAACTCATTCTGTGGGGTCCCAAGGCAATCCTTGGCCAAAAAGATCTAAGGTCCCTCCAACAAATTTTGGGTCTGCCCTAAGGACTAATCCCAGTGGGATGGGCATCGAAAAAGCCCTGGATGATAGAGCTACTCAGCTAGCTCTACAGGTGAGCCCAACCATCCCTACTGAAGATCATCTCAGCTGTTGATCTGGGGTCTTGTTCTTTTGGTCATGTTCTAAATTTCCCATCTATAGATAAGGGTCGACATTGATTGACAGATAAATGGAGAGATTTGGTTTTGGGCTCAGCTTAATGCAAACAAAGTCCCAAACTGTCAACTCACACTCCATAATTTGGAACCCCAAGACCTTGAACTGCTCTGCTTGAGGCAGAGACTGACCTTCAACCCGAAAGGAGCAATCCACCGTTTTTAGGTTGAAAAACATGACAGAGGAACTGACTCTCAAGAGAAAATGTCCAATCTCTCACAAATATTCATTTAGACTGCCACACGATTAACCTGCTTCAATTACATCTTTTATTTTGTATGCTGGATTAAATTAACCCTAAGGTGAAGCTCAGAGAGATAATAGATAGATGTTAGTAAAGAGCTAAGAGTTCCATAGGGACCTCAAAAGTTGATTTGCTGCTAATTTTAATTTAAAGAAATCAGTCAGCTGAGGTTGCTCAGGTGTTTTCATCAGAAAGCCTTTATCCAAATGTTACATCTAACTAACAGAAAAGGGGAGAATCAGTGATTATGTGTTTAATGGTTTTATCCAAGATAAAGATGAGGAAAATGCTGTTTTGACTAAATAGGTCCTACGTGGAAAACTGATCATTCAGTAGTCACTCTCACTTAAACCAGGAATGGATAAACGCAAAGTGAAATAGTATTTGGTAGTGGAACACATTGTACTCATTTTAACTGACTTTAACTGAAACCATCTAACTTTTAAAAATGAGACAACATGAGACATCACTGTCAAACTCATGTTAATGTAAGACATAATCAGTTAAAATCCTTTATTAAATTCTATGGATACATTCTTCCTTTACTGCAAGGTGCCTGACAAACACGAGGAACTGCTGTTGCTAGACCTCATTGGTCCTTTTGTTGTCTTTCTATTTGAAAAACAGCAACGTTTATTTCCAAAGCTCTTTGATGACTTGCTACTCTGCTCCCAGATATTATTGTTGTCCCTTCTGCCGCATACGTACAAAGCCCGTGGTTCTGAACTGTTAATTGGCACAAAACATGGCTCATTTGCAAGCCTGCATAAAATAAACAAATTTTTAATTTTAAACAACATATAAAGCATAGAAAATTGCTGGGGATGTCTGTTTATGTGGTGTTTTCCTTCACAGGACTAATACTTCACATTGGTTTTATTTTCTGTATCTTTTTTTGATACCCAACAAAGTATTTTCTGAGGTTAAACAATGTATCCATTGGCTCCTCTCTCGATTCCAAAAAAAAGGAAAACCCTTTTCTTTTTTTAACAAAGATGCATAATGACTGACTGACTTACCTTTGGTTGTTGCTTTTCACTACCTAATGCTAGTGAGCAGTTCCAGGTTTGTTTCCTGATATAATGAAAAATAGGTTGCTTGACATAGTTCATCCTTAAACATTACTTAACAATTGGATTATGACTCCAATTATCTGGTTCACACAAATTTTAGTTTGGCTCTGTATCATAGGAACTATAAGTCTTAAGTTACTGACTTACTCTTTCATGTCTTGTCATAGATGCTAGTGTAATGACAAAAGGGTCATGCAGCAGTCTAAATGTAAGAAAATGAAGCACCCGATTATGTTTTTGTTATGGACATGTCAGAGGTGAGCGACTTCTCCATGACTGACGCTCACTTCCAATATGGCAATTGTAAACAGCAGCGGCCTGTGCGCATGGCCCCATCTTCATCGGTTTGCGAGATGCGCATTGAAGTAGGTTGATACCCAACAAGGCGGAAACTCAAATTCTATTGGCTAAAAAAAAATCGGCAGTCAGTGTGAAATGCATAGCGCTCTATGGGAGGAAGGAGGGGGGGGGACTTGAGAAGAATAAAACATGAGGAGTACCAGCTGTATATCATAGTACTGAACCGCAATCATTTTAGAGATTTGTAAAACTTGGATACATAAATATATTAGACCTATCTGGACTGCAGCTTTAATGTTATCAGAGAGTATGCGTATTTCTGCATAAGATTAAGTGGAACTGTCAGGTCATACTGCACCATTTAAGCAGCACATGAATTCAGTAATGGGGGCATACATATGGAGTGGATCTCATAATTTTTACAAAACCTTGTTAAAATTATATGTCTTTGTGATGCAAAATTTAAATTCATCTGTTTGACAGAAAAACAAAAAAGGTGCAATAACCTGCCTGTAAAGGTGTGCACCCTTACACTAATGCCTTGGTCAAAGGGCCTTGGTTAAAGGACCTTGGCTAAATTTAACATCCAAGCTTCTTTGGTAATGTTCTGTTGTCCCTTTTTATCCACTTCAATGAAATACTCGGTTCAATCTAAGAAAAAGCAACCCTGTGCCACTTTTTAAATTGTCACCACCATTCTTGACTGTGAATTTTTTTGTTAGTGGTCAATGTTGATTTTATGTCAAACTTAATATTTGGAATTGTGTCCCAAAGTTCAATTTTCTCAGAAGCATTTTTTAAGATTGAGAGGTCTAGAGGATTTCTCCAGAAGGGAATATTTTGTCTTTTAACCCTACCAGTCAGAACAGATACCTGGAGAATACCACAGATGTTTACATGTACAACACAACCAGTTTGGCAGACATTTCTGGAGTTTTGCTTGCCTCCTGGGAACCTCACTGATAATGATTATCATTTGATTGTCCTGTATGTTTTGTTTATTGATCAGTTTTGGGTTAAAATTCAGCTTTTAATTTGTAATAGCTTTCCTGTATTTTCTGTAGTCATTAATGAATGTGTTTACTAAGCAATGGTAAAACATATTACAGTAGACAGTTTTTTGTATCAAGTTCCTGATTTACATGTTTGTACAGCAAGGACATTCATTTCTGGCCTCTCAGATTCATTATAATTGATGTTAGTTTTGTAGTAAAACATTAAATTCTGACCTTTTTTTGTTTCTGTGTTTTACAGTTGAATTGTAAAATATGTATGTCACATCAAGTGTGTACGCTTTCTAGAGCCACAGCATTGGGTCTCAGATTACTGCCACTCATATTACCTCATCTTTGGCAGTGTATCCTTCTGCGCTACCTAACCTCAAGACAGATATGTGATGGTAGTATTACTCAGCAAATCAATATTGATAAAGGGTGAAATACATGACTTAACTAGACTTTGTCAAGTAATTGTTTTTCCTATGATATGTTTCTTTCCAAACTGAGGATTCACACATGAATATCATCACGAAATCTATTGGTCTAAGCAGATGACACTGCTGTGTGTGAGTGAAAGAAAAAGAGGCAAGAGAGAGACAGAATGTGGCACATGTAATTTCAAAACTTTTTGTTCCTTTTTTGCCTTTTTATACTGTCAGTGTGAGTGATAAAGAGGCAGCCCTTATTCCCTGTGGGGTGTTGGACAGAAGTGGCCTGGCTGACATGGCAAGTAGTAGACAGCGCTTCATCTCAGTGTTCATTGGCTGGCCAGTTATGTGATTAAAAAATATGCTGAGTTCATAGTTTGAGGCAAAGTACTTCTCAATAGTTGAGAGAGCTGATCTACTTTTATTCCAAAAGGAGCTGAGGGACCAGATTGTGGACAAAATGTCTGTGACACCATGTTTAGATAAATAGAAAACTATTTACTGAAACGGACAAATATGTTTATATCATTGACTGAGGTCAGTATACTCAAATACTTACATTACAAGCCATAATCTCTAAGACAAAATTATATTTTTATATTTATAAATATAACAAGAGGAAATGATCTAGAAAGACAGAGAAAACAAACGTTATGAATAATACATTTTTTTGTTGCTGTGTCCTCTGTGGGAGAGAAGAAAAAAACATGTTAGAGCGGAACCCATAAATACTGCAAACACGGGTTTAATGGCCACCATAAGCAAAAACTTATTTCTTTGCACAAGAATGTTCTAGTACATATAACTCTGATAATTCTTTCAATTGCACTCACAGTTTCTCACAGTGTTTGACTAATTCTAGGTCTTAAGAAAACCCTGAGCTAAAACAAATCTTCCGAGTTTAAATTCTATCTGTCTTTACTTTTATTTAAAATTCAATGAGACATATAGGCAATGGCGTAGGTTTGTTTTTAAAATTGCTAGAGACAATAACCATAAACATGAGTGAGGTTTGAAGATTGGTGGGGACAATAAATCATTCATATATAGGTATTTATCCTTCTGAAGTTTTATTATAATATACACTGGTGTAATAACAGGTGTAAAAATTGAAAGCCCATTGTGTTTTATTTTGTTTTTCAAATGGCCCTGAAAACCATCATTAGACTGTTGTCTGGAAAAGATCATTTATTCACATCGTAGCACAAAGAATAATGTTGGCTCCATTAATAATATGTTCGCCCCAGAAGAACAATGTGCAACAAACAAAACAAACGCATTTCCCTTGCAACCCTCGACGTTCTGTGCGCAGAAACTTCAACTGTAACTTCACTACAGTTCTGCATAAAATAAGAATCAGCTGTGCAACATTACAGAGATATAAAAAGGGAAATAATTTATTGTAATACAGGGTCACGCTATTTTCTGGGTTTTTAGTTGTTTTTTAACAAGCATTTTACAATTCACATCGCTGACCACTTGTTGCAGACGCACAGACATTTTCAACTTTACGTTGAGTTCAGGTAACTGAATCAATCAAAAAAACATTCCTATGAGAGCATCTGACTGATTATCATCTCAGACCTGGACACGTATTCAAAGCATCACTATCTGAGAGCATAGCTGACAGCACAATGGAGAGTTACGGAGGGAACGGATTGCATAGCTGCGGCCGACACAGATTGATGGCGGTTTTAAATCAACGAGCAGGTTGGGTCGGGGTTTGATCTGGAGATAACTGTGTGTAACGGGTCGGGACACATTTCATTAGCAAACTTGACTTTAAGTGACTTACAGGTTTTTTTTGAAAAATAGTTCCTCGTGTCCAAATTCTTTTTTTTTGCTGCCATCCTTAGTCGCTTTTGACACTCATGTGTCACCAAAGTTGCACATGAGTCTTCTCGCGGACTGGAAACTTCTCCTTGCAGTTTTGGCGGTGCTAACAACCAAACATAGCTGCAGAGTCTCACCTGACAGCAGGGAAAGCCACAGCTAATCAAATTGGCCATATATGTTACAGGAGGTAGGACTCCAGTAAAGAACGTAATTAAACTTTTTCTGCACCTCTTGAATGAGACGTTGACAGATCTGTACTTTTCTTTCTCTTTTTTGCTTTCTATCAGGTTTGTTTTTCTTTTCTCAAGGAGATCAAATTATTGGTGGGGACAATTCAACAATCACTGGATATTGGTGGGAACATGTCCCTTCCGTCCATGCTAATTCTACGGCCTTGCATATAGGTAAGATGAAAGTAAAGCACAGATAAAAGGTCATACTACGAATACTACTGCAAAAGAATAAGCCTTTTGGCTCATTCAAGTTCTACCTTTGCTTGAACGGAAAAAATACATATCATTGATGATTTTGTAATATTTATAATCTGAGTTTTTAACCAAAGAACAAAAGGTGTAATATACACAAGGAACCCCTGACCTGACCAGGAAATCTAAAATCTCCAGCTGAAACCAGATACGATATTTACGTGCAAGTAGTAAAACCAGATTTGTGGAGGTCCATTATTCTCTGATATCTTGGCTGACTCTTGATTTTCCTATGATGTCACACAAGGAAGCAGTGCTTTTGAGGTGTTGCCTCCAAATACATCCATAAGGGTGTATGTTGTGGATTAACCAATCAGAAGTGTACAAAGCCATAACATCGTCATCTGGGATTTCCCAAATTAAAGAATGTAAAACAAACTCTCCCAAAAATCTGTCTCATTATTTAAGCATTTAGCAAATAGAAAATTTTTTGAGAATGCTGACTGAACCCAAACAGCTAGGTTTTGTGATTTAATGTTAGACACTAAGAAAAAAAATGGTTTTGTGTCGTTCTATACAGTCTGTTAACATCTGGTATATAAAGAAATTCTTCTTCTTCTTCTTTTTTTTTTTTTTTTTTTTGTGTCTTGTTTGGCAGTGTGGAGCTCAGAATTTGTGTCCGAGTACCAAGTAGAAGCCCAACAGATTTACTTTCACAAGCGGAGCAATACAGCTTTTGCTATAGTACTCCACTTGATATATGTGTGAAAAATCTTTATTATGAATTGCTGGGGGTTTTATTTCCTGATGTTATGGACCCGGAGACGGAAAGTTAAGGGGAAGAAAGAAAGAAGATGAAGAAGAGAGGTAGGAAACAAAAAGTCATGAGAGAGGGTGAGTTGAAAATACAAGAGAGGAATGGGAACAAAGAAAACACAGGAAAACATTGAATTCTGCCTCCATACCCAAAGGACGGCAGAGAGAGGGGAAAAAACAAAACAAAACAAAAAAGGAAAAAGGAACATCGACAAAACAAACTAAACATCGTGAACTAAGAACTAAACAACCACATCACACAAAAATGGATATAAAAATACAACAACGTCAAAGAAAAACTCATGGTACCGATAAATCAAGCTCTAGTAATGATAACCTCAGCCCAAGAATATATCTGTAAACACCAGAGACCCCACATCTATGTGTGTGTGTGAGCATGCTTGTGCATATAAGGTTTCTCCATAAGAGTGTTCGATAGCTGGTGTGAGCAGGCATCAATCCGTCTCCCAGGAATCGATGCAGACATGAAGGAGACGCCAAGACGTCCAAAGGACCCCCAGAGCCCCAGGCGGACCCGGGCGGGACCGACCGCATCCCCCAAGAGAGGAGCAAAGGAGAACCCCAGGGGAATGTCCAGCCGCTACTATGCAGGAGCCCGGGGGGCAGCAGTGATGAGCTCAGGGGCCCCGCCGGCAACCAGCCGCGCCCGGGTGGGCCGGTCCATGGACCGGGAGAGTCGGGGCCCAGGGGCGCCCCACCCCCCAGCTGGGACCCGACAAGGGACCAGCCGACGAGGGGCCCCCGGCACTGCAGGGGCCGCGGCCGGCCGCCACCACCACCCCGGGCCAATCCACACTGCCAACATCCCAGCGCCCCACCACTGCCCCACATCAGGGCGCCCCACCAATAGCCGCAGCGGACAGACGGCATCCCCAGGCCGAGCTCAGCCAGCACCTGGACACCAAGTTGTACCAGCTCCAGAGTCCTGATCCCACGCAACACAGAGCGCTGAGACCAGGCATCCAACAAAGGCCAGGTCCGGTCCAACCCACCAATGAACCGACCACGCACGGTGCGCACAGAACAGGTGATTGAACGAGCAGAGACGCTGGATCCGTATCCCGCCGAGCCACCAAGCAGGCACCACCCAACAATCCCAAACCTGGCACCCCTAAAAGAGGTGCCCCAACCAACCAAAGAAAGATATCGGCCCAGCGCATCGGCCGACCGACACACAGGCCCCCCCAGGCCCGGCCAGGCACGCACCAGGTCCGAACCGGATTGACCACCGACGCACCAGTACGCAGGGGCATCCGTTACTGGTGGGGAGTGACAGAGGGGAAATAGGCCCCCCATTAAATGTAAGGCCTGAGGTGTGCCAGGCAAGAGGGCAGCCCAAGACCCAACCTGACAGGCAGACATAGACATACAGACACAGTCATACGTTCCCTCCCTCTTAAACACATACATTCTCACTAACTCACCAAGACACCCAAGAAATGACCCTCACTCACACACCCCATACACACTTCATGCTCCCAGGTCCAGGTCCCGATGCCCCAGTAGAGCCACCACCCCCCGAACCCGGGAGATGGACCCCCTACCTTCTAGGACGGAGGCAAGCAGACCGCCAAGGGCCCCACAGTGGCGAAGCAGCCCGACAGCCCAGGACCCCGACCAGACCACCTGTTCCTCCTCTGGACCCAAATCCCTGACGGCCCGTAGCGAACAGGGGTGTGAGAAGACCCCTAGCCTCTGTCCTCCTGCTCGAGTATGGTGTTGATGCGTGTTGTTATAATGTGCATTTAAAACAGAGGGGTGGGATGTGGGGAAGGCAGCCACACATCCCCCAACCCCGAGCTCTCAGTGTCTATATGTGGTTTAACAGTGGGCACCGGCACCAGAGGTGAAGCTGATTGAACCGCCCCCCCTCTGGATGCCGAAAAGTGTGCCCACCCCAAAGTCCTTACATGTGTGTCGCATGAAAATGTTATAAGTGGGAGTGTCTAAGTTGCATATTAAAATTGGGACCCAGGACGCCACGGGATAGCGAGGAGGGAAACCCCTCCTCGCACCCCAGTGATGTGCCCATGCCCCAAGACCCTATATGTGTGGTAAAGTGATGGAGCGGGTGGACAGAGGTGTTCGGGGATGGGGAGGGAAGGACTGGGAGACAAAATGTCTTCCCAGGGAGCCGGCTCCCCCACTGACCCCAATAGGCACCGCTGTTCACCGGGATCCACCAGGGGAGGGAGGCCATGGCACGTTCAACCCGGGGCCCACGGCCACAGCACCACCAAGTCCCACGGACACCAAGGCAGTCCCTCCAGCCCCATCCCAGAAGGAGAACTAAACCCACCCTGACATTCGCTCTACTATCAGAACACAAAGGACACTAGACACCCAGGTTGAGTTCGCCCCCCCTCCAGCACACCCCTCCCCCCCCTGTCCAAGTACCCTCATAGGGGGAGAGCACCTGTCGCTAGTTAGCAATAGCCTCCCCGCCAACAAAGGAGGCCCCCAGCGCCACCTGCGCATCGGAGGTCCCCGCAGCCCAAACCCCGGTGACGTACCTGCCCAGACCACGAGCAAACCGATGAACCGGGCGGCCGACCCACCAGGCCGACATCCACCAGCCCCATTCCCTTGTGGAGCGACCACTGCTGCTCAATGGCCCGGCAGGCAACCAAACCCGGTGCCCCACCCACCTGCCCTGCACGCCCACTACCCGGCCAGTCCACCCACAGGTCCGACCGAACCCGGGCAAACGTCCGACCCCAGAACCCCGCAATGCATAAAGACCAAGACCCAGGAGCTAAGTCCATTGCGAAAAAGGACTGATCAGCCCCAGAAATGCCACCCGGCCGCCGCGACCACCAGCCAGGCACCCCAACCAGCAAACAAGGCAAGACGCCATACAGGGACCGGCGATGACAATCGGCCCAGAGAAAAAGAGAGAGGCGGCCGCGCATGCCGGCCGGCCCTGACCCCCACAGGCAACGGAGACCCCACGCCGGCCGACCCAACGGCCAGGACCACAGCCAGGGAGTGCGGCGCCCCAGAGTCCCGAATCGCCAGGCCCACCCCAGACCCTACCCAGGCACAGCACAGTAACCCATGTCGGTCAGTGCAACCCCCCTAAGGCACCGCATGCAGCCATCAGGAGTTACCACCCAAAGCCACCAAAGCCCAACCCCAGGTTGGGGTCACGACGTCAAGCGCCCCGTCCGCCCAGTGATCCCACCCCCAGGGATCCCCCCCAGACGCCTCCAACCCCAAAAACCCCCACATCAGCCACAGTATCCCAAACGACAAAACCAAGTGCCCCCCACCCCTACTAGGTGATAGAGCCGATCAAAGGAGAGATTGTTCAGATATGGAGCCAGAGGCCGTCTCAAGACCAATATGGTCCAACAAGAGATTTCTATACTGATTAATATTAAGAGCCTTTTTATTTTTCCAGTTCAGGAGGATAGTTTTCTCAGCAATGCATAAGGCAATGTGAACCATTAGAACTGACTTTGTGTCCATGGTGACATCATTTAAATCTCCTAACAGGCAAACTGAGGGAGATGGTGGAATGTTACATTTCAGACACTTTGATAAGTCCTTACATATCTGGCACCAAAATTTCTTAACAGGCTGACAGAACCAAAGCGCATGAATACAAGTATCTGGTATATTGCTTGTGGATTGTAAGCAGGTATTAGACGACGTAAAACCCATCCTAAACATCTGTTGACCTGTATAGTGTACTCTATGAAGGATTTTGTATTGTATTAATTGCAAATTAGGATTTGTTTTGTTATTTTAAAGGTTCTTAAACATATCTGAGATCAGACGTTTTGGTCAAAGTTGGCTGATAAATCCACCGCCCATTTTGTAATAGGGATGGCTATTTATTTATCTAATGTAGATAAAGTTTTGTATATTTTAGACAGCAATTTGGGGAGGTTGAGATTAAGAAAATCTAAAACTCTTGCTGGAATTTGTAATTCAACTGTATTGAGCCTAAATTTACCTTTAATAATAGATTTAATTTGTTGATATTCTAAGAATTTGTTTTTATCAATTCCATAATGTGTAATTAATGTATTAAATGGGATAAAGTCTGTTCCTTCAAATATATGTTCCAGATATTCAATTCCATTGCACCTCCAGTCTGGAAAACTTATCATACTTCTTTTTTTTGCAAGATGTCAGGGTTATTCCAGATGGGTGTACGTCTGCATGGGATTATTGTGGACTCACAATATAAATTCCCACCATGCTGTCAGAAACATGGGGGCTGAGCCCACACCTTTTTAGAGGAGTCTGGGGAAACCCACGCAGTAAAAAAGGCTTTTTATTAAAGCTTTCTTGAGCATTATGGCACCTTGTTTAGAGCCAAATACATAATTATGTACTTCAAAATGTATTTATTTTCAAACTTAAACGTGACAATGTAAAGAAGATCTCTAAAATCAGTATTAATATTAGGTCAAACAGGATGATAAAATTAGTCAAAAGGTAACAATTATTTTCAGTTTTTTCTTTCCTGTCTAGGTCATCTGTAAACCAAGTATAACATCAGATTTCTTTTATCTTAATAGATGTTATCAAAAGCTAATCTTAAAAGGAACTGACCTTTGCAACATGATTAGCTTTCAAATGTCATTTTTTGGCTCAATGATATAGTTTTAACTAGAAAAGCACTTGGAGAGCGCAGACCTCCGCCAAGGCAGCTTAGTCCCAGTCAAGACTGCGGTCTTTGCACTCAGAACAAAAGTAAAACTGTTGATTTAATCAGTGCTGTAGTCTAGTCTATTCTAGTAGTATACTGATTTGTTTCCTCCCAGACAATCATTGATCAAAATGTTAAATCAGTCATTGATTAGTCAGTGACTTTAATCCTGCCCTGCTTTCTGAAGCAGCTCCTTCTATTCTGTATTTATGAAGATCCCTACATTATCACTTCTTGTGTAGATAATAGTCTAATGAATCCTTAGAGAAACAGCTTTAATTAGTTAGAGTTTTTTATGGATTTTAAGTATTTATATTTACACCAATCTTTAAACCCCCATTTTGTGACTCCGATTCATGTCACTCAGTCTAGGCCCCGCCCCCTTTGTATTACAGCCCTGCTTTTATTTTAGTGTCATCCCAAAATCATCACTGGTCCCCATTTACCTTTCTTTAAAAACTTTCTAGATACACCCCATGCTCAGCAGTCTTATTGAAGTATTTTTAGACTTATATAGATATTATATAAACATATTATTCAAGCATTATTACCTATAATCATTTTGAATAAAACGTACTGAATTAGACTCACTTTAGGGGTTAAACACAGCAGATTAATAATTATCGTTATTAATTCAAACTCTTAGAAAAGTCTCTGTTTTGGAGCTTTGTGCAGAAAGTTCTGGTGCTGCTAAAAGCAAGCAGCTAGTTACGGGCCGGGAGAAAGCTTGCAATGAGTACTCAGGCGATGAAGAGCCACAGTAAGACAGAGATCAGAGGGGAGACGCAGACCAACGCACGTCAGTCCAAAATGTCTGAATATTTTGTCCGACTGGCGTGGTTTCGCAAACACTGCTGTGAATCTGCTTAATGTTCATATAATTTGAAGACATACAGTATATCAATTGTTTATTTACCTGTTTTATGTGTTGGCCCAGAGTTTTGCCGCCAACTGCCAGCTGTCGCAACTAAAGAATTGTCCCTCTTATTTCTGTCAAAAATCGTCTGATGTGCATTTTTTGTCAGGACAGCTTTAGAGGTTATATTAAACACCGGGCTGTCAGCCAATAAGACACAGAAGATTCCCCGCACAACTGCTCTCTGATCTGTCATACCGTCGTCCCTCGGTTGCATTCACCTAAGCCAGGAAATTACAAAACTACCTTCTTCGTTAATGTCGTAGGGCGGCTCAGTTAATATAAACTTATTCCTTCTGGGGTGAAAAAAACATTCGGGGCTTGAGGAGAATTGTTCGGGGCTAGAGCCGGTAATGCCCAGGCCAGGCGACGCCACTGGTCATTGCCAACCAAAGTTATATTACAAAGCATTGAGGTGAACTTTTGTTATTGACCACATACTTATGTTCTGCATCATTATACAAAGAAATTCTTTAGAAATCATTCAATGTGATTTCCTGGATTTTTTTTTACATTCTGTCTTTCAGTTGAAGATAGAAATTACAGATCTCTCTCATCTTTTTAAGTGGGGCAGCTTGCACAATCAGTGACTGCCAAATACCTTTTTGCCCCACTGTATATTATTAGTCTCTTTGGACTAATTGTATTTCAAGATTCACTTAGATATGTGGGGTATCAAGTAGCATTTGGTTGAGCAGGTACTGCATGTACAAAAGCTAAATCCTAGTCGCAGCTGGCATTGTTTGATTACTGGGCCATGGTCCTCTTAATCTATCTCTTCCCTCTTTCTTGTCCTCTTTCTCTTGTAATAAAAGGCCACTGGAGTCTATGCAATCTTAAAAAAGAAATATCAAATGTGTTCTTTTTAAATTCATTTGCTTTTTTTTGTTTTTTTGTGCCCCAGTAAGTAAAATAAATACAAAACAACAATTTGTGAAATGATCTGTTTTCTCAATCTCTCCACGCTCCAAACACACAATTGTGAGACAGTTTGCCAAATTAAAACAATGTGATTGACAATATTTTTGTGGTAATGACGTGTCCTTTAGTTCTTGCAAGTTTGGAGTGTAGAGGGATGAAAACAAGTTGTTGGGATAAAGTAGGCTTATGGGTACACAGAAGGAGAATAACTCATGGTGAAAGGATATAAGAAGCTCAACCTGTGTGTCATCAGTTCTGTGATCCAGGTCGGTAAATGTGTCTTTTAATGCACGTTTATTGTTAAGTTTTGTATAGGTTATTTGACCTGGAGTCAGCTATTGTGTTAAATGAAATGCTTTCTGATGAGTATTTTAGAGGAAAGGGAAATAAATTATATGCAACGCTAAAAGAAGCTGCATATTGTTTGTAAGGTTATTTTGCTTTATGTTGCTGATAAGAGTAAATACATTTTGCATTTATGCTCCCAAGGTTTCAGTGCAAGAAAATCGTATTTGTCCTGAAGACGACATTAAATTATACAAATAAGTCACAGCTATATTCCTTAAAATATAAATAAAATGATTGCTTTAGCTAAACGATGTTAGCAACTATACTCAGTTATAGAAATATAATCTATGTTGTTTGTATCTTCAGTACACCAACAATGATGTAATTTATTAATGTAATGCATTGGGCTTTGTGGCCTCTAGAAGCCCAGCAGGACCTTTCATATCCTCCATATGCGAGTTGTTGACTTGGTTAAAATTGCCCAATCTGATGGATGTACTGCTAAATGTTCTTGAAGTGAATTTATTTTAATCAACCTTTTAGAGAAAATAATGCCAGGGCCTGGCACTCTCCAAAGATTTATACCACAAAATTTAATGTAGTTTTTGCCATAGTCAAGGTCAAGGTCAAGGTCAAATTTATTTGTATAGCACATTTATAGCAGTCAATGCTGCCCCAAAGTGCTGAACGGCATATCACAATTATAACAGCAATAACATAGGATACTGCAGATACAAATAGACAGACAACACAAAGTAAAAAAAAGCACAATTGGAAACAATTTAGTCCATAAAAACAACCTCTAACCAATTGGGTCTTAAACTCCAAGTCAAAAAGATATGTTTTTAGTTGAGACTTGAAGTGCTCTAAGCTCTGGGAAGTTTTTAAATTAGGAGGTAGACTGTTCCACATCCTCGGGCCAGCCACCGAAACCGCTCTATCACCCATAGGCTTTAAGCGGGTTTTTGGGACTACCAAAAGCACTTCAGAGCTAGACCTCAACCGTCTGGCAGGAGAATAAACTGTCAGCAGTTCAGAGATGTAAGAGGGAGCAAGACCACACAAAGATTTAAAAACAAAAAGTAATATTTTAAAATGGATCCTGTAAGTAACCGGAAGCCAATGAAGGGAGGCCAGAACAGGGGTTATACAGTATGTTCCCGCCTGCTGGTGCCAGTCAGCAGGCGAGCTGCTGCATTCTGAACCAATTGCAGACGATGCAGGGAAGACTGATCCAGACCAACATAAAGAGAGTTGCAGTAATCCAACCGGCAGGACACAAACAAATGAATAACATGCTCAAAGACTCCAGCAGGGAGATATGGTTTGACCTTAGCTTGTGGCCTAAGGTGGTAGAAGCCGGACTGAACAACTGCACTAACCTGTTTGTTAAGCTTAAAGTAACTGTTGAAAAAACTCCGAGATTTTTTACACAAGGTTTTAAAAACAAGGAGCAAGAACCAAGGGGGCTCACGATGCCGTTCACTAAGTCAGAGTTACCAAAAGGGGGTATCTCAGTTTTTAAATCATTTAATTTAAGAAAGTTGATGGACATCCATTGCTTGATGTCGTTTAAACAGGCAGATAATGCCTCAGTGTATTTAGCACCTGGGCCAGATGAAAGTGGTAAATAAACCTGAAGATCATCGGCAAAGCAGTGATAGGTAATATTGTGCTTCCTAGAGGAGAAGAAGAAGAATAATACCGGACCAAAATGGAGCGCTGGGGTACACCCCATATCACAGGTGTCGATGCAGAATTTTTATTTATTTTAATTTTTTTGCTGATGCAGAATTAAAAGGGCCCAGGTTAACCGAAAAAGTCCTGCCCTGTAGATAAGATCTGAACCCCTGGAGAACAGTACTACTGAGACCAACACACAACTCCAAACGTGACAGCAAGATGTCGTGGTCAACAGTGTCAAAAGCTGCTGATAGATCCAGTAGAATCAAACCAGCCGAACTACCCGAATCGACAATTAAAAGAAGATCGTTAAAAACTCGTAAGAGAGCACTTCCAGTGCTGTGACGGGGTTTAAAACCTGATTGGAATTTTTCGGTAATATTATGAAGCGACAAGTACTCCTGAAGTTGAATATAAACAACTTTTTCCAAGACCTTGGAGAGAAAGTTGAGTTTAGAGATTGGTCTAAAATTTGTAAAACAGGTCTGATCAAGATTTTGCTTTTTTTAAAGCGGTTGCACAATAGCCTGTTTAAAGCACTGTGGAACCTGACCTAAAGACAAAGAAGTATTGACAAGCTTTAAAATAAAAAATCCAATGCTGTCAAACACTCTTTTTAACATAAAAGGAGGGAGACAGTCCAAGAGACAATTAGCAGAGTTTGTGTGATAGGCAATTTCTTTTAGCTCCTCCAGGGAAACAGTTTGAAACTGACCCAAAGTTGAAGAGCATGGAGGATATGAACTGGGATCAGACGCAGAATAAAGGGGAATGGAGGACCTAATCTGCAGGGCCTTCTCAGAGAAAAAGGCCTGAAATGTATCACACAAACTCTGCGAGGGCTCAACTCCACCATCATTGCTGGGGTTGACAATACGATTAAAAATTCCAAACAAAACGTGTGGTCTGTGGCTGTTTGCAGATACAAGATTAGACATGAACTGTGATTTAGCTACTTGTACGGATTTTTGGAAAGCAGACAGGTGCTTTTGTAATATTTGAAAAGACACTTGCAATTTGTATTTTTTCCACTTTCTCTCAGCACATCGGCACTCACGTCTGCTTGCACGAGTAATGTCATTCAGCCATGGCTCTGGTTTTGATTTAGGGTGCATAGCTCTAACCGGTGCCACAGATTCTAAATTGTTCATACCTGTTCTGTTGAAGCAGTCTGCAATATCTTCAACGGAATCCGACTGGAATTCCTTCAATCCAGAGTTAGTGAAGGCAGTAGAAAAGTCCAACACAGCTGTATCATTCAGGATTCTCTTCTGCATAATAACATAAGATTTAGCCACAGGACAGCGTGTGACCATAGTAAAAAGGACAGGAAAATGGTCGGAAATCCCAGAATCTGTGATGTCAGTGATCCTTATGTCCAGACCATGGGATAAAACTAGGTCTAATGTGTGGCCCTTCTCATGAGTCGGCCCGGTGACCCACTGCGTCAAATTAAAGGACTCTATCACATTTAAAAATTCCTTGACCAAGGGTCTTGCCTCACAGCACAAATGAATATTAAAATCACCAACAATTAAAAATAAATCAAACTTAAGAGCGATTCCAGCTACAAGATCCGAAAACTCCTACATAAAATGTTTGTTTATTTTCGGAGGCCGATAAATCAGCACACATAGTACTGGCGCTGTCAGACGCAGTTCAAAGAGCTGATGTTCAAAGGCCAAAAATGGCCCGACCTGGAAAGCTTTATGACACCGAAGTTGGTTCCTGTAGATCGTTAATGAACCTCCACTTCTACCCGAAGTCCGGGGAGAATTAAATAACGAGCAGTTGGGAGGAAGAAGCTCAGAAAGAGGTACACAATCCCCACTCTGAAGCCATGACTCAGTCAGAAACATGATATCTAACTGGTGTGTTTGAAAGAAGTCATTCAATAAAAATGTCTTGTTTACCAGCGATCTGGTGTTTAGTAGAGCCATTGCGAAGGTGGAATCGTCATTTAATTCAATTCAATTCAGTTTATTTACACTCAACAAAAATTTAAACGCAACACCTTTGTTTCTGCTCCCATTTTTCATGAGATGGACTTAAAGATCTAAAATTCAGTGTGGCCTTTTATTGTGGGCAGTATAAGGTACACCTGTGTACTAATCGTGATGTCAGATCAGCATCTTGATGTGGCACACCTGTGAGGAGGGATGGATTATCTCAGCAAAGCAGAAGTGCTCACTATCACACATTTAGACTGATTTGTGAACAATGTTTGAGAGAAATGGTAATATTGTGTATCTGGAATGAATTTTAGATCTATAAGTCCATCTCATGAAAAATGGGAGCAGAAACTAACGTGTTGCGTTAATATTTTTGTTGAGTGTATATAGCGCCAATTCACAACAGATGTCATCTTAAGGCACTTAACAAGAAGTCATTTCAATACATTTATACAAACATTCCAATCAGTTAAAAAGTTTCCTATTTAAGGAATCCCAGCAGATTGCGTCAGTCATTGGCGTGAGGTTGGGCCCCGTTGATGCAGACTTTCCAACCACAGCAATCCTTCAGCAATCCCTTATACTGAGCAAGCATGTAGCGACGGTGGAGAGGAAAAACTCCCCTTTAACAGAAAGAAACCTCCAACAGAACCAGGCTCAGTACAAGCGGCCATCTGCTACGACCGTCTGGGGGTTTGAGAAGACAGAGCAGAGACACAGAAGGAACAGAAGATCTGATATAAGATAACTTTCTATGTTACAGAAAGTAAAAAGTTGATAACAGGACATAGTGGGTGTTCAGTTACTGGGAGGATCATACCAGTCGATGCCCCCCGTCCAACAGGGCATTGCAGCCAAGCAGGATACCAGACCTGGTATATCTTCTATGGAGAGAAAAACACTGAGAGAAAACAAAGTTAACAGTCGAAATAACAGAATGTACTGTAATACAACTGGAGAGTCGTAGGAGAAAAGAAAGTAGCAGAGTGAAGAAAATTGGTAAGTCTGTCCTCTAGCAGTCTAAGCCTATAGCAGCATAACTACAGAGATAGCACAGGATGACCTTAGCCACTCTAACTATAAGCTTTATTAAAAAGGAAATTTTTAAGCCTGGCCTTAAAAGTAAACAGAGTGTCTGCCTCACGGACTAAAGCTGGGAGCTGGTTCCACAGGAGAGGAGCCTGATAACTAAAAGATCTACCTCCCATTCTACTTTTAGAAATCCTAGGAACTACAAGTAAACCTGCAGTCTGAGAGCGAAGGGCTCTGTTCGGAACATATTGAACAATTAGATCTCTGATGTATGATGGAGTTTGATTATTAAGGGCTTTGTATGTAAGAAGAAGGATCTTAAATTCTATTCTGGATTCAACAGGGCGCCAATGAAGGGAAGCTAAAACAGGAGAAATGTGATCTCTCTTTTAAATATTCATCAGAACTCTTGCTGCCGCATTTTGGATCAACTGAAGGCTTTTAATGGCATTTTGTTGACTTCCTGATAGTAAAGAATTACAGTAGTCCAGCCTTGAGGTAACAAATGCATGGACTAGTTTCTCAGCATCACTCCTGGACAGGATGTTTGTAATTTTAGCAATATTCCGGAGGTGAAAGAAAGAAATCCTAGAATCCTGTTTAATATGGGATTTAAATGTCAAGTCTCGGTCAAAAATAACGCAGAGGTTCTTTACGTTATTACTGGGGGCCAATTTAATGCCATCCAGATGAAGTGATTGACTAATCAGTTTCTGTTTTGTCAGAATTTAAAAGCAAAAAGTTTAGGGTCATCCATGTTTTTATGTCTTCCAGACATGCCTGTAATCTACCTAACTGACTGGGTTCATCAGGATTTATGGATAAATATAGTTGTGTATCATCTCCATAGTTGTGGAAATTTATCCAATGCTGTCTAATGATTCTGCCAATTGGGAGCATATATATGGTGAACAGAATTGGTCCAAGCACAGAACTCTGTGGAACTCCACAAGTAACCCTTGAGAGTGAAGAAGATTTATCATTTAGATTAACAAACTGGAATCTATCAGACAAATATGATTTAAACCAGCCTAGTGCTGTTCCTTTGATCCCTGCAACATGTTCAAGCCTTTCTAGGAGAATATTATGATCGACTGTGTCAAAAGCAGCACTGAGATCTAACAAAACCAGAACAGACACAAGTCCATTATCTGAGGCCATGAGAATATCATTAGTAACCTTCACCAGTGCTGTTTCAGTGCTCTGATGAGCTCTAAAACCTGACTGAAACTCTTCAAACAGCTCGTTACTGTTTAGATGCTCACAGACTTTATTAGCAACAATTTTCTCAAGGACTTTGGATAAGAAAGGAAGGTTAGATATAGAGGTCTGTAATTCACTAAGTCATCTTGATCAAGGGAAGGTTTCTTGAGTAAAGGTTTAATTACAGCTATTGTAAATTCCTGTGGTATCTATCCGTTTACTTAGGATAGATTCATCATATCCAAAATGGGGCCAGGAACCAAATGGAACACTTCTTTAAATAATTTGGTTGGAATTGGGTCCAACATACAAGTTGAAGGTTTAGATGAGGCTAATTTGTTTGATAATTCCAAAAGCTCAACTGAATCATAACACCCTAAGCACAACTGAGGTTCTACCGTACTTTCCGATACTGCCTCATTTACTGAGGAAGAAGTAATCATGTTTGGGAGGTTGCCAATGATTTTATTTTTAATAGAATTAATTTTATTTATGAAGAATCCCATAAAATCCTCACTGCTAAGAGCTGGGGGAATAGTTGGCTCAACAGAGCTATGACTCTGTGTAAGTTTGGCAACTGTACTTAAAAGAAACCTAGGATTGTTTTTATTCGCCTCTATTAATGATGAAAAATATGCTGTTCTAGCTTGTCGAAGGGTCTTTTTATACAGCAGTTGACTTTTATTCCAGGTTAAATAGGAATCCTCTAGGTGTGTAGAGCGCCATTTTCTCTCCAACTTCCTAGTATTCTGCTTTAAAGTACGCAACTCTGCGTTGAACCAAGGAGTCAGCCTCCTATGGCTAGCCACTTTCTTTTTTAAGGGGGCTACACTATCTAATGCCAAATGCAATGAGGACGTAATGCTGTGAACCAGATCATCAATTTCTGAAGGGTTAGAGATAGAATTGCTGCCATCCACTGTGTTACCCTGAGACACTAAGGAAAGTAAGAATGCAACAGATTCTTTAAAAATTGTTACAGCATTGTCTGATAAAGCTCTACTATAATGAAATTTTCTTTCAGATTTAAGATGGTCAGTTAAAGTAAATTCAAAAGTTATTAAGAAGTGGTCAGACAGGACCGGGTTATGTAGGTGGACTGTTATTTCCTCACACTCAATACCGTATGTCAGTACAAGGTCCAAAGTGTGCTTGCCCAAGTTGGTCGTTCCCTGTACTTTTTGAGTAAAGCCAATTGAGTCTAAAATAGCATTAAAGGCTGCATTTAGGCTATCACTTTCAGTATCCACATGAATATTAAAGTCCCCCACTATAATAACCCTATCAGTATTTAATACTAAATCAAATAAAAAATGTGAGATCTGATCCAAGAATTGAGAGTAAGGGCCTGGTGGACGATACAAAACCACAAACAAAAATGGTCTTACTGTTTTGCAACTTGGATGAGGAAAATTAAGGGTTAGATGTTCAAAAGAACTGTAGCTATCAATTGGTCTGGGACTAATTAGTAAATCAGAACGGAAAATGGTTGCAACTCCTCCCCCTCGCCCAGTATTTCTAGGAATGGGAAAATTTAAATGACTGGAAGGAGTTGACTCATTTATACTGACAAAATCCACCTGCTGCAACCAGGTTTCTGTGAGACAAAGGAAATCAATGTGATTATCACAAATCAAGTCATTTACTAACAAAGTCTTTGAGGAGAGAGATCTTATGTTTAATAAACCACATTTAATAGATTTATTTTTCTGTTCAGTCAAAGTTGTATTTATTTTTATGAGATTTCCATAATTTGCTTTTGTTGTCTTAACTTTTAATCCATTTAATTTTGGCCGTGGGCAAGACACTGTTTCTATAGGGTAATGGGTGGGTAACAGTACAGAAGCAGCAGAGAGGTGGGTTAAACTACGACTCTGCTTCCTGGTCTGGACCCTGGGTTGTCAGTGTTTTGGAGGACTAATAAATTCGGCCATATTCCTAGAAAGAAGAGCTGCTCATCTAAAGTGGGATGGATGCCGTCTCTCCGGATCAGACCAGGTTTTCCCCAAAATGTTCTCCAGTTATCAATGTAGCCCACATCGTTTGCAGGACACCACCCAGACAACCATTGATGGTTTACAGCTTGATTGCGAGGCAGATAGCGCAGGTTGGAGATATCCACAGCGCGCCCACCAAGCGCCCGCTTAGAGCGATAATTTGCAAACAGCTGATCTGGCAATCCATAGTTTCCAGGAATAATGAAACCAATCCAGCGAGGACAGGAGCCCAGTCTATGCTAAGATCCACCTGTAGAAAGTCGATAGGCTCTAAATCTTACGAGCAGGCCAGAGCCTTTTTTACTCATTTCCTGGAGGTCCTCTTCTGAGGATGCCAAGGAATGAGACGTGGCAGTATAAGTGCCGTAGCAGTGACAGGTGGGGGAGGAAAGGTAAAAGACTGTCCTCCCGTTGCATGTCTATTCCAAAATAGTTCATAAGACGCCTTGATCCTAAAAAATGACTGGCGATCATAGACGAGGAGACTTGAGATATCCCAAAACAATAAAAAATGTAAAAATAATATACGCAAAATTAAAAAAGGATGAGAGACCGAAGGACGTGTTGCCGTACAGGCTTCAGGCGCCGCCATCGTTCTGGTCTCTCTCTTAGTGATAGTCATTTCACGGGTTCCTTAATCATGCAGCACATGATGCATGTAAAGTTGTTTTTAATTTGCCGATAAGATTTTTAAACTATTGCTTACTTTCAACTGTGGTTGGGTCAAGTTTCATACCATTTTCCTTCCTGTATGAGCAAGATTCAAGATTATTCATTGTCATATCATATATGCTTCTGCATGAGACAATGCAAAATTGAGTTTCAAGGTTGAGCTGAAGACATATCTCATTCTCCTAGCTGGCCTATTACTTCCAAGTTCATGGAAAACTGGTCCCGGTCTCCTTTGTGTCAATGACCTAAAGGATTATACTATAAGTATTTGAAGAAAACCTATGCTTGAACCAGCATAACATGCGAGGCCCACACAGAAAAGCCTTGACTGACGCAGAACCAAACCAGTACAGATTAGTAACATGTTTCACAATGTAAACAGTTGTTTCTTCTCTGCAGAATCTTTCCCAACTGTTTGTCTGCTTCTATTGTATGTGTATGTGTATTTCAGGAGTCCTTTCTGAACTTCTGTCTTGTTCTTAGCTAACTTCAGCAAAGAAAGTTCAGCCTTTCCTTCACATATATTTTGAGGTGAGGCATTCTGTCAGCACCACGAAAAGCAAACATATCTATCTTAGCAAAGCACTAAATTGGAAGAGACTGTGCCAATTCTGTGTTGGGCAGTGTGCCAGTGCAGAGCAGAGCAAACCAGAGTGGGAGGGCTTTGGGACTGCTGCAATAAAAAAAAATGAGTGACAAGAATAACAACATTGCAAAGAGGGGAAAACGCATTTGATTTACTAACAAAAGTTCAGATAAAAATAAAAACCTAAGACAGTTTTCATTGTCTTACATAATATGGAAATCTTATAGCTTAAATTCATAGATCATAATAGTTTAATATAGGTTAGTGTAACACTGTGTCATCTGAGAGTTCCCATTACAGTCATGTTCTTATTTCTTTTATTTCTCTTCTTTACCAGTTTTACCACATTGATACAGCAAGTCTTTTGAGAAGACAGCAAGGCTGCCATGGTGAGAGTGACTAATGACCCCTTTCACAGCACAAACACCACATAATCAGAGATGCTGAGGATCTGTGTCTGCCTGCTGTCTTGTCTGAGTAATTACGCCAGGGACTCAATTAATTTACTAACCAACAATCAAGCTCTGCATACTCGATGCCTCCAGTCAACTCATGTATTCAAAAGAAAATGATAAGACCTCCGTCAATCTATTTTCTGTACATGCTTCATCCCATTTAGGGACACGGAGGGGCAGAAGCCTATTGTGCCGGTCAGCTGTGGAGAGGAAAGGTACTGGCCATACGAGTTGCCAGTTCATCCCAGGGACATCACAGAGCTGCATGCTACAGACAGCTGTTCACCCTCATATACACTATTCAGGCCAATTTAGAATTTCCAATTCACCCACATGTGCACAGAGAAACCCACCAATTTCGAACATAAATTCAAAGCTGTTGATTTTATTCTGTAGTCTCACTAAGTGACCTGCTGTGATCAGCAGCAACCCCAAGAGATGATCAGACCCGCTGCATCGGTTTCCCAACTTGGTGAAACATTAGAAATTCTGCTGAACTGGGATGAATATCTGCTAAATTCTGCCTCTCTAACTCCTCAACACACTTTCAGCTCATGGCTAGATGCCATGAGATGATGCCCAGATGCTCTCATGGGAATCTCTTTTTTATTATTGATTTGTCTGTGCGTCAGCATCAAGTGGTCAGGGAATACTATTTTGTCAAAATGACAGACACCCTTCAGATTTTTTCATTACCGTTCTAAAAAAACAGTCAAATAGGCAAATATTCATTTAACGCCACTCCTAGGGGTTGATGTAGATATTTTAAGAAAAGAACATATTTTATTGTGATTGTTCTTTTAAATCATTCTCAGCAGTTATCTTCATTCTGCTGCACATCTGAAACTTTTAATTCAAAACCCATCTGTTTCTTTTATTCCCCGCACCACTGTGAGCTTTCCTGCAGAGGAGCCAGGTACCTCAGAGGGGTACCCCCTGCAGTCGATGAGGAGTAATGTTCAGCGGCGATGAAGTTTCCTTTAATGATTTGTTCATGTGGTTTGCATTTCAAGGCCACAGCCACCATGAAAATGGGCACATTTTAATGCTAACCTATGCTAACTAAACCCTATTGATATAAACAATCAATCAATCAAACTTTATTTATAAAGCGCTTTTCATACAGGAGTTGCAACTCAAAGTACTATAAAGATTAAAATGACCCCACATTAACCATATTACCATCCCTCACCCACAGATTTAAAAGCATGATCACAGTTATACCCCACTCCCCCTAACTCAACTCCCATGCACACAAACACTTAAGAACAACAATAGGATCGATCCTAAAATGTACGGGGAGCCAATGCAGTGAATTTAAGACAGATGTAATGTGCCCATGTAATGTGCCCACCTCTTGGTCTTCGTCAAGAAACGTGCTGCTGAATTTTGTAGAAGTTGTAAACCTGAGATATTCTTTTTGGGAAGACATGAAAGCAGGGGATTACAGTAGTCAATTCTACTGGTGATAAAAGCATGCATCAGTCTCTCAGTCTTGGCCTGAGAGAGAATGGGGCAGACTCTGGCTATGTTCTCTAGATGAAAAAAAACTATTTTGGTGATATTTTTAATGTGAAGGATAAAAGTCAGCGCAGAGTCAAAAATGACGCCCAGGTTCTTCACTTGTAAAGAAGGATTAAAAGAGAGTGATTGTAGTTTTGGTGAAAGTTTCTCTCTCGGAGCCTCAAGATTGATGACTAAAACTTCAGTTTTGTCCTGGTTTTGAGCTGGAGAAAGTTTTCTGCCATCCAGGATTTGAATTTGAATTTTATTATATTTTTCAAATTCTCAAGATATCGCCCAGCAATAGGTGGCAATTTTCCACGTTTACGGTCACATATAAAAGACATATTTGATTTTATAGAAGAAGTGGTGTGATAAATGACTTACTGGTTTAACACACTGCTGGGCTTCCCTCTTCATGTGACACTGTTGCTACTGAAAGTAGGAGCAGTAGCACAGGCCCCCACACATTGAAAACAGCTTGTTTGGACTGTACCAATTTGAGGAATTAACAGGGGGTGGATGATAATCTTTCAACAAATAAAAACGCATTGTTTTGCATTTGTAATTTGTATCGTTTGTGTTGTGCTTTTTTTGGACAATGCTATATTATACTGGTTTCCCAAACATATATTAAATATATGTTTACAATGATTTTTTGGGGGATCAACTTCATGGCAGGGGAGGACACTTACCCCCCGGGATCTCCGCTATGGGTTTGTGTATTGTCAAGGTGTAGATTGGATAGTAGCAGAGGAGAAGGTGAACAGTGAAGGGAATGGGATTAACAACTTAACTGCACCTGGTGTTCTCACCATCTCTCTCTCGAGCTGTTGTGGAGTATATGGTTAGAGACCTCAACAGCCCTCACCTACTGTGCTGAATTGTTACTCCCCACTTTGGGAACTGCCTGTGGACCACAACCTCTGTTTTTGTTTTGTTTTTTCTTTGGTCTAGGGCGAGCATGACATTATAACTCTTATTGTAATTCAAGATGTTGCTTCCTTTGATTTTCAGCACAGACAAAATCATTCCCTCGAAATCACTTGTGTAAGTAGTCCAAGGTTTGCAGGAACAGAGGGAGATTTGTCCTCTAATGAATGAGTTCTCCATGTCTTAAGAGAGTTTCCAGATGGTGAAGCTGTGAATGTACAACAGTCACTGCTGTTCCTCTCAGAACCACCATGATGAAAGAGCTTTCTGGCATTGGATGCAGCCAGGGGGTTTAATGAATACTGTTTAATAGAGGGAACCTATGAAAAGTTTTTATTGTAGCCTAGATTTGCCTTATTAAGACCCTAATTAAGGACTTTTAGCAATTTAATCTATTCTAAAAGTAAGGGGCTTCACTTCACTATATTGAAAATTGATAGGGGGCACTAAACATAATTGGATTATTTTTAACTGTTTAATTCTTTCATTTACCTGTTATATGCGTAGTAAACCGAATAATGCCGATATGTACTATGCATGTCAACCTATAGATGTTCCTGCAAATTCATTTAAATTGAAGTGATACTGTCTTCATGTTGCTTCAGGTTTACATTCCCAGCCGCTGGTAAGTCACATGAGCTGGTATGATGCCCTCTAGCATTCCTCTTAAATGGCTTAAATCGGCTCCCTGTGTGTCTTAGGATCGATTTTAAGATTCTTTTAATGGTTTTTAGGTGTCTTAATGGTCTTGAGCCTTCTTATCTTTCAGAACTGTTTTTACCATATGAACCTTTGCGGTCTCTGCGCTCCTCTGGCAGCCGTCTCCTTGTCATCCCAAAAGTCAGGACACACACTCATGGTGAGCCGTCTTTCAAGTACTATGGCCCTCACCTTTGGAACAGGCAGCCAGAGGACCTCAGGGCCGTGGAGAACATTCATGTTTTTAAGAGCAAACTCAAGACTCACCTTTTTAGCCTAACTTTTAATTGATTATTTTTTATTAATATCTGCTTAATTGCTCTGCATGTTCTACCTGGTTAAACTTTATCAATGTTTTACACAAAATGACTCTAAATTTTATCAGTGTTAAAATGTTATCAGTGTTTTACTATTTTATCTTGTACTTATTTACTTTTTATTTTAATATTTTAACCTGTTATTTTAATCTTTCTTTCAGTGTTTCCTCTGTGGAAGCCCTCTGCCTCGGGAGCGGTGGTTCGGCTGCGGTTGCCTGGGTACTCTCCAGGTGGAGCTTGGATGGATGTGGGAGCCTCAGCCTTCCCTCCACTGGGCGCCCTGGGCCGGTGCCTGGGCTGTTGCTGTCGATCTGCTGCTGCCGATGCAGATGGCTACTCTGATGGTGTTTCCTTACCTGGCTCATCTGTACTCGGCCTAGGCCGTAACTTATCTGCAATAAAGTGTAACGGTCAAGGGAATAAGTAATTTAATTCAGTTTATTTGTATTGCGCTAATTCACAACATATGTCATCTTAAGGCACTTTACAAAAAAAGTAGAGCAGCCATTCATCCATCCGTCCTTCTATACTTCCATTGTCTATACTAGTGGTTCCAAAAGTAGTGGGTGCGCCCCCTGGGGGGGGGTGCAGTCATTGCAGGGGGGGCGCGGTATGAAAGGATAAAATGTAAAAGCTAATATAACCCACATAAACGCAAAGCAGAAGATAAAACGTCGCCAAATAAGTTTCTAAACCAACTTCCTTTCAAAACAAAGAGAAAAAAATATGGGGTGCCCCCTGGGACATTATTCAGAATTACCTTACATATATAGATGTGAAATTAGACTCTTCCACATACTATACTGAAAACCTTGCACAAAGACTATTGAAAACCGTGTATATAAACTACTGAGAAGATATACCTTTTATACACATTGGTGAGAACATTTCATACAAACTAGTAAAAACATTTCATACATACTAGTGAAAACTTTTCATACATTCTAGTGAAAAACATTCATATGTTCTGATTAATTCAGTTGAAAAGGAAGGCATTTCACTAAAACAGGAAAGCATTTTACTTAAACAGGAAGGCATTTCACTTAAAGAGGCTACATGCAATTTTCTGAAATTTAAACTCGCAACTGACACCTGTGGCCAAAAAACGGAACTGCTCTTCCCTTCTGCTCGCTCTCGCAGCGCGCGCTCGTACGTGCACACTTCACAAGTCATCTGCTGCAAAGAAGTCAACATTATGTTTACAGAGGTAAGAACAGTCAAAAACATTTATTGTTTTAGAAACTAAGTTTGTTTGCAATATATATGACACAACAACTGCTTGCGAGTGTAGGCTAATTGCTGACCTCTGGTAGTGGCAGAGTGATCTGAAACGTTTAACATGAAATCGCTTGACGTCAAATCCGCAGTCAGCGCGCGAAAAATCCGACCCAACAGAAAACAGGAAAAATTGGATACAGGCTTATGGTTGCACCCACTGTGAGCTGACAAAGTGTTAGAATGCTCATCAGGAGGTGTTTGAGTAATAAATGGTCAAATAAAAAGGCTATTGTTACGTTTATTTTGGGGAAAAAGTTGCATGTAGCCTCTTTAAACAGGAAGGCAAGTCCCTTAAACAGGAAGATGATTCCGCTAGGGTGTATGAAAGGTTTTCACTAGTTTGTATGAAAGGTTTTCACTAGGGTCTATGAAAGGTTCTCACCATTGTGTATGAAAGGTTAATCTTTTCACTAGGTTATTTGAGAGCTTTTCACTAGTTTGTATGAAAGGTATACATTTTCATCAGTTTATATGCAAGCTTTTCAGTTGTTTTTGTGCAAGGTTTTCAGTATAGTATGTGGAAGAGTTCAATTTCATATGTGTATATGTAAGGTCATTCTGAATAATGTCCCAGGAGGCACCCCATATGAAAATATAACGAAGCATATCTTGCCTTTAGTTTTGTTTCACCAAACACCTGCAAATGCATCTTAAGTTTTGTACATAGTGGCAAAGTGAAAAACTGCACACAACTGCGGAGGATTACATACTTCCTTGCACTATGGACATAGTTCTATCTATAATTCATAACAGAGGCCACCAAACTATGGGTTACTCGTCTGTCCAATAATACCATTGGCAGGTGCATTTATGTGATGTCAACGGACATATAGGGACTTTGTAGAGATCTGAACAGATGGGGCAACGACTATGGCTGTGAAACTAGGAGGGCTGCAGGCGTTCATGAAGCGCGTCTCCCCCAATATTGCAGAGCACGCGCTGCATTATACACCGCGACGCACTGAAGTCTAAACAGCAGAGTCCCGAGCTGAATGATGTAATGAGCGATGTCTTCAGCACAGTTAACTATATCAAAACACAAACGTCAAAGCCCCGATTTTTGTAATGCTGTGCAAGAAAATGGGCTCTGAGAGTTAGCCATTCTGTTTCACAGTCATGTGGAAAGGTCAACATTTTCTTATAAAGGGGGGCCCAGCAGAAATAGTTTGGGAACCACTGGTCTATACTGACTTGTTAGTGTGGGGTTTCTCCATAGTTGGGGGGCGGTGCAAACGTTCAGTGACGAGAGAGATGAGATACATCCAATACAGGTCACCAGTCGATCACAGGGTAACACTGAGAAATGCAGGATAAACACTTCCACTCATACCAAAGGGCAATTTGGGGAGAACAAATAACACAACATGGATGTTTCTTGACTGTGAGATGAAGGAGGACACTCAGACAGAATGCATAGGATAGAAATACACACTCCACACAGAAAGGCCATGGTCAGGATTGCAGACAACAGTGCGAAGAACTTTGTCACTCTGCAGCCCAGCAATAAACAAGTTTACTGAAATATATTCAATACTCAGAAGAAAACCCTTTGTTGATAAGGATTGTTGATGTTGATGATTTAGACCAATTCTTCAAGACAAACAGTCTTCAGATCCTAACAGCTCTGGGAGTTTCTTAGATGCACTTTGATCTTAAGTTATTTCTAAAGAGTTTCATTGGGTTCGAGTCGGTTGATTGACTAGGTCATTTTAGCAGCTTTTCAGGTTTTCTCTAATTCCAGCTGAGAGTTTTCCTTGGCATTTTAAGGGATATGAGTTTTACTGAAGTACTTGCTCATATGGTCGCAGATGGTCCAGGTAAAATTACTTACTTTTACTTCAGCTCACTGGAATTTTCAGAAGTTTACAAATACATGTACTGTACAAGTGCATATAAATTTACATTTACATTAGGGATGTCCTGATCACATTTTTTTACCCCCCCCGAGTTTAAAGTAATTTGATTTGAATATCTGACGATACCGAGTCCCAATACGATCCTTCCGCAATACATTAAAATAATAAAAAGAAAAAGGACAACCCATCCAAGTTGTCCTTTTAAGTTTTGTTTAAGTATCTATATTATGCTCTACTGTGTGAGATCCGCTAAAGTGTTGCGCATGCAAGGGCACAGGTTGTAAATAAAGCTTGAGTCGTCCCATTGAGCAGTAAAGCTTAGCAGTGACATCGGACAAACAGACAAACTCCATACGTCTGTGTGGTAACCCCAAAAGCAGACACCTTTGATAAAAGAACTACCAGGTTGTAGCTTGTTGTGAATGCTCGGGAGAGCTGTGTCTATAAAGCAGTGATGAGAAGGCATCTCGTACAGTGGCTTCAGGTGCTTCGAGAGACTGCAAAATGCAGCATTTGCAATAGGGCTGCACGATTAACCTTTATCGCATCGATATTGAGGTTTTAACTCCTGCGATAACCTAACCTCAGGAGGCTGAGGTTTTTTCCCGCCCCTGACATTTGAGTGACAAATCTATTAACCAATCAAAATGGTTGTGTCTCGCATTCCTGGCTTGCTGGCCAATCAGACATGGTGATGGGAAAAAAGCTTGTATGCAAAGCAGTGTTGCCAACTTTGCGACTTTGTCATTATATTTAGCGACTTTTCCGTCCCCCCCGGCAACGGTTTTATTTCAAAAAGTGACTAGTGACAAATCTAGCGACTTTTCCATGTTTTGCTAGAGACTTTTGGCGACTTGTTCAATGTGAAAGCAAAATGTATTTCTCACTGTTCTCAACGGGTAGTCGGAGAGGAACCTGGCTGCAGATCTCTGCTGTCAGTCTCTCTCCGCTGCTGCGCTCAGGTTAATCTTCACTGTCGGGTTACTACGTCTTATCTTGTAGAATCCGGGATAAGGTCTTGTTTTTAATTCTTATTATCATTTATTTTAAAATGTGTGCAATATAACAGTTTCATGTTTAGTAAATGGCAGTGGACTGCAGAAGATTTTGTTTTCTAATTGTAAATCTAAATCTAATAAGAGTTCATTTTCTATTTTTCAATGGCAAAGATTCGTCAATAAAAAAAAAAATTAGGCTAACTATTTAAGTTAATTTCCATTATGTCTTATTCTTTGGTATTTAGGTTCAGGTATTTAATAATCATGAAGCATTGAATAATCTCATTACCTCAATCACTATGTAGTTTATATTAGAGATTTTTCAGGTTCAACAGCAGAAGAGGGCCCTGGCCACATAAATATTTTTTAGGTTATTGTATATTGTTCACATGTGTGTCAAGTTGTACAAGACTGTGTTGTAAAAGTAACGGTATAATTCATTCATAATTTTAGTTTTATGCACTTAAAAGTATTGAAAGTAAAAATCGCATCACAATCGCAATATTGATCTGAAAAACCGCAATTAGGTTTTTTGTCAAAATCGTGCACCCCTAGTTTGCAACCACAAACAGCGGCCCGCCATCCAGTATGATCAGTCCGGCTGTTTTATTTATGATGTTTTTGACCTTTTCACTGTCCTTAGGCAATTTCTCCTAGTTTTGTAACGTATCTTTTGGTGTCGGCTGGCTCAGTGTTTTTGTCAGAGTGTCGTATCAGATTTGCAGTGTTGAATGCAGCTTAGTCTTTTCCACCAAGTAAAATGCCCAGTTTGCACACATTACAGGTGCCTGCTCCGCTGCCTTTGCAGTTCAGCTTAAAATACGTCCAAATTGCTGACGTTTTCGCTCTAGTAAGGCGACACATTTGCCTTGCATTAGCACTTCTAGCTAGCAGCTCACTATTTTCTCAATTCCCCACCTGCTGTAAATTATGTGGCGTTATGGTCTTGTTGTCATCCATACAACAGTGAATATTGATGTAGTGGAACATGTTGAAATGGAAACTAAGCCACTGCCAATCCATTTGACAATCTCTGTCTCAGGATGAATTTATAAAGCTTGTTGTTTTAGGTTATATCGGATAATTTCCACCCGATTCCGATCATTTAAGAATCACATGATCGGGCCCGATTAACGATAATCGGAGATGATGGAGGTGATCGGAGCGGGACATCCCTAATATACATGTACATGTACTGTAACCAGTATGTTTTGAAAAAAATACGGTTGTGAAAGTATTGACAGGGCTCTTGCTCTTACCCATCATGAGATGTTTCATAGCCCATTAGTTAGGACTAAACCAGGCAATATTATTTTATACTGTTGTCGTGCAGGTTCGCTTTCTAAATACTGAAAGATTTCACATACCTTTTGAGGCTTCTTTTATTCATGTGTTAAATACTTATATACCCTTAGTATTTTGTACTTTGTTTATTATAATGCAAAATTTTCTAGACTAAAAAAGAAAATATTAGGTGACTTGCTTTCCTGTCTCCTCGTACCAGTTGGATTACAATCAGAATCTGTTGCCCTTTAAAGTGTAGCTCAATCTGTACTCTCTCCATGCTAGTTGGATGAGAGGCTTTCTTTCTCTGACCTCTGCTAGATAAGTACTCTAGTTCTTGAAAGAAATCTGACAACTTTATTTTTAGCTGTTGTCATCGTAAAGCAAAATATAAATTATCTCTTGACTCCACCAGTCCTAAAGTCCTTTAAAGGGCCTTTAAACACTTTGCTGGAGCAACATCAGGGTCAGAGAGAAGCAATGCTTTTATCACTTCTACAGCCAGCCCATTTAGGGTATCCATTATACTTTTCCTCTTTTCCTTTGGGAGGAAACCACTTTTTTCACCTATCAGATAAGCTTATTCCAACTGATTGTCAAGTTGTTCCTCACCTTTTGGGCACAGTGCCTGGAAAGATTAGCTGGTGGCAATATCTTTTCTCTGTAAAAAGCCTGATGGTTTATGTAGCAGGTAAACAATAGCTCCAAGGATGATTACTGTAGATTTAATGGGCTGGGAAGTATGAAAATGTGCTTCAACAAAGTATCTAAAGGGGTGCACTCTTATGCAACCAAGTTATTTGAACTTTTTAAATTATTATATTTATCCGCTTAACGTTTTTATTAATTGAGCGAGTTATGTCTCACACAGTTAGGTTGCTGCATAAAAATGGGAAATGAAATTTGATTACCTCATTTTTGACCTCACAAAGTGTTAAGGGGTGAACTTTTCGCCTCACACTCAAACTTCATCTTCTTGCTGGTAACAGATACTCTCTCAGCTCTGTTATTTCTGGTTTGTGATTTCTCTGGTGGGCTGCCCAGTGGTGCAGTTGGTGGCACTAGAAGATCCTAGGCTCGAATCCCGGTCTGGGTTCTTTTTTGCATGGAGATTGCATGTTTATGGAACTAACACAGGGCAGAATTATTACTTTACCTGAGAGTGGAAGATCTGAGAGGGGGGAGTGTCATCCAAAAAAAGAATTAGAGCACTACTTCTTTAGTAGAAGACATTTGCAGCTGAGGATTTAAATTTTCCCACAGAAAGATACTTATGAGGAGAAGCAGAGTATATTAATGAGTAAGAAACAAGATTTATTTTTTTGGCAAAGGCCGAGTTTTAGGTAAGAACAATACAATATAAAAGAGCAACATTAATTAGTCCTTCTTGAAAATCTGTTATTTTTTGAAGAAAATGTCTTCATAAATAAGCATATCTGTTGCATGGTAGAATTTTCATATTGCACAGTGTGATATGAAATGACCCACTGTCGAAAACGTTTTTTTTTTCCTTTTATAATTTGTTATATAATTAGTATTTTGGTATTTTAGTTGAGATTTAGCCAACTAAACTTAGTATTTATTTTCTCTGTGGCTTCTGTGCACTGTGTATCTGCTATGTTTATGTTTCACTTTCCCTCAGCCTCCCAGCCTGCTCATCTTCACAGCTGCTTCTCATTTCTAATTTCTCCCCTCCTGCTCTCTCAGGTGCCTCCATTTACTCCTACTACTGAATAGCCCTTCTGGTTCCTCCGTCATTTCTTCACTCTGTCCTCAGTATTTAAGATGCTCATTTTCTGTCATACTGGATCTTTTGTCCATCCATCTATCCATCCATCCATTTTCTTCCGCTTATCCGGGGTCGGGTCACGGGCAGCAGCTTAAGGAAAGAGACCCAGATTTCCCTCTCCCCAGCCACTTGTTCCAGCTCCTCGTGAGGAATCCCAAGGCGTTCCCAGGCCAGCAAAGAAACATAGTCCCTCCAGCGTGTCCTGGGCCTTCCCCTGGGTCACCTCCCGGTTGGACTTGCCCGAAACACCTCACCAGGGAGGCGTCCAGGAGGCATCCTGACCAGATGGCCGAGCCACCTCAACTGACTCCTCTCAATGTGGAGGAGCAGCGGCTCTACTCTGAGCCCCCTCCGGATGACTGAGCTTCTCACCCTATCTCGAAAGGGAAAGCCCAGACACTCTACGACGGAAACTCATTTCAGCCGTTTGTGTCCGTGATCTCGTTCTTTCAGTCACCACCCAGAGTTTGTGACCATGGATGAGGGTAGGAATGAGGATCGACTGGTAAATCGAGAGCTTCGCCTTGCGGCTCAGCTCTCTCTTCATCATGACAGACCGGTACAGCTCCTCCACTTGGGGAAGGACCTCATCCTCGACCCGGAGAAGGCATCCCAGCCGCTTTACCCTCGGCTGCAAACCGCTCCAGCTAAACCTGTAGATCACGTTCCGATGAAGCCAATAGGACCATGTCATCTGCAAAAAGCAGAGACCGATCCTGAGGCCACCAAAATGGATCCCCTTAACACCTTGGCTGCGCCTAGAAATCCCATCCATAAAAGTTATGAACAGGATCGGGGACAAAGGGCAACCTTGGCGGAGTCCAACTCTCACCGGAAACAAGCACGACTTACTGCTGGCAATGCGAACCAAACTCTGGCACCGGTCGTACAGGGACCTAACAGCCCGTATCAAGGGGCCCGGTACCCCATACTCCCGGAGCACCCCTTACAGGACTCCCCGAGGGAAACGATCGAAGGCCTTCTCCAAGTCCACAAAACACATTCAGACCGGTTGGGCGAACTCCCACGCACCCTCCAGGACCCGGCTAAGGGTGTATAGCTGGTCCAATGTTCTACGGCCAGGACGAAAACCGCATTGTTCCTCCTGGATCCGAGGTTCGACTATCCATCGGACCCTCCTCTCCAGAACCCCTGAATAGACATTGCCAGGGAGGCTCAGAAGTGTGATCCCCCTGTAGTTGGAACACACCCTGTGGACCCCCTTTTTAAACAGGGGGACCACCACCCCGGTCTGCCAGTCCAAGGGAACTGCCCCCGATGTCCACGCGATATTGCAGAGCCACGTTAACCAACACCGCCCCACAACATCCAGGCCTTTGAAGAACTCTGGTCGAATCTCATCCACCCCCGGAGCCTTGCCACGGAGGAGCTTTTTAACGACCTCGGTGACCTCAGCACCAGAGATTGACCCAAAGTCCCCAAACCCTGCTTCCAGATTGGAAGGCGTGCTGGTGGGATTGAGGAGGTAGTACTCCATCCACCGACCCAAAACGTCCCGCGTCGAAGTCAGTAGCACACCATCCCCACTGTAAACAGTGTTGGTGGCAGACCGCTTCCCCCCCCTGAGACGCCGGATGGTGGACCAGAATCGCTTCGAAGCTGTACGGAAGTCGTTTTCCATGGCCTCTCCAAACTCCTCCCACGCCCGAGTTTTTGCCTCAGCAACCATCCGAGCCGCACTCCGCCTGGCCCGCCGGTACCTATCACCTGCTTCAGGGGTCCCACAAGGCAAAAAGACCCGATAGGACTCATTCTTCAGCCTGACAGCATCCCGTACCGCCGGTTTCCACCAGCGGGTTCGGGGGTTGCCGCAGCGACAGGCACTGACCACCTTGCGGCCACAGCTTCGTTCAGCCACCTCAACAATGGAGGCGCGGAACACGGTCCACTCGAACTCAATGTCCCCCACCTTCCCCGGGAAGTGTTCGAAGTTCTGCCGGAGGTGTGAGTTAAAGCTCCTTCTGACAGGAGACTCTTCCAGACGTTCCCAGCAGACCCTCACAACAGAGCCGACTCACCACCAGGTAGTGGTCAGTGGACAGCTCAGCCCCTCTCTTCACCTGAGTGTCCAAAACATGTGGCTGCAGATCAGATGAGATGACGACCAATTCGATCATCGAGCTGCGGCCTAGGGTGTCCTGGTGCCAAGTGCAGATATGGACACCTTTATGCTTGAACATGGTGTTTGTTATGGACAATCCATGACCACTCGGGTTCAGATCGGGGGGGCCATTACGCCCAACCACACCCCTCCAGGTCTCACTGTCATTGCCCACGTGAGCATTGAAGTCCCCCAGCAGAACAAGGGAGTCCCACTCTCCAGCACCCCCTCCAAAGACTCCAAAAAGGGTGGGTAATCTGATCTGCCGTTTGGCGCATAAGCACAAACCCGTCTCCCCACCCGTAGGCGGAGGGAGGCTACCTTCTCGTTCACCGGGGTAAACCCCAACGTACAGGCGCCGAGATGAGGGGCAACAAGTATGCCCACCCCAGCTCGACACCTCTCAGCGGGGGCAACTCCAGAGTGGAAGAGAGTCCAACCCCTCTCGTGGAGACGGGTTTGATCTTTTGTCATCATCACATTCCCTGTACTTCTGCTATCCTCTGTGTGGATTCTCTAGTGAAGTATTCTCATCTTCTTTGTTGTTTATATCCAGCCTGCTCCTTTGTAAGTTTTTTATTAAATATGCATTCTAAAAATCTCCCAAGTTCCTGTCTGCATTTTGGTCCAATCCCTGCGCAAAACATGACACTTAGTTTCTTTATCCCTGTGAGCTCTAAATTTTCTGACCTTCTGAGTGACAAGACACCCTGCACAGAGCCTACTACAGGTCCTTCTTAAAAAATTAGCATATTGTGATAAAGTTAATTCTTTTCCATAATGTAATGATAAAAATTAAACTTTCATTTATTTTAGATTCATTGCACAACAACTGAAATATTTCAGGTCTTTTATTGTTTTAAAACTGATTATTTTGGCATACAGCTCATGAAAACCCAAAATTCCTATCTCAAAAAATTAGCATATGATGAAAAGGTTCTCTAAACGAGCTATTAACCTAATCATCTGAATCAACTAATTAACTCTAAACACCTGCAAAAGATTCCTGAGGCTTTTAAAAACTCCCAGCCTGGTTCATTACTCAAAACCGCAATCATGGGTAAGACTGCCGACCTGACAGCTGCCCAGAAGGCCATCATTGACAGCCTCAAGCAAGAGGGTAAGACACAGAAAGAAATTTCTGAACGAATAGAGTGTTTCCAGAGTGCTGTATTAAGGCACCTCAGTGGGAAGTCTGTGGGAAGGAAAAAGTGTGGCAGAAAACGCACAACGAGAAGAGGTGACCGGACCCTGAGGAAGATTGTGGAGAAGCACCGATTCCAGACCTTGGGGGACCTGCGGAAGCAGTGGACTGAGCCTGGAGTAGAAACATCCAGAGCCACCGTGCACAGGCGTGTGCAGGAAATGGGCTACAAGCCACTTTTGAACCAGAAACAACGGCAGAAGCGCCTGACCTGGGCTACAGAGAAGCAGCACTGGACTGTTGCTCAGTGGTCCAAAGTACTTTTTTCGGAAGAAAGCAAATTTTGCATGTCATTCGGAAATCAAGGTGCCAGAGTCTGGAGGAAGACTGGGGAGAAGGAAATGCCAAAATGCCTGAAGTCCAGTGTCAAGTACCCACAGTCAGTGATGGTCTGGGGTGCCATGTCAGCTGCTGGTGTTGGTCCACTGGGTTTTATCAAGGGCAGGGTCAATGCAGCTAGCTATCAGGAGATTTTGGAGCACTTCATGCTTCCATCTGCTGAAAAGCTTTATGGAGATGAAGACGACCTGGCACCTGCTCACAGTGCCAAAACCACTGGTAAATGGTTTACTGACCATGGTATTACTGTGCTCAATTGGCCTGCCAACTCTCCTGACCTGAACCCCATAGAGAATCTGTGGGATATTGTGAAGAGGAAGTTGAGAGACGCAAGACCCAACACTCTGGATGAGCTTAAGGCCGCTATCGAAGCATCCTGGGCCTCCATAACACCTCAGCAGTGCCACAGGCTGATTGCCTCCATGCCACGCCGCATTGAAGCAGTCATTTCTGCAAAAGGATTCCCGACCAAGTATTGAGTGCATAACTGAACATAATTATTTGAAGGTTGACTTTTTCTGTATTAAAAACACTTTTCTTTTATTGGTCGGATGAAATATGCAAATTTTTTGAGATAGGAATTTTGGGTTTTCAAGAGCTGTATGCCAAAATCATCAGTTTTAAAACAATAAAAGACCTGAAATATTTCAGTTGGTGTGCAATGAATCTAAAATATTTGAAAGTATTACATTATGGAAAATAATTAACTTTTTCACAATATGCTAATTTTTTGAGAAGGACCTGTACCTGGTCTGTCAAGTCAGTATATTGGAACACTTCCACAATTCCTTCAAACTGTTTTCTTTTGATAAAATATCACTAACTGATTAATAAACCAAGGTGGCTATGTAAAGGCAAGTGTCAATATTATAAAATTATAAACAAACATCTTAAATAATTAAATGTTTTATATATGTAGAAATATACAAAAAAAAATTGTTGGAAAACATAATAAACCAACTGTGCACTTTATAAGATATATTATTAAAATTCTCTTAAGCTTAAAAAGTAACTAAACCCCAAAACAACTTTTATTTTGCTTCTAAACTGTATAAATGGGTATTCACTAATGCAATCTTTCAGTTTCTGGGATTTGTTTTACATTTTCTTGTAAACTTGCTTAATTCTACACTTTTTGGTGTAAAAATGTCTTAGTACTGCCCTCTTAGGGTTGAATGGTGGCTACTGCCTTTGAATTTTGTGATTGGTGGAGAGTGGTACATCTTTACGTCACAGGCATTGAATGTGTCACAGGCATGGTCTCACAGACTCGCCTCGTGGGTTTGGGTAAAAAACTATCAGACATACCAGCCCCGTGGTGAGTTTGGAGTTGGATTGTGTTTTTCAGGTTATCATTATTATCACATTAGCACTTAATTAGCATAGCTAACATACTGTTTTGAACGTTAGCCTATGCCAGCACCACCACCCAGAGACTGGACCCATCCCGCCTCCCTCCGCCCCAGCAGCAGCGCTGACTCAGCGCCCTGAGCCAGCGGCTCAAATTGATATGGCTCGCGGCCGCTGGGCTCCATAAGGCCTCCCTCTACTCCTCTATTTCCGGTGACGACGGAGGAGATCTGCTGGCTCAGGGCGCCGAGCCACCGCCGCCCGAGGTCGGTGCTGCTGAGGCAGAGGGAGACAGGATGAGTCCAGTCTCTGAGTGGTAATGCTAACATAGGCTAACGTTCAAAATAGATGAACGTCTATCAGATCGATCAGTTGCAAAACTGCCAACGTCGCTTTGGTCACTGTGCATGTTTCAGTGTCAGATAAAGCGAGGTGTCACTGTCCTCCTGAACAAACCCCCACGTTCCCCCCTCCGCTCATCCTCCACACTTGGCCATACCCTGTGCTTCCTGGCACCGCCCACTTTGTAGAATTTTTCAAATGTTGTCTGGGGGCGGGGTTATGATTTTTCATGGGGTTCAGTTACACTTTTAAAAAATAACGAATTTTCTTTATATCAACATATCTACAATATAATGTGATTCGCTTTAAATCTTACCATGAGTTCCTGAGCTGGACCAGACTAGTGTGGTCCAGATGCAACAAAAAGTGTTGAAATTGTCCTTTCTTGAACTCTTACAAATCAAGTTAAGGTTTCACAAATCCCAAACTGGGTTTTGAATATTCCGCTATTAATGTAGAATAATCTAGTCCAGGTTTGAATAGTCTAAGTATTATAGTTTTAAACTAGATCAGATTAAAACTGCTTAAATTAGTGAAAGATAGACTAGAGGTCATGACTCCAATATAAACTTAGATTATCAGCTGAGTGAAAAAGGATGTTTTGATAGAGAAAATGGGCTCAATGTCACATTAGAACATTAGTCTTTTAAAAGCTTGGGAGAGTTGGGTTTAACCAAAAGTATAAATTATTGGCAAATTATACTTTCACTAAATGCATTTCTTTCACAGAAATAAATATTTATCTTTATTGTGAGCATGTGATGGCCAGATGAAAATGCAAACCTTGTTTTTCAGTGCAGTTAAATTTCACATGTCAGATCATTAATTGGTATTCATTTCAGTTCTTTGCAAAGGAGCAAAACAGACAGCAGTTCTGCACTTTCGTCACTTTTTAATTAGCAAGTCATTTTCCATTCCTTTGAAACATGCGGGCCTCCAAATAAAATTACCACAGGACCAAGTGGAGGTTTTCATTTTCAAATATGCCTATATGGTCTCAGAGTTAGATTTCACTGATGTTTTACTTACATAAATATATATGTTATTAGTGTGCCTAAAATAAATGATGCTTCTTAATGCAGAAGCACCCTACTTCATTAGTTTGCTAGTAGTGAGGTCCTACTCTTATTCCAAGCATTGAACTGGAGTCTCGATCAAGGGAATTTTTTTCAAAGAGCAGTATTAGGGCTGAACAATATATTGCAAAATTATTTTTTCTCACCGTACCACTTGGTGAGCAATAACTCAAATGTTGTCTTTTCATTTGCTGCAACAGAAATAAATGCTTGAAAACACCAGTCTTTGTGTAATTAATCTATATAACGTGTTTCACTTAGTGATGGAGTTACTGAAATAAATTAATTTGAAAATATTCTAATTCATTTAATATAACTATGTGGTGCAACTTGCTGTTTAATACAGCATAAAAAGTTTTACAAGGTAAAGGGATGACAAGGATGTCAGGTAATTCGGAAACTTTGTTTTAATCCCAGGTCTCATGCATGTATTGCAAATAATATTGTTTTATCATGACATTGCCTTATCACATCTGTCTGTCTGTCTGTCAGTCTGTCCACTTTAATGTGTAGTACTTGCGAACTCCTAAGTTTTGCGGATATAATGCATTTCAGTTTTCTCTCAAAATTGGTTTTTCACCATTTCCACATTTCAATAAGGAAAGTAAAAAAAAACAAAAAACTTTACGGCTATAAAATAAAATCTAAATCACAAACTCCTTCTGTCCTTAAAGCTGCAGTAGGTAACTTTAATAAAAGTAACTTTTTGTGATGTTTCCTAAAACTGTCCATATGTCCTGTAAGTAGGAAATGAGATTTGTAATCTGTAAAAAAAAAAGCAGCTCAATTGGTCACGCCTACAGCCCCTACTGCGATTTGCAAGAATCCACCGCGCCTGGTAGAAAACAGCCAATCAGAGCCAGAGCAGCATCTGAAGGCGTGTCTGACATCTGTCTATCACTCCTCACACACACACACTGCGACCCGCCCCTCGCTCCGCTACATAACCGCTACGCAACTAGCTGCACTTCTGCAAGAAGCTAGGAGTCAGCTATGGCCGAGCAACACCTAAGCACCTAAAGAAAAACTGCCCGTACCGCCGCTGCCAACACCAGCATATACGGCTAAGATAATCAAAAAGATGATGGCCGAGGAGGACAAAAAAGCTAAGAAGAAAGAACTTGACCAGCCCGAGATAAAACGAGGGTAAATATTGGCATAGCCTTTGAGAGGTGGAGGGAGCTACGGGACCTGAAAGCGTTTAAAACCGATTCCGAGTTGGCAATGTTTCTGCTTGACAGGTAATTACCCTTGCTTGATTAATATTTGTTTTGTTTTTTTGGTGGTGGTATTACAGTAAATCTCAGCAGCGCGTGCGATCATCCGTGCGCTCACAGCTAATGTTGTCATATGGGGTTTACAGTTAGGAAATATTCACGAAAGTTTATTTTCTAAGTCTCATCAGCTGATTATCTTTGGCAGTTGTTACGCTAGTAGCGCAGCCGAAACAGGGAGGAGGGCATTAGAGGTGGGGCTTGAGTGCATCGGAGAGGGAGGGGGAGTGATGTGAAGCTTGTTTGGGTTTAAATTTTCAAGCTAAGTCTGCTCTCCTCTCAGACTTACCTACTGCAGCTTTAACCTCTCTACCAACTAAGATCTCTGTTCATCATATAGACACCAATTATAAAGAACACTTGAAATGTTTTCTTTCACCTGACACTGCTCACACAATCCTGTTGGATGTTTTCCCATAATCTTAAATGAATTGTTTAAGTAAGTGTGACCAAACATAATCCTGTTAAATACTGTTTGTTGTTTTCTTGTGAAGCCCATGTTTGGTATTGAATTTTTAATATGATCTATTGTACCAAAAGGAAACCTCCCTCATGTTTGAATTCTCCATCTACCCTGCCATTGTTCCATAGCTTTGATCCAAACGACTACTTTCCTCTTATTTTTACCTATAGTTACATTAACATCAATCGCATCATTTTTCAGTGCTTGTTTTGCCATCTTATCAACTGCCTCATTCCCTCTCAAACCCACATGACATGGGACCCACATGAAAGTAACTGACATGCCTTGCTAAACAATTCTACATAAAACACAATATTCTAAACATAATATCTGGACAATTATAATTAAATGTTCTCAGGCTTTGAAGGGCTGAAACAGAGTCAGAACAGATTAAAGTGTTATCTTGTTTGTTCCTTGCTGTTCATTGTATTGCATATAAAATAGCCATAATTTCTTCTGTATATACTGATAAAAACTGAGCTGTTCTGTACATCTCTGAATGGTTCTTTTCTGGGACAACAAAAGCAAATCCATTGGCCTGAACGCCTGGATCATTTGAACCATCTGTGTATATAATTGTATACTCTGAATATAGCGATGTAACATGCACTGAGAAAGATGTAGATCTTCATTCTCCTTGTGTTTAAGATCTAACAGATTTAGATCTATGAAAGATGGTCTCAATTCTTAGGTTGGCATTCCTGGGATAAACTCTACCAAACACAATTCAAAATGACTAATACCCATCTCAGCATACTCCAACTGACCGGACCAAGACGACATATCAGCCCCCCCATCATCCCAACATTAAATTAATCCAACAGTTAGCTATTAATTGTTTTCTCCTCAAATCAAGAGGCATCTCTTTAGATAGAGCTGGAATTGGGGTTGATTTGATTGCTACATAACAGTCTCAGAGCCTGGGCTTGTACTTGATTTAAGTTCTCCGACTGAGATTTCGAAGCGGTACCATATACTGTACATCTATAATCAAGTATTGCCCTAATCATTGTCACAGATTGTATTTAGAGACATCTGACTCTCCATTTAACACCACTAAGGCATCTCATTAGATTAGTGATCTTCTGACATTTCTCCACAATCTTACCTACATGACAGCTACAGGTTAGTTAGGAATCAAATATTACTCCCAGAAACTTGAATATTCTCACAATCTCTAAGCTTATCTCACACATTTGTAGAGCCATGTCTGGTAAATTTATTTTCTTGGTAAAGACCACTGTTTTTGTTTATTTTATTGAAAAATTGAAGCCCCATTCAAATTCCCATTCCTCAACTTTATTGATAGCTTCCTGGATACTTCTTTTGATATATTCTAGATTTATTCCCCACTTCCACAATGCTCAATCATCTGCAAAAAAGGGCCTTGTCTATATCACCTCCTGCCACTCTACCTCTTGTCCCAGCTGCAACCCAGTCTCTACTTGTCTTTCCTGGTTTCTGTGTCATTTTCCACTCCTCCCAAGTATATTTAAACTCTCTGATCTTTCCACTTCCCTTCTGGATTCTCCATCCTCTCTCCCATGATTTTTGTCTCTGTCCGATCCCTTGTAAGTTTTGGATTTTTTGGCTCAATAAACATTTTAAGTTTTGCATCCTGAACTGCTGGGTCCTCTTAATTGCATACCATGATAGTTTGTAATATTTTGGTAATGAGAAACATTGTTATTGGCCCTCAGCTAATATTAAAACACCTGCTATTAATTTGCACATAGCGGCTGGAATACCATTTTAAATACTGCTTATGCTAACTTTTACGTGTTTAATATCCAATTCATCTGCATATTATTTCTTATTAAGTGTTTACTCATCGAGTAAGTTTGGGTTTTCCTCCCTTGCTCCATATGTTTCATATTTGGGTGGATGTTGGTTCTTTATCATTATGTTTGAATTTAGGGTAAGTTAGTATGTGTGTTCAATAGGTTCCCAACTGCATCTGTGAGATTTATGCATGTGTATTTGTTTTCCGGAGGGGTTTTGGATTGTTTCTTAATGTATGAAGCACTCTGTGTTGAATGAAAGGTCCAGTATAACATTTTATTGATTGATTACCAGCCAGCTGAATGTTATTTTCATTCATTCTTGTCCATATTGAGTGTATTCTCTGCTTCACTATCATAGTTCAGTTAGAAAAATGTATAGATCAGGAATTGTTTTTTCTTCAAACAGAAGGAAGAAAAATGTGTTTAACTGAAATAAATGTAAGTGAACTGGTTCTGTTCATTCTTATTTTAAAATGCCTGGATGTACATTTTTTGTGATTTAGTTTGATGTAGTAATACATAAAGGACATTAGATTTAGTTACCTTTCTAACTTGATGCAATCAAACTTATTTTTGAGAGCAGAGTAAGTTGTTCAAAGAGACTTCTTACCTTTTTGCGAAAGAACATGTCCATGTGAGAACATTTCTACTTGAGCTGAGTAGCAGAATGATTGGGGATATCAAAGTGAATATTATATGAAGTTCATAAATTATACATAGTTATGCATAAAATTATGATTCCCCATCATCTCTTGTAAAAGATGATTACATAATACACTGTAAACAACTTCCTGGAAAATCAAGCACGACGATGGAATAAAAAATTAACTTGAATAAATAGGAGAGAGGTTTTGCAATGTCCTCAAAAGTACGTTCAATACAATATAAATTATTGAATATTTTTAATTGTAAAGAATTCTGTGTTTGCATGAAAGGGACACAGTATACTCTAAATCCCAAAGTGGTCTACAGCTTGCTTTTGTATCTTGAAAACCTAAAGTTTAAACCTAAATGTTAATAACAAAATGAAATGGTCACATTTTCCTTGTCTGTTAGATTCTCACAATTTTTAATGAATAGACAGGCCCTTTAGTTTGTTTTCAGAATCATTTTAATTGAAAATACAAACGTTTCTATGTCAAAATAACCAAATACAATAATCTATTTAAACAATATGTGGTGTACTGAGAAATCAAGGTTTTCTCAGGATAATTTCATAATCTCAACAAATCAAGCTTTTTAAACTTTAAAAAGAGATTCTAGGTGATGTCGTAGAAAGCAGTGACCAGATAATATAATTACAGTATATAATGGAGTTGAACAGTATAAAAACTTGAGCAGACTGTTTTGCTTGTGCTACATCTGAGACACAGAGCATCTCCTTTAACCATGCGGCACAACAATACAAACTGAAGAAAGTTTTAGGGGTTTTTATCAGGTTCAAGAGCAGTATGCTCGAGCTGCCAATTTACACTCAACAAAAATATAAACGCAACACCTTTGTTTCTGCTCCCATTTTTCATGAGATGGACTTAAAGATCTAAAATTCATTCCAGATACACAATATTACCATTTCTCTCAAACATTGTTCACAAATCAGTCTAAATTTGTGATAGTGAGCACTTCTGCTTTGCTGAGATAATCCATCCCACCTCACAGGTGTGCCACATCAAGATGCTGATCTGACATCATGATTAGTGCACAGGTGTACCTTATACTGCCCACAATAAAAGGCCACCCTGGAATGTGCAGTTTTTTGCTTTATTGGGGATCTGGGGACTCAGAACCGGTCAGTATCTGGTGTGACCACCATTTGCCTCATGCAGTGCAACACATCTTCTTCGCATAGAGTTTATCAGATTGTCAATTGTGGGCTGTGGAATGTTGGTCCACTCCTCTTCAATGGCTGTGCGAAGTTGTTGGATATTAGTGGGAACTGGTACACGCTGTCGTATACGCCGGTCAAGCACATCCCAAACATGCTCAATGGGTGACATGTCCGGTGAGTATGCTGGCCATGCAAGAACTGGGACATTTTCAGCTTATAAGAATTGTGTACAGATCCTTGCAACATGGGGCCGTGCATCTTGCTGAAACATCAGGTGATGTTCATGGATGTATGGCACAACAATGGGCCTCAGGATCTCATCACGGTATCTCTGTGCATTCAAAATGCCATCAATGAAATGCACCTGTGTTCTTCGTCCATAACAGATGCCTGCCCATACCATAACCCCACCACCACCATGGGCCACTTGATCCACAACATTGACATCAGCAAAGCGCTCACCCACACGACGCCACACACGCTGTCTGCCATGTGCCCTGAACAATGTAAACCGAGATTCATCCGTGAAGAGAACACCTCTCCAACGTGCCAGACGCTATCGAATGTGAGCATTTGCCCACTGAAGTTTGTTACGGCGACGAGTTGGAGTCAGGTCAAGACCCCGATGAGGACGACGAGCATGCAGTTGAGCTTCCCTGAGACGGTTTCTGACAGTTTGTGCAGAAATTGTTTGGTTATGCAAACCAATTGTTTCAGCAGCTGTCTGAGTGGCTGGTCTCAGACGATCTTGGAGGTGAACCTGCTGGAGGTGGAGGTCCTGGGCTGGTGTGGTTACACGTGGTCTGCGGTTGTGAGGCCGGTTGGATGTACTGCCATATTCTCTGAAACGCCTTTGGAGACGGCTTATGGTGGAGAAATGAACATTCAATGCACGAGCAACAGATCTGGTTGACATTCCTGCTGTCAGCATGCCAATTGCACGCTCCCTCAATGCTTTTGGCATCTGTGGCATTTTGCTGTGAGACAAAACTGCACATTCCATGGTGGTCTTTTATTGTGGGCAGTATAAGGTACACCTGTGCACTAATCATGATGTCAGATCAGCATCTTGATGTGGCACACCTGTGAGGTGGGATGGAGTATCTCAGCAAAGCAGAAGTGCTCACTATCACACATTTTGACTGATTTGTGAACAATGTTTGAGAGAAATGGTAATATTGTGTATCTGGAATGAATTTTAGATCTTTAAGTCCATCTCATGAAAAATGGGAGAAGAAACAAAGGTGTTGCGTTTATATTTTTGTTGAGTGTAGAAATATGTTGGGGTCTCTGTCCAGATGATTTGACTCAACACATCTGAAGGGTTTTGTAAGAGTGCTGGTCAGGGGAAGAAAAGGGGTTGTGTGCCATGGATTGTTTTGCACTGATCACGTGTTATCTTGGACAATCAATAAATTAACACAGTTTTCTGTATTCTTCTTATAGTCTGCTGTAAGGAAATATGCTTGTGTAAATCAAATAAATTATCTCTACCAGCAGGTGCTCGCTCTTGAAACAGTGTTCAAAAATGGGCCTCTCTTACAAAATAGCTAGCCCACAAGAGAATCAGAAACATAACTAATTAAATTTGGTCTTGATATAGAAATTATGGAAGTTGACAGTTAAATCATATAACTGTAAGCACTACAGTTACATTTATTCTGCTCACTTCTATGTTTCTGGAGGCTCCCTGATAAGGCCATTCCTTTGTCCTACTTTTTAAACCCAACACAATCATCCCATCAAGCCTGCACCTCAGTGGACCTGATAGATGGCTCCTCTCCATTATATTGTTAATTCCTGTAGTGGTAATCAAGCTCTCATTCTGCGATCTTTGTGTGATGCCTCCAAGTTCTTTACTTTGCGTCTTCTGTGTTTTCGTAATGCTCACCTACCTAGAATACTTACTTCTCCACCATGCTTGTCCAATGCAGATTCTCATTCTGGTCAGTTACTACAGTAAGTCCCCTCCCTAAAATCCTTGCATGGACATTGGATGAATCACAGACAACAAACACCCTACCTGCACACATTTACCCCAGCCATCTCAGACTTTTTAACTCCTCTTGTTGATAACCTCCACACTCCAAGAAAGAGGCAACAAATTACTTTCCTTCTCTTAGATTCAAACTAGCCTGCCCTCCTGTCTCTACGTTCCTACTGTCCCTGCTACAAAGTCTGCCATCTGACCTGAACATTGAAAACCGGGATTCATCCATGAACAAAACGCCTCTCCAACGTGCCAGAGGCCATCAAATGTGAGCATTTGCTCACTCAAGTCGGTTATGACGACGAACTGCAGTCAAGTCCAGCCCCCGATGAGGACAACGAGCATGCAGATGAGCTTCCCTGAGATGGTATCTCAAATTCTTTGGTTATCCCAACCAATTGTTGCAGCAGCTGTCTGGGTGGCTGGTCTCAGACAATCATGGAGTTGAACATGCTGGATGTGGAGGTCCTGGGCTTGTCTGGTTACGTGAGGCCTGCGGTTGTGAGACTGGTTGGATGTACTGCCAAATTGTCTGAAACGCCTATGGAGATTTGTGAACAACATTTGAGAGTAGTGGGTCCTTTGTGTTATAGAAATTTTTTCCACAGCAATCCCTCAGCAATTCTTAATACTGATCAAGCATGTAGCGCCAGTGGAGATGAAAAACTCCCTTTTAACAGGAAGAAACCTCCAGCAGAACCTGGCTCAGTAGGAACGACCATCCTCCACGACCATCAGGGGATCGAGAAGACAGAGCAGAGACACAGAAAGAGGAAAAGAACTGATGTAAGAGTACTTTCTATGTTAAAGAAAGTAAAAAGTTGATAACAGGAAAGTGAAAACAAGTGTTATATGTTTTTTTTGATTGTTGAAACATTTATAATATTGGCTATTGAAGAGATAGGAATTCTGTTAATGTTGTATGAGGGTTTAATTTTGTAGTGCATGTGGAAACACTTAGAAACTGTGAACAATCAAGAGGAATGTGGCACATCCTGTGTGCCTTGTGTGAAGAAGCTGTGACCATTCTGTGAACGAAGATCTATGTGGGAAGAGTTTCTTTTTAACTTGTTTCAAATAAAAACCTTATGTTGAGATAAAGCTGTGCTCAGTTACTAGAACTGAGTCCAGTGAACGACGTCTCACTGTTAAAATATATAATTGTTGTTTGTTGTTCTTATTGCTCCTTTTTACAGAAATGAACGAGCACGCGGGAAGGTGAAATGAGAGCTCAGAGAGAGCCCAGGGTCATAAATTAAATGTGTGTCTGTTCCTTTAAAATAGGCTTTAAATTAGAGTGAAAACCCCTTCTCAACACTATCAAGCTCAAATTCACAACACATTTGTAATGGAAAACTTACTGCTTTTGGAAAATACTGGCAGTCTGTCTTTCCAGGCACCCAGAGATTTTTAGAATTAGAGCTGCAGTAGAAATATGATCAGTTTTTAAGGTATCACACACTATGTGGAAACTAAAGAGAAATAAATATTAGACAATTGCATATGTTGCTATCCTGCTTGTATGACTTGTAGATGTGTAAAATGATAAACTGTTGCTGATAAAAGATGGAGTCTATAATACAAAAAAAAAAAAAAAACAGCAAATAGATTGGAGTAAAGTAAGTACGGGGTTAAAAAAAAGCAATTGAGGCTTGTAAAGCTTAAACGAGTCAATAAAAGTATGTTTGTATGTTTGAGGGAAAGAGAGAGAGAGATTATCAGGCCTGCTGTATTCTGCTGGAGGCAGCTAGGTTACTGCAGTAACAGTAAAAGTTATTGGTCACCAAGGACTGAGGGTCAACTCAATCATTTGTCTCTTTGAGGTCTTAAAATGTTAAAGTAAATAAACAGTCTGAAAGTGCTTTAATGGCTACATTGCTATGACTACAGTGTACCTGACTGGACCAAGGGGATGCCACTATCATTATAATGCAAAACAACAGAAAAGAGGCAGATGGTTCCCTCAAGGAGATAAACTCCTTAAGAAGCAACAACACTCTTAGATTTTCTTTCCAGGTGAATCCATTTCACAATGCACATTGCACTAATACACTCCTGGCATAATGGCCATTTCCACAGATTTACATGGATAAACCATTGATTGCGGTAAGTGGGGGTTTCTATGCACATTCTTACAGATTTTTGCATCAGTGCTTCCTGATTGCCTATTTTTACTTTGGGGTCTGATGTGATCAATAAGAAGCAAGCCAGGTCAGCCGAAAAAATCTTTAGCTGCTACTCCTTTAAAATACACACTCGAGATCTCCAAAAGTTTTTTCAAATGCAATACATTCAAATCAAATACATCTACAATCAGGTGGTTGTGGTGGTATGGCTAACTGGTGTATTTGTTTGCTACCATAAAAACATCAACACATCTGAATGTCATCAAGTGAAAAGAAAGAGGAAAGCATTTATAGTATGTCAGTTTGTGTGTGCGGGTTCAAGGGTTGCCGCCACGACAGGTACCGACCACCTTGCGGCCACAGCTCCAGTCAGCTGCCTCAACAATGGAGGCATGGAACAGGGCCCACTCGGACTCAATGTCCTCCGCTTTTCCCAGGAAGTGTTCAAAGTTCTGCCGGAGGTGAGAGTTGAAACTCCTTCTGACAGGAGACTCTGCCAGATGGTCCCAGTAGACCCTCACAACATGTTTGGGCCTTCAAAGGTCTGTCCGGCATCCTCCCCCACCATCGGAGCAGACTCACCACCAGGTAGTGGTCAGTGGACAGTTCTGCCCCTCTCCTCACCCGAGGGTCCAAAACATGCGGCCGCAGATCAGATGAAATGACAACCACGTCGATCATCCAGCTGCGGCCTAGGGTGTCCTGGTGTCAAGTTCACATATGGACAACAGAGTGGACACCACTCCAGAGTGGAAAAGAGTCCAACCCCTCTCGAGGAGAAGGGAGCCAGAGCCATGTGTCAAGGTGAGCCAGAGCCTTGCGTCAAGGTGAGCCCGACGATGTCTAGTCGGAACCTCTCAACCTCGCACACCAGCTCTGGCTCCTTCCCCACCAGAGAGGTGACATTCCATGTCCCAAGAGCCAGCTTCTGCAGCCAAGGATCGAACCGCCAAGGTCCCTGCCTTCGGCCACTGCCCATCCTACATGGTACCCGACCCCTGTGGCCCCTCTAACAGGTGGTGAACTCATGGGAAGGTGGACCCATTTCACCTCTTCAGGCTGAGCCCAGCCGGACCCCATGGCCCGGCCCGGCCAACAGGCGCTCGCCAACATGCCCCACCTCCAGGCCTGGCTCCAGGGGGAGGTCCGGGTGAGGGAACATGAAGTGCATTTGTGGTGCTCATCATAGGAGTCTTCGGGCTGCACTTTGTCTGTTCCCTCACCTAGGACCAGTTTGCCATGGGTTACCCTACCAGGGGCAGAAAGCCCTCAACAACTTAGCTCCTAGGATCATTGGGACACTCAAACCCCTCCAGCACGGTAAGGTGGCAGCCCAGGGGAGGGGGATGGGAGATGCTGAATATTAAATGAAGCATTCCCCCCAGCAGTTAGCTAATGAGATAGTAGCACATTTTCAATATAGTATTGTGTAATGCTAAGTTAGGGCACCCTTTTAGAGATAGCCGAATTTAAATAAGTCTAAACCAGAAGCTCCACATGTGTAACACTTGGTGCATTTTATTTTTTATAAATACATCTTTGAACTAATTTTTTCCAGACAATTTCCAGAAAAAGAACGCACTCTATCAATACCTACTGTGTTTTCCAGTCCACTACATGCTAATGCCACTTGTAACGCATGCATTTTTTGGAAAATAAATAGGCGGACATAAAATGTTATCTTCTCCAGTGTAAGCAAGATCCTATTATTTGATAATAATATCACTTAAGTCGTTTTCAGACAGAAGTTCTGAAATATTTGTGAACAATTTCATCCGGTCTTTAACCGGAGTTGTGATTTCAAACACACCGCTTTTTTCCGGAACATTGGCTTCTTTCACACAGCAAGAAATGTACCGGAGGATCCTGATGAATGTCTGGGGGGGTGCAGGGTGTGTGTGTGTGTGTGGGGGGGGGGGGGTTGTATGTGGCTATAAAGTAAACTTAGTGCTGTGATGTTTTGCAGTCTGGTTTCCGTGCTCACCACAGCACAGAGACTGCCCTCGTAAATATTTCAATGACACCCGCATAGATACAGACTGTGGTAGAACCATAGTGCTGGTTCTGTTGGACCTCCGTGCAGCATTTGACACTGTTGATCATGATAAATTATTGGAACAACTTTAGAGCTGGGTCGGACTCTCTGGTACAGTACTTGGGTGGTTCGAGTCTTACCAAAAGAATAGGGACTTCTTTGTTTCAATGGGAAACTTTTCATCATAACGAACAGAAATAACATGTGGGGTGCCCCAGTGCTCCATCCTGGGGCTCCTCTTATTTAATATCTACATGCTCCCACTAGCCCAGATTATAACAACCAATAAGATTTGCTACCATAAATATGCAGATTATACTCAGCTCTACATTACGATGTCACCAGGTGACTTTGAACCCATCCAAACCCTAAGTAAATGCATAGAGCAAATCAATGGTTGGATGTGCCATAACTTTCTCCAGCTGAACAGAAACAAAACAGAAGTAATTACTTTTGGACCTAAAGAGGAACGATCAACAGAAAATAAAACTCACAGCAAAAAAAAAAAAGAACCAGGGAAGTAGAGCACATCACCCCAGTTCTAAAGTCCTTACACTGGCTCCCTGTAGCTCAGAGAATAGACTTCAAAATACTTTTACTAGTTTATAAATCATTAAATGGCTTAGGACCAAAGTATATTGAAGATTTGCTGTTAGTATACTAACCCCCCAGACCACTTAGGTCCTCTAATTCCAGTCTACTCAACATCCCTAGAATTAGAACCAAACACAGAGAAGCAGCTTTCAGTTTCTATGCTCCTCTAATCTGGAACAAACTTCCAGAAAACTGCAAAGCTGCTGAAACACTGAGTTCTTTTACATCATAACTTAAAAATGTATATGTTTGGAGCTGCCTTTGAGTAATGCTTTGATGTATCATGTTTTGTGTATTCTTCTTGCATTATTATTGTTTTTACATTATATGCTTTGTAATGCCTTGATGTATCTGTGTATGCTTCTTGCTTTATTGCTGTTTTTACTATATTTGCTTTGTCTGTGTTTTACAGCTATTTTTATTTTACTAAGAAGGAATATTACTAAGAAGGAATATTTTATAGACTTCAATAAAATTATGTTGTATTCGAACGCACATACTGGTAAATTTGTGTTCAAAAAATGTTGAATGCAGTAAAATAACAGTCACTGGAACTTGATCTTGAAAATTCTGCTAAAACAAGAGAAATGTTAAACAAAGTGCAGTTTGCCTTTTTTTTTTCATTGTACAGTGAGGAGCTGATGGCTCTTAAGATATTTCCTAGCAGATCTGATCCTCTTTTTGTTTTATAAGAATCAGCACACTGCTGCAAATAATGTCTTTATTTAAATTAGAAACAAACTGTAATTGTGCAAATGTCTCTCACTTGTCACTGTTTCCCAAACCCTTATCCAGTTTTCCCCCAGCATCTCAACCCAAAACATATCACACCACCACAAGTCCATTGTATTTCTGTGACGGACTGGTGATGTGTCTAGAGTGTACCCCACTTCTCACCTGTTGACCGCTGGAAACAGCAGCACTGAGCAAGATTACATAGAAAAGCATAAATGAATGGATGAAAACAGGACACAAAGCTTGGTTTTTGCAAATAATAGAAGTGCAGAAGGGCGAACAATAGTTTTATAGAAACTTAATACTAACAGAACAAAGAGGTAAATCATTCCCCCAAGAAGCTCAGTATCCTGTTATGGAGGGAAAAGGAGAACGTTAATTGGCTGTCTCCTGGTGAACTGGGATATCTATTCACTTCAACATGCAGAAGACCCACTAATTATAGGACACAATGTGCTGCTATCTTCTGTCTCACTGCATACTTTAGAGGTCAGACAATCAGATGCTCCCTGTAAAATCAAAGCTTAAAGAAGAGGCTGTAATTAGCCCTTACCCTCCAATGCCGTGGAAAGCTCAGTGTTTGAAAACATGCCAAGTAATATGATGGAATAAAGAAAAGGCATCGAGGTACAAGCTTTTAAAAATATACTAACTTTTTAAGTTTAATTTTTAAACAATGTGCATGAGCACAAATATACTGTATTTTGGACAAATTACTTCCAGTGAGTCAGTCCATATCTTCTGCACCTAACACCATTAAGTCAGAAATTGGAATTTTGAGCAGAGTAAATGTTTAATCTACTAACAGTGCATCCTCCATGTTCTTACAATGATACTGCAAAGGAAGACCAAGGTTTCTATCTAGAAAGTCAGGACGTGTTTAAATACTGTAAGATGAGCCTGGGATTTATAAAAGGGTTACAGTAGATGTTGCATTTTAGGTTCTTGAAACAGTGATTTTATATTACATGAGAAAAAAAGGTGTGCTTTTGAAATATTTATTTTTTTGTTAATGACTACAGGTCTCTTCACTAATTTATTCTCTGTCCTCATACCTCAAAGTTGCCCCTTCGCTGTTTCCATTTCATGTTAGGTAAACAAAGTATTTTGTTTTCCATGTATTTAATTAATGAATATCAGTGAAGGTCAGAATAAGTTGTAAAAAACTAAGAGTGTATTGAGAAGCACATGAAAAGTGCTGAGTATGTGTTAAGGTTGGAGCGAACTTTTTGGGAAGAATGCTGTTCTTTCTTTTCAGATTCAGGGCAAACAACTTAAACGATTTCAAGTATTTAGTATTTGAACAAAATTTGGGCTACCAGCTCATAAAACCCACAAAAAAGGAATAAAAAAAAACATTTACTTCCCAGTTTTTGCAGAAAAAAAGAAAGAAATTAGGATCACATCAAATCAATAAAACATACTAAATCTGACATACATATACAAATACATTTTACGGAAAGGGCACTTGAGCCATTTTTCCGCCTTCTTGTCTCAAAATTCACACGCAGCAATGGATTGTGGGTAATATCCTTCGCTAAAGTCCACACCGATGTGGACTTTGGCAAAGTGCGGAGCACATACATGCACATTTGTGGCCTGCTGGAGGTCATTTTGCAGGACACTGGCAGTGCTCCTCCTGTTCCACCATGCACAAAGGCGGAGGTAGCGGTCCTGCTGCTGGGTTATTGCCCTCCTAAGGTCTCCTCCACGTCTCCTGATGTACTGGCCTGTCTCCTGATAGCACCTCCATGCTCTGGACACTACGCTGACAGACACAGCAAACCTTCTCGCCACAGCTCACATTGATGTGCCATCAAGTCATCAATGACATCCGTTTGAATACTGACAGTGGAAAAATGTTAGTGTTAGTTTTACTGGATCTCAGTGCTGCATTTGATACAATTGACCACATTATTTTACTCAAACGACTGGAGAACTGGGTGGGTCTCTCTGGCACTATACTAAACTGGTTCAAAACGTACTTAGAGAACAGGAAGTACTTTGTGTCAATAAGTAACTTTACATCTGAGCAGACAGGAATTACATGTGGAGTTCCCCAGGGTTCCATCCTGGGACCTCTTCTGTTTAACATCTATATGCTTCCACTGGCACAGGTAATAAATAACAACAATATAAGTTACCATAGCTACGCAGATGACACACAGATATATATTAGAATGTCACCAGAAGACCAAGGACCTGTACAGGCTCTTGGCAAATGCATTGAGGAAATTAATGACTGGATGTGCCACAACCTTCTGCAGTTAAACAAAAACAAAACGGAGGTAATTGTCTTGGGAGCTAAAGAGAAAAGATTGAAGGTCACCACAGGGCTTCAGTCCATACACCTAAAAACCACCAACCACGTCAGAAATCTGGGTATAGTGATGGACTCAGACCTAAACTTTGAAAAACACATTAAGGCAATCACAAAATCTGCCTACTATCACCTTAAGAATATCTCAAGGATAAAAGATCTGATGTCTCAGCAGGACCTGGAAAAACTAGTCCATGCATTCATCTTTAGTCGGCTTGATTATTGTAACAGCGTCTTTAGGTCTACCTAAAAAATCAATTAGGAAACTGCAGCTCATCCAGAACTCTCCTGCTCGAGTTCTCACTAAGACCAAAAAAGTGGACCACATCAGTCCAGCTCTGAGGTCTTTACACTGGCTGCCAGTCTGTCAGAGGATAGACTTCAAAGTTCTGCTGCTGGTCTATAAAGCTCAGAATGGTTTAGGACCAAAATACATCAGTGATCTCCTGACCCAGTATGAACCTACTCGACCCCTCAGGTCATCTGGATCCACTCTTTTATCAGTTCCCAGAGTCAGAACCAGACATGGAGAAGCTGCATTGAGCTTCTATGATCCACATGTCTGGAACAAACTCTCAGAAAGCCTCAGATCAGCTGAAACACTCAGTTTATTTAAATCCAGGTTAAAGACCAACCTGTTCTCAGCTGCTTTTGATTAGATTTTTATTCTAAGTTTTAAATCTGCACGGCTTCTTTTAAGATTTTTTTTTTTTATTCTCATTTTAAATCATGGTTTTTATTCCTGTACTTTTGCTTTTTCTGCACCCTGCTGTAATGCTTTTGATGTTTTATGTAAAGCGCTTTGAATTGTCTTGTATTATGAACTGGGCTATACAAATTAACTTGCCTTGCCTTGCCATCCTGGATGAGCTGCACTACCTGAGCCACTTGGGTGGGTGTGGGTTGTAGACTCCATCTCATGCTACCACTAGAGTGAAAGCACCGCCAGCATTCAAAAGTGACCAAAACATCAGCCAGAAAGCATAGGGACGGAGAAGTGGTCTGTGGTCACCACCTGCAGAACCACTCCTTTATCGGGGGTGTCTTGCTAATTGCCTATAATGTCCACTTGTTCTCTATTCCACTTGCACAACATCATGTGAAATTGATTGTCAATCAGTGTTGCTTCTTAAGTGGACAGTTAGATTTCACAGAAGTGTGATTGACTTGGAGTTACATTGTGTTGTTTAGGTGATCCCTACCTTGAGCAGTATATATATATATATATATATATATATATATATATATATATATATATATATATATATATACACACTTACAGAAACAAAGCTGATGCTTTACAGGTGTGTCCAAATGTAGGTTGCCATTCACAATCCCTTTAATTTGATTTGTTAATTGAAGCCTTTGTGTATATTTAACAAAAAAAAAACCATAGGATTGAATGGCTATTTTAGAATAAAATAGCAAAAAAAAAAAATGCATATTGCAACAACCTTATTTTGTTATTCTGACCATTCACACATATAAAATTGTGGTGTATGGTACAAATAAAGCATTAACACACCAAACTGTTAAGCAGACTAAATCCTACTTGAAGCAAAACTAAAAACAACTTGATTTTTTTTTATATATTTAATTACTTTTAATTTATTTACTAATCTTTAGCAGATATGATACTGTATTATACACAGAATGATTCTAGAGGTTTTTGGGACAAGATTCGGTGTCATGAGTGTTGCAACTCTGAGAACCCGCATATGGCAACTTGATCCAAGTTCTACTAAAATGTTTTTAGAAATTACCCAACAATGACATTACCTAAAATCATACCGCCCTATGCAGATTCTTTGTCTGCACGTAAGTTTCACTTACTTTGGTGCGGCAACGCTTGAACTGGCTCCATCTGAAAGTAGCCTCACCTTCTTTGTGTGCGTGAGCATGTGTGTGTTATAAATAATAATACATATAATACATATTTATTTCCATGGATGTTGAGCATCATTTACAGGTGGGAGGGTCTGTGTGATATCCTCGCAATCTTTACATCAACATTCACCTCGAAAAGCTTATATGGCAGAACAGCTGCGATGAGAGAGGTGCTATAATGGCAGAAGGTGAATTAGTGTGTGATTAGAGGTGAATTCTAATTCACAATCCCATGTGTCTGTCTGTTGTTGCTGGGGGAGGACATCTACGAACTATTGGGAGAAATACCAGACAGGTGTCAGAAGAAACTCACAGCTTGACCATAGCAGCTTAGAGCACAGATTAAAAAGACACCCTGTGACGGACTAGTGACCCGTAAAGGGTGTACCTCACCATTCATATGCTGACAGCTAGAGACAGGCACTAGCCCGTGATGACCCAGCAAGGATTAGGCAAGTGCAAAGAATAGATGAAGAGATAGGTATTAAAGTAATCTAAAAGCTTTAGTTATGATGTTTAGTCTGCTAAAGCATTATTGCACTGCAATCATTTCATCAAATGCTAGCATTCATAAGTCTCTCATCATTTTATAAATAAAACAATAGAAACATGTTGTATTCAGGATCTCTCTTGTGGTTACAGTCTATGATGTCATCTAGTTTACAAACATTTGCTCTTATTTTTACTTTCTACATTTTGACATTGTATTAAGAAATTTATGTCAGTGCACCAGACATTTACTTTACATTCATTTTACAGTGCCTTGCAAAAGTATTCATTCCCCTGGAACATTTAAATGTTTTCTGGCAACAAGCACAAACTTCAATGCAATGTTTGTATTTGATATGATAGACCCACACAAATTATTGCACAACTGGTAAGTTGATGGAAGGAAGTACACGGTTTTAAAAGTTATTTACAAAAAGACATCTGAAAAGTGTGGCTTTGTTTTCAATTCGGCTTTCAATGATTAACTTAAATCAAATCCAGTGTAACGAACTACCTTCAGAGGTCACCTTATTCCTATAATAGACTAGCTGTGTACAGGTTACTCTCGGTATAAATAAAGCTGATCAGTGAAGAGGTTTGCTGGATAACATTTGTGAATGAGTTACATAATGAAGAGTAAGGGACACACAAGGCAGCACATAAATAGTTTGTTCAGAAGCTTGAAACCGGGCTCGGTCAAAAAAATACATCTTAAACTTCGTTTCCCTCATGGATCATCATGTAACAATAGAAGAAATATATTTTTATATATATATATGCACATAAATATATGTTTAATAATATGGCATTGTCCAATAAAAGTAGGACACTAATGATACAAATTACCAATGCAAAATAATATGTTTTTATTTGTTGAAAGATTATGATCCCCCCCCATTCCTCAAATTGGTACAGTCCACACAAACTGTTTCAAACAGCAGCCGGCTGCGCCCGGCTCCTAGTTAGTGTCAGTAGTAACAGACGCTGGGAGAGGGGAACCAAGCTATTTGTAAAACCAGTAAGTCTTTTATCTCACCACTTGTTATAAACTCAGCAAAAAAAGAAACGTCCCTTTTTCATGACTGTGTATTTCAACAATAATGTTGTAAAAATCAAAATAACTTAACAGATCTTCATTGTAAAGGGTTTAAAATTTTTTTTCCATGCATGTTCAATTAACCATAATCAATTAATTAACATGCACCTGTGGAATGGTCGTTAAGACCTTAACAGCTTACAGAAAGTAGGCATTTAAGGTCACAGTTCTAAAAACGCAGGACACTATAGAGACTTGTCTACCGACTGTGAAAAACACCCAAAGAAAGATGCCCAGGGTCCCTGCTCATCTGCGTGAACGTGCATTAGGTATTGAAGAGATAAAAATTCTGTTAATGTTGTATGAGGGTTTAATTCTGTAGTGTATGTGGCAACACTTAGAAACAGTGAACAATCAAGAGGAATGTGGTACATCATGTGTGCCTTGTGTGAAGAAGCTGTGACCATTCTATGAACGAAGATCTATGTGGGAGGAGTTTCATGGAAACTCAACTTTCAATAAAAACCTTATGCTGAGATAAAGCTGTGCTCAGTTACTAGAACTGAGTCCAGCGAACGATGTCTCGCTGTTAAAATATATAATTGTTGTTTGCTATTCTTATTGCTCCTTTTTACAGAAATGAACGAGCACGCGGGAAGGTGAAATGAGAGTTCAGAGAGCCCAGGGACATAAATTAAATGTGTGTCTGTTCCTTTAAGAGAGGCTTTAAATTAGAGTGAAAACACCTTTCCAACAGTATGCTGCAGGGAGGCATGAGGACTGCTGATGTGGCTAGGGCAATAAATTGCCATGTCCGCACTGTGAGACGCCTAAGACAGCGCTACAGGGAGACAGGAAGGACAGCTGATCATCCTTGCAGTGGAAGACCACGTGTAACAACACCTGCACAGGATCGGTACATTCGAATATCACACCTGCGTGACAGGTACAGGATGGCCACAACAACTGCCCGAGTCACGTACCAGGAACACACAATCCCTCCATCAGTGCTCAGACTGTCCACAATAGGCTAAGATAGGCTGGACTGAGGGCTTGTAGGCCTGTTGTAAGGCAGGTCCTTACCAGACATCACCAGCAACAACGCCACCTATGAGCACAAACCCACCTTCGCTGGACCAGACAGGAGTGGCAAGAAGTGCTTCACTGATGAGTCACGGTTTTGTCTCACCAGGGGTGATGGACGGATTCGTGGTTATCGTCGAAGGAATGAGCATTACACCGAGGCCTGTACCCTGGAGCGGGATCGATTTGGAGGTGGGGGGTCCGTCATGCTCTGGGGCGGTATATCACATCACCATCGGACTGAGCTTGTTGTCATTGCAGGCAATCTCAATGCCTTGCGGTACAGGGAAGACATCCTCCTCCCTCATGTGGTACCCTTTATGCATGTTCATCCGGACATGATCCTCCAGCAGGACAATGCCACCAGCCATACTGCTCGTTCTGTGTGTGAGTTTCTGCATGACAGCAATGTCAGTGTTCTGCCATGGCCAGCGAAGAGCCCGGATCTCAATCCCATTGAGCACGTCTGGGACCTGTTGGATCGCAGGGTGAGGGCTAGGGCCATTCTCCCCAGAAATGTCCAGGAACTTGCAAGTGCCTTGGTGGAAGAGTGGGGTAACATCTCACAGCAAGAACTGACAAATCTGGTCCAGTCCATAAGGAGGAGATGCACTGCAGTACTTCAAGCAGCTGGTGGCCACACCAGATACTGACTGGTACTTTTGATTTTGAGCCTCCCTACATTCAAGGACACATTATTCTATTTCTGTTAGTCACATGTCTGTGAAACATTTTTAGTTTATGTCTTATGGTGTTGACTTTTTTATGGTTCATACACATATTTACACACATTAAGTTTACTGAAAGTAAAAAGAGTTGAAAGTCAGAGGACGTTTCTTTTTTTGCTGAGTTTATAAGCTGAAATGTGTCTGTTAAATGTGGAACATTGCCACCTAATGTTGGACAATACCTTGAAATTAAAAAAAAAAATCTGTTTAGTTCAACCAGAGATTATATCGATATAGTTCATGCCCTGTTAGCTTTAAAATTAGCAATATTTTAGGTGGCTGTGACCATGAAAAGCAAACCACATCAACAAATCAATAAAGGCAGCTTCATTCCATCCACACCAACCACAGCGGAGGCTTTGGAGTGCGCTCCGAAGACCCTGGTATGTGCCGAACACCTGGGCCAAAGAGGTCCATGATCCGGGATTTCTTCACGCTGAAGCAATAGTTTGCGGGTCAGGAAAGGGCTTGTTCAGAGAGTCTCCCTGATTTCAAAGCTTTGATTGAAGTGGCGCTTGTAATTCAGTCTCCAGTTTGGCAGTGGAGCGCAGACTAAGCCTCCAGAACATCATCAACCTCCCCCAAGAGAAGTCATCAGTGAGTGATGATCAGTCCCACGCAAAAGTCCAAAACTTCATAACAGTAACCTCTGGAGATTCCAGGTCCATGCGAACCAAGAAAGCTGTGTGTGCTATCATTTAATTTCATTGTTTGTATTTAGTTCCTGGGGCCATAATCAGTGATTTTTGTCTGTGGAAAAATTGACATGGATTCAACAGCTTGATGTGTGACAGCATTATGTGGATTTCTGTTCAGCTCATTTGGATTCAATATTAATTAAAATAAATAACTAAAAAAATACTATTAAGTATGTTACCATTTTAAAAATAGACAGGTAAAAATGTATTATGACAGGATTTTCGTTGACCCAGGCGGTCAAAATGAGGAATAGTCTACCGCAACATCTGATTTAGCACCATGAAAAGCAAAATGAACCATACTGAAGTTGGTTTTAGGTTGCAAATTTGACATATATTCATTCAGCAGAGAGTTTTTAATGTTTCACCAAGTTGTGACTGATGCAGCGGCTCTGATTATCTTATTGTGTTGCTGCTGATCACTGCCGGTCAATTAGTGACAAACTACAGAAAATAATCTGCACCTTTCAGTTCATGTTTCCTGGTCACTCCAGGATTATTCTACTAGACTATACAAATAACTTTTCAGATTTAATGTTGTGTTGATAAAAACGATTTTCATAGCGCCCACATCATGTGACTTAGTCACATTTCATTTTGACATTTTATTTATTTAGATGGTGTTTTTTTTCTCTTTATCATGAAAAGATTACAGAGATGTTGTAGTACTTTACCTTAAGGATTATGTAACGCTCTCAACGACTACGGCCTGATTGCAATGAAGTGATCAGAAGTAGTTTCAGCGAAGGAGCCCAAGCATGTGAATAAGACACAAACAACAGGGATAGAGATCATAAATACAGTATATATTATGGTTGCATAGAATGTCCAGGTATTAATGTACAGTGGCTTGCAAAAGTATTCGGCCCCATTGAACTTTTCCACATTTTGTCACATTACAGCCACAAGCATGAATCAATTTTATTTGAATTACACGTGCAAGACCAATACAAAGTGGTGTACACGTGAGAAGTGGAACGAAAATCAAACATGATTTCAAACATTTTTTACAAATAAATAACTGAAAAGGGAGGTGTGCGTAATTATTCAGCCCCCTAAATCAAAACTTTGTAGAACCACCTTTTGCTGCAATTACAGCTGCCAGTCTTTTAGGGTATGTCTCTACCAGCTTTGCACGTCTAAAGACTGAAATTCTTGCCCATTCTTCTTTCCAAAACAGGTCCAGCTCAGTCAGATTAGATGGACAGTGTTTGTGAACAGCAGTTTTCAGATCTTGCCACAGATTCTCGATTGGATTTAGATCTGGACTTTGACTGGGCCATTCAATTCAATTCAGTTTATTTATATAGCGCCAATTCACAACAGATGTCATCTCAAGGCACTTAACAAGAAGTCATTTCAATACATTTATACAAACATTCCAATCAGTTAAAAAGTTTCCTATTTAAGGAATCCCAGCAGATTGCGTCAGTCATTGGCGTGAGGTTGGGCCCCGTTGATGCAGACTTTCCAACCACAGCAATCCTTCAGCAATCCCTCATACTGAGCAAGCATGTAGCGACGGTGGAGAGGAAAAACTCCCCTTTAACAGGAAGAAACCTCCAACAGAACCAGGCTCAGCAGGAGTGGCCATCTGCCCCGACCGTCTGGGGGTTTGAGAAGACAGAGCAGAAACACAGAAGGAACAGAAGATCTGATATAAGAGAACTTTCTATGTTACAGAAAGTAAAAAGTTAATAACAGGACACAGTGGATGTTCAGTTACTGGGAGGATCATCCCAGTCGATGCCCCCCGTCCAACAGGGCATTGCAGCCAAGCAGGACACATGGATATGTTTTGTTTTAAACCATTCCATTGTTGCCCTGGCTTTATGTTTAGGCTCGTTGTCCTGCTGGAAGGTGAACCTCCGCCCCAGTCTCAAATCTTTTGCAGACTCCAAGAGGTTTTCTTCCAGGATTGCCCTGTATTTGGCTCCATCCATCTTCCCATCAACTCTGACCAGCTTCCCTGTCCCTGCTGAAGAGAAGCACCCCCAGAGCATGATGCTGCCACCACCATATTTGACAGTGGGGATGGTGTGTTCAGAGTGATGTGCAGTGTTAGTTTTCCGCCACACATAGCGTTTTGCATTTTGGCCAAAAAGTTCCATTTTGGTCTCATCTGACCAGAGCACCTCTTCCACATGTTTGCTGTGTCCCCCACATGGCTTGTGGCAAACTGCAAACGGGACTTCTTATGGTTTTCTTTTAACAATGGCTTTCTTCTTGCCACTCTTCCATAAAGGCCAACTTTGTGCAGTGCACGAATAATAGTTGTCCTATGGAGAGATTCCCCCACCTGAGCTGTAGATCTCTGCAGCTCGTCCAGAGTCACCATGGGCCTCTTGGCTGCATTTCTGATCAGCGCTCTCCTTGTTTGGCCTGTGAGTTTAGGTTTGACGGCCTTGTCTTGGTAGGTTTACAGTTGTGCCATACTCCTTCCATTTCTGAATGATCACTTGAAGAGTGCTCCGTGGGATGTTCAAGGCTTGGGAAATCTTTTTGTAGCCTAAGCCTGCTTTAAATTTCTCAATAACTTTATCCCTGACCTGTTGGGTGTGTTCTTTGGACTTCATGGTGTTGTTACTTCCAACATTCTCTTAGACAACCTCTGAGGCCGTCACAGGGCAGATGTATTTGTACTGACATTAGATTACACACAAGTGCACTCTATTTAGTCATTAGCACTCATCAGGCAATGTCTATGGGCAACTGACTGCACTCAGACCAAAGGAGGCTGAATAATTACGCACACCCCACTTTTCACTTATTTATTAGTAAAAAATGTTTGAATCATGTATGATTTTCGTTCCACTTCTCACGTGTACACCACTTTGTATTAGTCTTTAACCTGGAATTCTAATAAAACTGATTCATGTTTGTGGCTGTAATGTTACAAAATGTGGAAAAGTTCAAGGGGGCCAAATACTTTTGCAAGCCACTGTATAACTGATGTATTAAGAAATACAAAAAAGATATATAAATATATTAAGATACAATTACGCTACTTATAATAATACACTAAAAACAAACAATTTAATCACAAAGAAAAAAGTAAGAAGTTCAGTCCATTTTTTTATCCACTACAGGTTATGTTCCATTAAAAACCTGATAGGTTTCAGTCTATATTTTGTTTTTTGTTTGACTCAGTATTTCCTACCTTAACGCAATGGTGTTTGAGTAGCTAACCATCCCATGTTGATCAGGTTTTGATCACGGGAACAAAAATAAACCTGACTGTCAAGTGGATAAGCTTAAGGCACATTGATGAATCAATTGGCTGGTTTATTTCAGAGTGCCAATCTGTTTGTTGTTGTTTTTCTTCAGCAATAATCCATATGCTGACATGGCAAACCAGCCACAAAGACAGCAGCAGTAATGAAACAGGTATAACAGTGTAATAGGCAGTTATTGCTCTGATAGTAAAAGTATCTATGTTATTTCAGAACATGTTTGATGTTGGATTATTCTTGAAAGTATTTGATTAATAGTTTTGGAACTTTTTAAAAGTTACTTTGATGGACAATAGGGGTAATTAGAGAAGGTTGCAAAGAAATGTTGTTAGATGTTGTCTTAAAGTGTATCAGTGCCAGCTTCCACATAATACCTTTGTTGATTTCGGTGGTTGTACATAGAAAAACCTGTATACAGGTAGAATATGGGCTACTACAGAACTATGCTATAGCTACTATTATGTAACCTGGTAAGTTACAAAGCCGCTGGTATGCAAAGCTGGTAGAGATAGTCCAAGTAGACTGCAACTGTAATTGCAGAAAAACACACCCTGTTTTTGTTAAACATTTTTAAAAACCATGCATCATTTTAGTACACTATATATTTAAGCCTTTCTTTTGGTCTATCCAATAAATACCCAATAAAGTTCTTTGTGAGTTGTAGATGTAAGTTCAAGGGGTATGGATACTTTTACTTTAAAAAGAAATACACTTGTCAGGGGGCTGTTGGAATTTACAGATGAGAAGGATAACTAGAATAGACATTATGAACTATAAAAAAAAATTTTAAAAACAAAAAAAAGAAAAAGGATCACTGTGATTGATTAAAGGGACTATATGCAATTTTCTGAAATTTAAACTCGCGACTGACACCCGTGGCCAAAAAAACGGAACTGCTCTTCCTTTCTGCTCACTCTCACAGTGCACGCTCCTACGCCGGTCGCTCTCAATCTTCGATCTTTTCGGGCACTTGTCAGGGGTTTAAGTTTTTTAGTCTTATGTGGAGTTACTGCTGGTGTCAGAGTTGTCCTTGGTCTCTTCTGTGTATTCGCACAATCCATTGAACTCCTGACTAGCGATGGGGGCAGAGTGATCTGAAACATTTAACATGAACGCGCTTGTCACATCCGCAGATAGCGTGGGAAAATCTGACCCGACAAAAAAAAGAAAAAAATTGGATACAACCTTATAGGTGCACCCACTGTGAGGTGACAAGGTGTCTGTATGCTCATCAGGAGATGTTTGAGTCATAAATGGTCAAATAAAAAGGCTATTGTTACGTTTATTTTGGGAAAAAAGTTGCATATAGCCCCTTTAAAAGACAAAGCACATAACCATCAATAATTATGATCAATAATTTCATATTAATATAATTATTGATGAGGTTCAAGTTTAATTTATTAATATTAGGGGCACCAATTCTGTCTTAGAAGACCAGACATCCAGTCTCTTCTTGAAGGTATTAATTCACACGTTGTGGACATTAATTGTATTATGTAGTTATTCAAAGTAATCCCAGACAACTTCTCCTTAAAGTCCCACTCCGATCATATTTTTAGTTATTTTTTAAACATTCTCAGTGGTCTTTAAATTATGATTATGCCGTTTTTAGCCAAAATCACAAAATCTGTGCCGTTTTCTGGGACTTCGCTTCAGCAGAGCTGCAGTAGCTCATTAGCAATTCGCCTCTGTGTTGTGGGCAGAGCCGTTGGCATGGAGACCCCCCGAGCTCTGTAAAAAAACATGAACAGACATGTATTACTATGACTACATCTTACAGTCCAGGGGTCAATACACATGCAGTGACACTATTTCGTAATAATAAGTGACATTCACGTATTCAGTATGTGCAGCTCCAGCTGCGTCGTCAGAGTCACTTGTCTCTCACGAGCGATCATCATCAGAGGGCCAATCGTCCCCTTCTGAATCATGATCGGCAAAGATCAGTGCATGCACCTCATCCACACTGTAAAGTCATCTGGGCATTTTGTTTTTGGTTATAAAAATCTGTCTCTCTATCCGTCTCTATCGCTTTTCCCTCCTCTTCTGCTCGTGCTCAGCAGCTGGGCGCGCTGACAGCTGATGTCGGGTTTCAAACCTTTTTTTCTCCGAAACATACCCACAAATGACGCCAGTATTGAAGCTATATGTAGTGGACATCTAGTAGTACCAAGCAGTAACAGCACAAGGCTGTAGATTTAAAGAAAGTGGCTGTTTTATTCAGCAATGTATTGCAACTTGTAAAGCTCATAGGTGTTGATCCGCCATCGTCTTCTTTACTCCTCAGAATCTGTGCGGGTGGGGGGGAGCGGAGTAGGAGCTTGTGGCTCCACCCAGTGGAGTTACTACGTAACAACTCCAGTCTATTTTAGCCGGCATTTTAACGTCTGCTACTGATTCACAGCCATTTGAATGCAGAAATACTCAGAAATACAACTTTGAGCTTTATTTTCTCAAGATATGTCCTCTAGCATCAGAAAAATGCCTCAAGAACATGTTAACACGTAGTAAAACATGATTTCCATCGGAGTGGGTCTTTAAGCTAAGGGGAATTTATTAAGAAAATAGATCAACCTTGAAGCCAAAACATTTCATCAATAATTCCCATCTATTCTAAAGCATGCAACTAACTACTACAGATCTTAGAAAACAATAATATGTGAAAATTAAACACAATTAACATGAAGTGGATCAGGGACAAACAGACAGCTCAAGCTTTGTTCAGGAAGGGATGTGGCCCACTCTTCAGGGGGGCTAAAGTCACAGATAGCCTTTGGGACAAAGGGTCATAAACTAGCTTTGGCTAAAGTGGGCAGAGGACATGTTGTATACTGTCCATGTGGAAGTCCACAGCTTTAACTAACAGACAAAGGAAAAATGGAGTTAACTTTTCAGCTAATAGACCAGCTACAGCAGGTCGGACTGAGCCCGACTCTCCCGACCAGGTGATCAGAGAGCGAGAGAAAGAGTGAGGAAAAGAGAGAGAAAGAAAGTGTGGGATCCGCTCAGGATAAAAACCAGTTTCAAACACAGCAACACAGCTCAAACTTATGAGTGCGGCGATGCTAAAAGAGCCAACAGGTTCAGCGCCAAAAGACACTTTAAACCAATAATGAACGACATCTAACTTGTTAAAACTCTATTTTCCCTATGTATCTGTCCAGACACAAGATTAGCATAAATGAACCGGTTCAATCCAACTTTGCTTTGAGGGAAGTCCGGTCCACGAGGAGAAGAGCAAAATGTGTCCGTAGTTGACCAAGAAAAGGAAGAGTTAGAAAAAAACCTGCCCAGGATTTTTAGGACCGTGTGTCCCAACTCCAGGCCGGATGGCTTGCAGGTCGACATCTTGACAGTCCTGCTATAGCTCAAACTGGATACACCAACAGGATGATGAGTTCTCCCCGGTCCAGCGGGTCAGAACAAAAGAGAATCTTCACCGGTGAAATGTTCTCTGTATGGCAGGAATTTCTGCTGAGAACCTCTGCTGAGAACAATTTTAAATGGCCGCCACCACCTTCTTATAGCCCCTTTGGCCGTGATGTCATCGTTGTTGATGTCATGTCATCCAATAGGAGTGTGTTGGGGGTCACCGCTAGGATTGCTGGGAAATTTGGTCTGCTCAGTCCATCTAGGGAAAATGGCTTACAGCCGTCCAACAGTCTGTTCAATTCATTTGTGGAAAATGGAGCCCCAACACAAGAATACCCCTGCAGAGCAATTTACCAAGGCAAGGGACAATCATCCTCTCATGTTGCTAAAATATAGGAGACTGACTGAGCGTTCTCTTTTCTTATTAACTAAGCCAAATACAGTACATCCCTACACTGCTAATGTGTGCTCCAATTTTGAAAAAAATTACAACAGTGGTGAATAAGTATTGCTGGTATTATTGCATAATTATTGTACATATATATTATAGGTTAACTGAAATAGAGAATGTAAAAGTAGGACATTTAGAGACCTGATAGTGGAGGTAACAAATCTAAAAAGAAATAACAAAAAAGAGGGAACCCATCCAGTGAACTTACACAGTTGTCATGCGATTGGTGTTTTTCCTGTTGGTTTTTAGACATGTCCTCTATTTCACACTGTACTATGTCACTTCAGGTCTGTGAAATATGTACAAAAAGTGAAAAGGATTTTATAGTCCTTAGATGTATCACAGTTTTTTTTTCACCTTCAGGTCTCCCAAGATTGATGTGTGCAACAAGGGCAATCAGACATTATAGGTCTTTTAAAAAAGAAAATTGTAAGAAAAAAGCTGAAAAATGAGAGTATTAAAACACTGTACTTAATCTGTCTTTTCAAATTACCTTCATTAATCATAATTACTTTGCTACATTATATTTCCCTACCTAATTACATGTGCTACAAAGGAATAATTGCGCTGAAGGATGCATATCGTGATCCATCATCCCTCCAGAGTGATGCAAAGTTTCTATGGTAATTGACAGAGCTGTGCACCGCCAGGAGGTGTTGACAAGCAAAGATGTGGTGATAAAATTTAAAGAACATTTATTCAGACCCCTCCCAGAATAACTGGAAGCGGGATATTTATTAAGACAGACCTTTGTGCAGAGGTTAACTAATTACCCATAGGAACAAGCTAGGGATGCACTTTTGTGATGCTGATAATGTGTTCCACAGATTAATAAAACAGAATGGTTTAGAGTCTGTTTTGCTTTTTTTCAAGGCATATGAATGAATGCATATAACTGTTTCCTTGCAAAGAAAAAAATATTAAGTGGTATTATTGAGTACAACACTTATTTTAATTTCATCCTGTAAGTAAAAGTTTTTTTAAATTGTATTTATTCAATTTTTTTATTTGTAAGTGTTTGGATATCTGTAAACACCTATTTGAACAGAATATAAACTCTGAAATTGTTGAAAAGGATTTGTTGAAAAGGACAATGTTGGAGAAGTGCACTCATGTTGAAATAAATCTATATTGTGAAGCAAGCCTTATTTGCAATGACTTCAATACATTTTGGAAAAATAGACTAAGTTAAGGCATAACAGAATAGTGTGATATTGTAAACATTTAGGCTAAAGTAATTATGTCATTATCATAATTGCATGATTTTTAATATGTTGTGATTTAAAGTGGGCTGGTCTAAGGCATGAAATTCCAGGGTTGAAAATGAGTCCCACTCCAGCCCTGGCTGCAATGCATCCTTTTTGTCAGACAAGAGTTATTTATCAGTTAACTGGAGATCTAAAACTAACTGGTAACCAAACATTTTTGTTGGTACAAATAAGCAGGTGAGTTGACCTTAATTAAATAAACTTAACAGAAACAATTTTAAGTATGACCTGTTTCTCATGTGCTGTTTTTTGTAGCAAAGTTTCTGCAACAGTTAGCTTCATACATATAACCATATAGCTCCATGCACCAGTATTTATTCCCATTAAACTCTTTCACATTTTGAATAGAACAAATGGTTATGCATGAGTTTGAGGAAAATAATGGATCTTGTTCAAAATATTTTCCAAATAAAAGCTGAAAGTGTTTAATGCATATGTATTCACTTCCCCTTTTTTCTGATACCCGAATATAAAATCATGCACAACTATTTTAAATCAGAAGACACCTAATGAGTAAAACAGGGTCCACAGCAATTTGATGAGTTAAAATGGCATAGCTAAAGTCCAGACCTAGGTCTTTAAAGACTAACACTTAAACAAAATTGCTGTTTGCAGTTGTCCATCAGTCTGACTGAGTTTGAGGTATTATGCATGGAAATCTTTTACCAAAAAATCAGTTTCTCTATTTACATGTAATGATTTGTGGAGATTAGTTCATATTATATGTGAGGAGAGGAACACCACTTTACAATCACAGTGGCATCAAGTGTATTTGGCTAAAACGTTGATCTGGACATCTTTTGCAAACATAGTAGATATAATATTTTCAAAGCTGAATATTAATCAAAGGTTCCACCTTTAGAACCTTTGTCAATGAGGTCTCTACCCGGACAACATCAGTTGTTGTTCATATACACCAGGGGTACCCAGTCCCCGAGAGCTACTGTCCTGCAACTTTTATACAAAATTCTGTTCCCTCAAATCTAAATCAAATAAACTGGCTTGCTATTTGGCCTCTGGAGAACTTTAAAACATCCTGAGGAAATAATTCATCTATTTTATTCTGGTGTGTTCCGACAGGGATGCATCTAAAGGTAACTTAAAGGATGCCCTTATGCACTGCATTTTCCTGATTTTCAGTTATAACCAGATATTTACATACACTATTTAAAAAGACATGTAACACTGTTTTCTCACTGTCTGGCTTTAAATCAAACTATACTTTTTCTCTTTTTTAGGTCAGTTAGGATTTACAAACTTATATCTAGTTGGTAAATGCCAGAATAATCATAGAAAGTCTTCTGGAGATTTTTATTTACTTTCCTCAAAGTCATACGTTTACATACACTAAGATTACGATGCCTTTAAAAAATGTGGAAACACTCAGTTGATGTCATGGTTTTGTAAACTTCTTAGATCAGTTTCTAACATTTTAGTTAAAGAGAGGCAAACCTGTGGATTTACTTTAGGGCAACAGCTAAAACACTAGCAAATAGCAAAAGAATTGGTAACCTTAGCTAACCTAAAACGAGGACAAAGAGAAAAAATGTATTTTATACCGTGTGGTTGGCCCTTCTATCTGGTCTTCACTATGTCATATGAGCCACATTTTCATGGACTCTGTTCCTGTTCTAATCAAATTTTGTACAATTTACTAATGTGTTTTTGTCTTATTCATACATTTTTATATCAGAATTTTTATGAATGGATCATAATGTGGAAAAGCAATGAAAAATGCAGAACCAATTAAGAGTGGGCGAGCATTTCTCATTTGCAACGGCTTATGGCTTTTATTTAACATGTGAAGTAATCGCATCATGTATTTATATATTTAATTAAAAAAATTCTTCACGTTAGACTCCTGTTGAAGTACACAGTTTAAATCTAAATAGTAACAGATTTAAAAAATACATTAATTATAGAGTTGGCTCTAATCATTTATCTCTCCTGGTGTTCTGGGACTGCATGTTGCACATCATTAAATCAAGCATTTGTATGTTGGGTGCGGTATTCATTGATTTTGAAATTGAGTGTTGCATTGCAGAAAAGTCGATGCTAAAGTAAGGCCAAAAAAGGAATGCAGCACAGTTATTTAAAAGTGAAAAGGCAAAAAGAACAACAACACAATATTAAGATGACTTTTTCCGAGGATATTTAATTAGTGTCAGCTGTAAAGGTGTAGATTTTAAGAAAAGAAACATGTATAACATAAAAGACAATGGGTCAAAAAGACAACGATTAGGAAAATAAATCCAGAGTGTAGGTTTGTTTAGTCAACAAATGGTCACAGTCAGCTCTATTTATGTGAACCCATCAATCTTGTCCTTTCTTAATCACCCATCAATTTATTTCTGCACTCATGACATGTTAGGGACAGCGTCAGCATCAATGGTTCTTCATCTAACAGAAAACTTAAATGATATGGCAATTCATTTTGTTGACTTTTATTAACCTTCTGACATCTGATTAATATTGTAATTCTATTCTAATTATTGGTGATAAATTTAGTCCTTGGGATATTCTATTACCTAAAAATGTAAGACAAAGCAATCAAACACCTACAATACATTACAGTTACTTAGTGTAATGGCCCTGCAGAAAATGTTTTTGGTAGTGATCTTTATCGAGTGATCTGTATCTCTTGGTGCGCATGTGTCTGCGTCTGTGAGACCCACCAAGATCGGCTCCCTAACAAATACGGTTTTATCTGATTTGAAATCGTTTTTCGATAAAAGACTGGGAATTATTTTTACATCTTGCCTTTTAACATCGCTCAGTGGACTTTTTTAATCATCAGATACCTTTATCGGGGGGTGTTTCAAAAATGTACATGTGTCTGTTTTTATCTCTGGCCCCAATCCTACCGTTGGCAGAGGAATTGGTCGTGTTAACAGACTTTTGTGTCTGAACACTTGGCTTTCCTCTGCCACTGTGATGCACAACATTGACTTTATAGACAACATTAACAATTTCTGGGGCAGGAGGCACCTGTTTTGGGCGGGTGGGCTTCATCTCAACAGACAGGGCACCCGCGTGGTAGCAGTGAGTCTGGCATGTCCACGCCCCCCCATCTACCACACCAGCCCCAGCTGCCCCTGCCCTCTCTTCCCCCTCCTCCACATCATGATGTTCAGCTGGTCCCTGCTCCTATGAACTCAGCTCTGATTTTAACAGTAACTCACATATTGGACTTGGATCTTCCCCTACCCTATTCATACATGTCATTATCAGTAGAGAGCAGATTAAATATCATAAACCCAACAGATGCAACCCCAATAATCTTAAACAGTTACCAAAAGTCCCACTTATCCTATATCATACAGTCACTTCATCTCCACTTTTAATAGGGCACTTTTAAATGTTCACTCTGTGCTGAACAAAACTTTAACTATCAATTATCTGATTTTAAACCATAATCTTGAATGTTTATTTTTAACGCAAACATGGCTGAGTGCACATGCCCCTGTTGTTCTTACTGAGGCCTCCCCACCAAATTTTAACTTCACTTATTCCACAAGGAGTAGCAAAAGGGGAGGCAGTACTGATTTTATAAGTTCATCAAAGCTTTCTGCCAAACCTGTTTTATTGATTATTTTAGGACTTTTTAATATAATGCACCTCAGATTTTATATGTCACAGTTTATAGGCCTCCAGAAAAGGGCACACCTTTTATTTAAGAACTTTTTGAGTTTTTATCAATCCTGTACAACTCCTTTGAAAATACATTTTTAGCTGTTGATTTTAATTTACATCTGGATAACCTTTTAGATCTTTTATCAACAGATTTTTAATTTTTTTAAATTATATGGATTTTAGTCAACATGACACGCAGCCGACTCACAACAGAGGACACAGCCTGAACTTGGTCATCACATATGGTCTGTCCACCAGTGTGTGCTCTGTTGTTGAGCTGGCCTTCTCTGACCACTACTGTGTGTTTTTAACATCACCAGTTTTGTCCAGCGGGAGACCTCTGAGAACTGTCAGGAAACGTCATCTAAGCAATGAAGTGGCTGCAGGCCCAACAGAGCCTAATACTTTCCCAACGATCCCTGATTGATAACAAACTCCATCCCTGCGCTTTCTATTCCAAACGCTTCACTCCTACAGAGAAGAATTACAACATTGGTGACCGTGAGCTCCTGGCCATTAAGCTTGCCCTTGAAGAGTGGTGCCACTGACTGTAGGGCACGGAGCTCCCGGTCATCGTCTGGACTGACCATAAGAACCTCTCATTCCTACAATCAACTAAACATCTCAACCCCCGGCATTATCGTTGGTCACTGGTCTTCTCACGCTTCAACCTGAACATCACGTACCGGCCCGGATCCCGGAACATAAACCCATAAACAAGAACTCCCATTGTCCACCTTCTGGCCTTCTCCAGCCCCTTTCCATCCCTGTCCATCCCAGGTCCCACATAGCTCTGGATTTCATTACTGAACTACCCGTTTCTAAGGGTAAATCAGTCAACCTCACTGTGATCGACCGCTTTTCTGAAGCCTGCCACCTAATTGCCCTGTCCAAGTTAACCTCTGCAGCCCCGGATCAATTTTAAAGTTATTTCAATGGTTTTTAGTGTCTTAATGGTCTTGGGCCTTCTTGTCTTTCAGAACTGCTTTTACCATATGAGATTTTGCGGTCTCTGCACTCCTTTGGCAGCCATCTCCTTGTCATTCCTAAAGTCAGGACATACACTCACGGCAATGCGTCTTTCCAGTACTATGACCCTCACCTCAGAAACAGGATGCCGGAGGACCTCAGGGCCCCAGAGAATGTTCATATTTTCAAGAACAGGCTCAACACTCTAACTTTAACTGATTATTAAGCATGTTTTACTTGCTTATATTTTATCAGTGTTTTACTACATAGTCTCATCATATTTCTCCACTTCTTATTTTTATGTTTTAACCTGTTATTTTATTCTTTCTTCCAGTGTTTCCTCTATGGGACCCCTCTGCCTCGGGAGTGGTGGTCGGCTGTGGCTGCCTGGGTGCTCTCCAGGCAGCGCTTGGGTGGAGGTGTGGTCTCGGCCTTGTCTCCTCTGGGCATCATTGCCTTGGCTGCTGCTGTTGATGTGCTGCAGCCGGTGCAGATGGCTCCTTTTGTGGCGTTTCCTTACCTTACCTGGCTTATCTGTACTCGCCCAGATGTCCTGTTGCTTTTGAGTGTGTGTGCACATGGTGATTGGGTTGGGGGGAGGGTGTAATAAATGCGATCATGCTTTTAAATCTGTGGGGGAGGGATGGGAATGTGGTTTATGTGGGGTCATTTTTAATCTGTAAAGCACTTTGAGTTGCAATCTTTGTATGAAAAGCTCTGTATAAATAAAGTTTGTTGGATTGATTGATTGATTGGTTGGTTGGTTGATTGATTGATTGAGGCAGTAGAAAAAAAAACAATAGCAAATGATTTTTGTGCATAACATGTCACAGTAAGTCAACTTCTGAACAAAATGATGAGTACATCCTTCCCGATGACAGTTATTGGACCCGATGCAACACCACATTCAAAAAACCCAGGGGCGTAAAATGATCAACCTCCAACCTATGGTTGTGTTTGTCGTCTCACGACTTGTTGGGTGTAAAAGAATGTGGCGACTCCTTTGCCCCCAAGGTAGCCATTTCTGCATCGCTCGTCATCAAAATCAGGATGTCTAAGAAATAACTGCAAAATAGAGAAGAAAAAAAAAAATTTTAGGCAGGACCAGTCAAGTCCACCATGAATGAATAAAATAAATTTTGCACAAATTGAAACGTATACTCTTCCCTTAAATGTGCATCCATGGTGAAAACCCCGAAATCAAAAGATCATCAGTCACTCATTTGTCAGCTCCACAGTGACCCTTTAAAGAGGTTATGCAAAAAGAACAGATCAGTAGTAATCAATAACAATAGGCTCAATTTCAGTACTGATTCACTGCTTATGAATGAATTTATAATCTCCTCCCCTTATTCATAGATTAATATGAATAAACAAAACAATGAAATAACTGAAAAAGGAAATAATTGTTGAATAACAATGAACTGGAAATGAATAAGAAAAATAAGAAATAAATAAAATAAAATAAAAAGGAAACCTAACTGAAATCAAATAAATGACACACTAATGAAAAAAATGATAAAAAATATAATTTGAAAAATGAAAATCAACCCCTTTTTCTTTCTGCTTTACCTGGGATGAGACCCTGCTAAATTTTCATGTAACTGCCATGGAGGACACAAGAGAGTAGTTATAGAAAAAAAAAACCATCAGAAAACCTAATTCACAAGGTGATTTAAATGTAATCGTCATACATCTGTAATTCAATTACTCATATAGCTCGAGGTCGTCAAGTGTGTCCATGTCCCATCCATCGTCTCCATCCCCTTCATCTCTTCTTTTGGCGTCTGCCTCAGGTTTGCTCACATCGGTCGACCCAGCTAGAGATTTTTCTAACATCTGATGTGTAAAAGCTCTGTCAACCACTCTGATCACCAGACCTCTAATGCATGGAATGACACAACACCCACACACAGAGAAATCTGCAAATGCTGTAATACAAGCTCCAAGCACAGAAATAGCTAGTGATTTCTACTCACCCAACACAGAATCCAACCAATTGCTCAGACCTACTAGATTAGTGTTTACACCAGCATTCTTAGCAAGGCCCTTTCATGACTCTCAGGCCTTCTAAAGCTCTTGATACACTATCATTAGTATCTGTGTTTCCATGGATATAGGTGCAACACCTTCCCCCCAGCATCTCACAGGCCCCTCCCCTTTCTGCTGCTAACAATGTTGACAGCCGTTTTCCCATGCCACTAGGGAAGTTGCATGGAGCTGCTCAGCCACACCCTGTAACGCGTTGTGTGAGTAATTGATGAACCTCTGCTGATTATAAAACAGGTAATTAATCCAATCCACATTTTTGTTAATGGTAGGCCACAATAATATGGACTCAAACCCTGCTAGAATCTGGTTCCTAGCTTTAAATTCATCTGGGACCCCGCGTGGCACACCAATCACGTCAAGGTAAACCTGCTCGTCAAAGCTGCCTGGAACAGGTGCTTCTCTCCTAGACCTGTGATGTGAGGAAACTGCACTTTCCTGGAATGGATCAATTGCAATCGAGACATCATAAGCTAACATCACGTGAGCACACATACCTTCCCAATTTGGCGGAAGAATGGATCTCACCTTGCCGTCGTCACAAACCCAGTAAACGTCTGGTCCCGCCTGTTCCTGTTTCAAAATCCATCTACGAAGGTGAAGCTTAGAAGAACAGGTCCAGTAATCAACAGTTGTATCATCTCTAAGCTTGTCAGATTTCCAGCACTCAGAAAAATAATTCCCTTTTTCATTAAAGTTAAATATTTTAGAACATTTTCCTGAAAATGTACCCATGTCAACCTGTTCTCCTGATCTTGTCACATTATAACAAACAAAAGATGCATCTTTTCGACGGGGGTAAGCCGTATTGCATCATTTCCTGTTGTGCTCCCTGTAAGCTGTTTGGTGTTCAGACTCTTGAATTTATCTTATTTTCTCTGTGCTGAGGCCTTTCTAAGTTATTTTAACACACAAGCACACTAAAACACACGTTTTGTGGTGGTGTACTTTACATTTTGGGAACTCCTTGTGTTTCACACAGCTTTTCTTGGGGTGGTAAGGTCTCGCTAGCTTAGTTAGCTTAGCATCATTGTTGCCATGGCCACTCTTCTCTCTCCTGTCTCTAACCCTTCTCCTCTCTCTTGCTCTCTCTGTCAGATGTTTAGTTACTTCCCTGCCTCCTTTAGTGATAATCGTAACTGTAATAAATGTAATATTTTTGTAGCTTTGGAGGCGAGGGTAACAGAATTAGAAGCACGACTCTGCGCTGTTGAAAAACCAGCAGATACCCGAAGCCCATTAGCCAGTGCGGAACCAACAAGGATAAAACCCCCTAGCTGTCCTCCAGTAGAGCCCGCGCAGCCGGGATCTCAGGCTGGTTGGGTGACTGTACGTAGGAAGCATAGTTCTAGGAACCCAGCCCCCGGGCCACCACCAACCGGTCCGCGTTTCTAACAGATTTTCCCCGCTCAGCGACACACCCGCTAAGAAGCCGACCCTGGTAATTGGCAGCTCCATAGTCAGAAACGTGGCATTAGAGACACCATTGATCATAGTCAAATGTTTGCCAGGGGCCAGAACGGGCGACATCAAATCCTGCCTGAAACTGCTGGCTAAAGATAAGCGTAAATACAGTAAGATTGTTATTCACGCTGGCGGTAATGACACCCAGTTACGCCAATCGGAGGTCACTAAAATCAGTGTTGGTTCGGTGTGTAAGTTGGCCAAAACAATGTCCGACTCGGTAATCTTTTCTGGTCCCCTGCCTGATCGGACCAGTGACGACATGTTTAGCCGCATGCTGTCATTCCATCAATGGTTGTCTAGGTGGTGTCCTGCAAACGATGTGGGCTACATTGATAACTGGCAAACATTTTGGGGAAAACCTGGTCTGATCCGGAGAGACGGCATCCATCCCACTTTGGATGGAGCAGCTCTCCATTCTAGGAATATGGCCGAATTTATTAGTCCTCCAAAACACTGACAACCCAGGGTCCAGACCAGGAAGCATAGTCGTAGTTTAACCCACCTCTCTGCTGCTTCTGTACTGTTACCCACCCATTACCCTATAGAAACAGTGTCTTGCCCACGGCCAAAATTAAATGGATTAAAAGTTAAGCCAACATAAGCAAATCATGGAAATCTCATAAAAATAAATACAACTTTGACTGAACAGAAAATAAATCTATTAAATGTGGTTTATTAAACATAAGATCTCTCTCCTCAAAGACTTTGTTAGTAAATGACTTGATTTGTGATAATCACATTGATTTCCTTTGTCTCACAGAAACCTGGTTGCAGCAGGAGGATAATGTCAGTATAAATGAGTCAACTCCTTCCAGTCATTGAAATGTTCACATTCCTAGAAATACTGGGCGAGGAGGAGGAGTTGCAATCATTTTTCGTTCTGATTTACTAATTAGTCCCAGACCAATTGATAGCTACAGTTCTTTTGAACATCTAACCCTTAATTTTCCTCATCCAAGTTGCAAAACAGTAAGACCATTTTTGTTTGTGGTTTTGTATCGTCCACCAGGCCCTTACTCTCAATTCTTGGATCAGATCTCAAATTTTTTATCTGATTTAGTATTAAATACTGATAGGGTTATTATAGTGGGGGACTTCAATATTTATGTGGATACTGAAAGTGATAGCCTTAATGCAGCCTTTCATGCTATTTTAGACTTAATTGGCTTTACTCAAAAAGTACAGGGATCAACCCACTCGGGTAAACACACTCTGGACATTGTACTGACGTACGGTATTGAGTGTGAGGAAATAACAGTCCACCCACATAACCCGGTCCTGTCTGACCACTTCTTAAAACTTTTGAATTTACTTTAACTGACCATCTTAAATCTGAAAGAAAATTTCATTATAGTAGAGCTTTATCAGACAATGCTGTAACAATTTTTAAAGAATCTGTTCCATTCTTATTTTCCTTAGTGTCTCTGGGTAACACAGTGGATGGCAGCAATTCTATCTCTAACCCTTCAGAAATTGATGGTCTGGTTCACAGCGTTACGTCCTCATTGCGTTTGGCATTAGATAGTGTAGCCCCCTTAAAAAAGAAAGTGGCTAGCCATAGGAGGCTGACTCCTTGGTTCAACGCAGAGTTGCATACTTTAAAGCAGAATACTAGGAAGTTGGAGAGAAAATGGCGCTCTACACACCTAGAGGATTCCTATTTAACCTGGAATAAAAGTCAACTGCTGTATAAAAAGACCCTTCGACAAGCTAGAACAGCATATTTTTCATCATTAATAGAGGCGAATAAAAACAATCCTAGGTTTCTTTTTAGTACAGTTGCCAAACTTACACAGAGTCATAGCTCTGTTGAGCCAACTATTCCCCCAGCTCTTGGCAGTGATGATTTTATGGGATTCTTCATAAATAAAATTAATTCTATTAAAAAGGAAATCATTGGCATTCTCCCAAACATGATTATTTCTTCCTCAGTAAATGAGGCAGTATCGGAAAGAACTGTAGAACCTCAGTTGTGCTTAGGCTGTTTTGATTCAGTCGAGCTTTCGGAATTATCAAAAATATTAGCCTCATCTAAACCTTCAACTTGTATGTTGGACCCAATTCCAACCAAATTATTTAAAGAAGTGTTCCATTTGGTTCCTGGCCCCATTTTGGATATGATGAATCTATCCTTAGTAAACGGATACGTACCACAGGAATTTAAAATAGCTGTAATTAAACCTTTACTCAAGAAACCTTCCCTTGATCAAGATGACTTAGTGAATTACAGACCTATATCTAACCTTCCTTTCTTATCCAAAGTCCTTGAGAAAAATGTTGCTAATCAAGTCTGTGACCATCTAAACAGTAACGAGCTGTTTGAAGAGTTTCAGTCAGGTTTTAGAGCTCATCATAGCACTGAAACAGCACTTGTGAAGGTTACTAATGATATTCTCATGGCCTCAGATAATGGACTTGTGTCTGTTCTGGTTTGGTTAGATCTCAGTACTGCTTTTGACACAGTCGATCATAATATTCTCTTAGAAAGGCTTGAACATGTTGCAGGGATCAAAGGAACAGCACTAGGCTGGTTTAAATCATATTTGTCTGATAGATTCCAGTTTGTTCATCTAAATGATAAATCTTCTTCACGCTCAAGGGTTACTTGTGGAGTTCCACAAGGTTCTGTGCTTGGACCAATTCTGTTCACCATATATATGCTCCCAATTGGTAGAATCATTAGACAGCATGGGATAAATTTCCACAGCTATGCAGATGATACACAACTATATTTATCCATAAATCCTGATGAACCCAGTCAGTTAGGTAGATTACAGGCATGTCTGGAAGACATAAAAACATGGATGACCCTAAACGTTTTGCTTTTAAATTCTGACAAAACAGAAGTTGCTGTCTTTGGACCAGAAGTTCTTAAACAGAAACTGATTAGTCAATCATTTCATCTGGATGGCATTAAATTGGCCCCCAGTAATAACGTAAAGAACCTCGGCGTTATTTTTGACCAAGACTTGACATTTAAATCCCATATTAAACAGGTTTCTAGGATTTCTTTCTTTCACCTCCAGAATATTGCTAAAATTAGAAACATCCTGTCCAGGAGTGATGCTGAGAAACTAGTTTATGCATTTGTTACCTCAAGGCTGGACTACTGTAATTCTTTACTATCAGGTAGTCCACAAAATGCCATTAAAAGCCTTCAGTTGATTCAAAATGCGGCAGCAAGAGTTCTGATGAATATTAAAAAGAGAGATCACATTTCTCCTGTTTTAGCTTCCCTTCACTAGCTCTCTGTTAAATCCAGAATAGAATTTAAGATCCTTCTTCCTACATACAAAGCCCTTAATAATCAAGCTCCATCATACATCAGAGATCTAATTGTTCCATATGTTCCTAACAGAGCACTTCGCTCTCAGACTGCAGGTTTACTTGTAGTTCCTAGGATTTCTAAAAGTAGAAAGGGAGGCAGATCTTTTAGTTATCAGGCTCCTCTCCTGTGGAACCAGCTCCCAGCTTTAGTCCGTGAGGCAGACACTCTGTTTACTTTTAAGGCCAGGCTTAAAACTTTCGTTTTTGATAAAGCTTATAGTTAGAGTGGCTAAGGTCATCCTGAGCTATCTCTGTAGTTATGCTGCTATAGGCTTAGACTGCTGGAGGACAGACATGCCAATTTTCTTCACTCTGCTACTTCCTTTTCTCCTACAGCTCTCAAGTTGTATTACAGTACATTCTGTTATTTCGACTGTTAACTTTGTTTTCTCTCAGTGTTTTTCTCTCCATAGAAGATATACCTGGTCTGGTATCCTGCTTGGCTCCAATGCCCTGTTGGGCGGGGGGCATCGACTGGGATGATCCTCACAGTAACTGAACATCCACTGTGTCCTGTTATCAACTTTTTACTTTCTGTAACATAGAAAGTTCTCTTATATCAGATCTTCTGTTCCTTCTGTGTTTCTGCTCTGTCTTCTCAAACCCCCAGACCGTCGTGGCAGATGGCCGCTCCTACTGAGCCTGGTTCTGTTGGAGGTTTCTTCCTGTTAAAGGGGAGTTTTTCCTCTCCACCGTCGCTACATGCTTGCTCAGTATGAGGGATTGCTGAAGGATTGCTTTGGTTGGAAAGTCTGCATCAACGGGGCCCAACCTCACGCCAATGACTGGCGCAATCTGCTGGGATTCCTTAAATAAGAAACTTTTTAACTGATTGGAATGTTTGTGTAAATGTATTGAAATGACTTCTTGTTAAGTGCCTTGAGATGACATCTGTTGTGAATTGGCGCTATATAAATAAACTGAATTGAATTGAATTGAATCTGGAGCTAGCTCTAAAGGGTTAATTAACCCAGGTGCTTCAACCGCTTTATCCAATCCACACGGCTTACCCCAGCCTTTATTCAAGCCTGCTGCTACAGCTAATATGCAATGCGAGGCACACACACTACACTTTCTGCCTTCAAGGGTGAAATAAATTTTTGGGGCCTGGACTGAAACCCACTGGGCAGGATTACTCCCAGGAGTCTCACAGTAACTCACACATTGATCCAATTTTTCCTCAAACGATATGGAGATAATACTTTGGAAGAGCTGTTCCCATGCAAACAACACACGATTTATTTGACACTGACCTAGCTGAATAATTTGCAAACTGATACCACAAATTCCCTTGAACCCATCCTTATCAGAGGACATTAGAAGCGACGGATCTCTCATGAATCCCGGCTGAGGTGACCGCTCGTCCCTGATGCAGAGTCCAAAAAATGCCCCCTTATAAAAACGAAACACAAACAGCATTAATGTCTCAGTCATTTTTGCTCTGGAGCCCCAGAGCTTCATAGAATGTGTCATCATTTTTCTTTTCTTTTCTTCACATGGGATCACTAGACAAATAGAAAGTGTCTATTCCACTGATTTTGAATTCTTTTTTGAGTCTACCTATCTCAGTCCTTTGCCTCAGGGGTGGTGGGCTTGTCCAGAATCGGTCCTGTCAGCCTCTTGCAGTGACTGGCGTGCACCTAGATTGCTCTCTCAGCAACCTTTACTGCAGTGTAGGTCACAAGCAGAACTTGGATCGGACCCTGCCACCGCTTTGACTTCCAATGTCGTCGTCTGAAATCTTTAATAAGAACCCAATCGCCTGGCTGAATAAGATGAAGTGGCCCCTCTGCTGGTTTTGGTAGGGCTTCTTTCACCTTTTGGTGCACCTGTGCAAGAGTCTTGGACAGATTTCGACAGTAAGAGATCATTGTATCCTCACACAAGCCTGTAGAGAGATGCGGTTTTATCGGTGGGTTCAATCCCATCGCTGGAGGTCTGCCAAAAAGAATCTCAAAAGGACTAAGGTTGTTCTTTGCCCGTTTTCTCATTCTCATGTAAAACAGAGCTAAGGGCAAAACTCTGGTCCATGCCAAACCTGTTTCCTCACAACATTTAATAAGTTGTGACTTTAATGTTCCATTTTCTCTCTCAACTGCTCCCCCCGACTATGGATGATAGGAACAATGCGTTCCTAATTTTATTCCCAGAAATTCACGCACCTCTGAAAGAGCTTTGTTCACAAAATGTGTAGCATTGTCGCTGGTGATTTTTTCAGGAATTCCCCATCTGGGAATAATTTCTCCCAACAGAGCCTTGACCACGGCTGCACTGACTGCATGCTTGGTCAGGAAGGCTTCAGTCCATTTTGAGAACATACAAATGATGACTAGGCAAAATGTTTTACCTTCAGCACGAGTCAGCTCGATAAAGTCCATCATCAAGTGCTCGAAGGGTCTCTGAGGCACCGCATGGCCAGCAGTTTTAGTGGACACCGGTCGCCCTGGATTATTTGTGGCACACACCATGCATGAATGACAATATTTCTCTGTGAAAGAGGTGAATCCTCTTGTGAACCAATGTGTAGCAACCAGATCAAACATACCACTTTTGGAACAATGATCCAGCCCATGGCTGAACTTGGCAAAAACTGGAAAGAAATGTCTAGGAAGACATGGCTTGTTCTCAACCGAAATCCACACCCCTTCATTTTTCTTACAACCTGCCTTCTTCCAGGCTGAAATCTCAGATGAGGTGGCAAAACTTTGCACAGCAACCACATCTGTCACGTCTGGTTGATCACGTAGTTGTGTCATGACAACACATGTAGTTGTCAGAGGCTGTAGAGCGGCTCTTTTGGCGGCGGAATCACCTCTGGCATTTCCCATGGAAACAGTGTCCCCTGCGGAGGAGTGAGCTGCACATTTCATAACGGCAATCTTGGAGGGCAACAGAATTGCCTCCAGAAGAGCAGCGACCTGGGGTGCATTCAAAATGGGCTTACCATCAGACTTGAGGAATCTGCGGTGCTTCCATAGCCCCCCGAAATGATGCACAATACCCACAGCATAGCTGCTGTCTGACCATACATTAACGGCCTTGTCCTTCGCCAGCTCACAGGCCCTCGTTAAAGCCTTCAGCTTGGCAGTCTGTGCCGAGAAATTAGACGGGAGGCTTCCTGCAGACAGAGTACAATGATCATAGCAAAGAGCAAACCCCACCCGATTTTTTCCCATCGGGTCTCTGAAGGCTGACCTGTTCACATAAAGTATCAAGTCAGGGTTCTGCAGGGGTGTGTCAGTCAAGTCAGGCTGTGGTATACACAGTACCTCTAATTCTGCCTGGCAGTCATGGGGTTCCCCGTCATTGTCCGTAGGCAGCAAACTGGCAGGATTTAGTCCCGTACAGCATCTCACTATTATATTCAGCAAATTTAACAGAATTGAAGAATACCTTAACCATCTTGCTGCAGACAGGTGCGACGTTCTCTGTTCCAATAAGATAATTGCAACGTTATGTGGAACAAATACAGTCAGAGGAGAGTACATCACTATGTCTCTCGAAGCTAAAACAGCCTTTTCAGCTGCCGCGACTGATCTCAGACAAGCCGGGAGCCCAGCTGCAACTGGATCAAGTTTGCAGAGTAGTAAGCGACCGGACGTTTCAAACCACAATCTTCTTGCAAGAGCACCGAAACCATGCACCCATTTTTCTCATCAACCATCTGAAAAAACGTTTTTTGTGGGTTTGGCAATGCAAGAGCTGGGGGGGTTGCAGTTCCCTCTTCAGTTTCTCAAATGCTTGCAGTGCCTCAGGGCACCACTGGATGGTGGCAGAGGCCACCATATTTTCCCCATGTATCAGCTCAGACAATGATCTCTCTAATACTGCATAGTTTGGAATGAAGTTCCTGCAGTAAGAAGTTAGGCCTAAGAAGGACATAATTTATTTCTTGGTGATCGGTTTAGGAATCTGCTGCACAGCTTTGATCCTTTTAGTAGACAAAGACTTTGAGCTTTTTGAGATAACGTGACCAAGAAAAGTGACCTCTGATTTCACAAACTGCAGTTTTGACAAACTAGCTTTATGTCCAAATGCATGCAAATGCCTCAACAACGCAATAGTGTCTGTTTCACACTGTTTTTCCAATGGTGCACACAATAACAGATCATCCACATTTTGAATCAGAACTGATCTGGGAGACAGTTCTAGTCCCTCCAAACTCTCTTTAAGTGCCATGTTAAAAATGGTAGGAGACTCGATGTACCCCTGTGGGAGGCGGGTAAACGTGTAACCTTTCCCTTCATACTCAAAAGCAAACCAGAACTGGCTGTCCGGGTCTACTGGCACACTGAAGAACGCATTACTCAGGTCAACAACTGAAAAATGAGTAGCTGAAGGTGGAACCTGGGACAGAATAGTACACGGGTTTGACGAACTGCCGTCGCGAGGAATTATTGATTCATTGGTCTGTTTCAGATCTAACACGAAACGCCATTCTTCACCTGTTTCTCTGACTTTTTTCACTAGAAAAATCGGACATCGGACCGGGGAGTCTGTGCATCCGATAATTATCCCAGATTTTAACAGAGCATCAAACACTGGTTTTATTCCACCAACTGCTACAGCCTTTAACGGGTACTGGCGTTGAACTGGACAAAAGGATGACTTTGGTGTGATTTTGACAGGATTACAACCCTTAATTAAACCCACATCATATGAATTTTTTGCCCACAAGTCAGATGAGATCTGCTGTAGGGGGAGGGGTATTGAAGGGTTGATTTATGTCTTTTTTTCTGCGTTTTTTCATGTACAAATGCGTGTGATAGCATCTTCTCAGAGTCGTCAGTTAAATGACCTACTCTGGTGACCTACACTGTGGACTGGAATGGGCATTTAAAAAGGTGCGCAGATTGTGAATGAAAAACGGAGGTGTTTGTTCCCAATCAGAAACTGACTGAGCTCGGTGAACAAGTTTTTCCACAATTTCCCATTTCGCCCCAGCCGGTTTAGAGAGAGAAATTTATGGATTTTCATGAAACCTGTAGAGTGTTTGCTGTTCAGATGTGAGGCAGACATTCAGTGCAGCTGAATGTGTGTCCCAAACCCCGGTAGTTATGTTCAATGTGTCTGTGTCTGAGCTAAACCATGTCTGCTCATACTCCGTGTCCGGTCCTGTAGAAGTGTGTGATGTGCAATGGAGGTCTCCTTCTGGCGTAAAAACAGATGCTGGACTCACCAGGTTCTGCGCCAAATCAAGGAGGGATTTTGCTTTTGTACCTTCTTTCACCTTCCACTCATATACATGTTTGAGGGCTGTATTTCACTGCCGTCAACACTGAGTCCACTTGGATGCCTTGTGGTGATGAAAAAAGAGTGATATTTAGTTTGCACATCAGGTCTCTTCCTAATAAATTTACAGGACACTGTTGAGAAATCAGAAAACCGTGTTTGAAAACTGGCCCTTCTCCCAGCTGACAGCGAAGAGGGTAGCTAAAACGTTCTTTTACAACCTGACCGGAAGCGGAGATAGAAAAAACATGGTTGCCGCTCATTTTTGGATGTGGTTGAAGTTCCGTATTTTTCAAAACAGAATGCGTTGCGCCGGAACCCACCATGAACTGCACAAATGATTCTGAAATTTTTAGAGACAGAATAGGTAGGCCTTATATGCTTCTGAAGTGAGATGAGCATACGTACCAGTTGGTGTTGTTTGTTGTTTCTCTAAATGTTCAATGGCCTCTGTAATCAAGTTGTGAGGGTTAGTTTTATTAGAGCAAAAAGCAGATTCTTCCTTGCAAAGAGCAGATTATTAATTGGAAATTGCAGATTTGTCATTGTCAACAACAAGTTTTTATCACAAAAAACAGTTCGTTTATCTCTTTCAATGTGATTGGATGTGTCTGTGTGTTTTTGTGCATGTCAGACCTGCAGATCCATCGGTCGGCAAAATGGAGAATTCTCCTTTCTGTTCATTACTGGAACATTTTCTTAGTCAGCTAGCCTAGCTGGCTTGGTGACGGCCTCTCCGTGTGGGGGCTGGAGCCTGCCCACATTGGTCTTGAAAATGTCAGCGTCTCCCGCAGCAATAGCAACGGTCATTGTCCTCTGGTGAAACTCTGCGGTTATCAACTGACTGCGGGCGACTGTGCTGTTGAACTCTGTGTCTTTGTCCACCTCTGAAATGGCGTCGTTCTCTCAACCTGTGCCCCTGTGTTATGGCTGTGTACATTATCAGAGCCGCATTATGCAAATCACTTTCTCTTTATGTCTTTAAGTCATTTTCTCTCCTCTTCATGAGTCTCTCAGAATGCAAAATATATTTGCATAGTTCAGAATAGTTCATTCCTTGGTCTAATCCAATATATTTATCAATTACCTCGATCTGAAGTTCCGGAAGCAGCTGTGCCAGAATTCGATTACAAAGCATCGATTCCCAGATCGAACCGCACATTTCCTTTGGCTTTGTCAGCCCGCTGTGTTTCTCAAATGCTTCCTCCAGTCTGGGGAGAAAGTCATCCGCAGCCTCGTCCGACCTTTGCTTTACAGCATGAAAAACAGTTACATTTGGCTTGGTGGGAAACTCTTTATCAATTGCTTTACACAGTTTCATGATAGCCACATAATACTCAGAGTTTGCTCCTCTTTCCTTAGCTGATGGCCCTTCATCTGATGGTATTTCTTTCTTGCGGATATTAGGGTCAGGTAAGCTATCAGCTAATTTGCTAGCATCTGCAGCTTTCAATTTCTTCTTTAGTACTCGCCTGATCTCTGCTCCTGTGGGGCGGAATGACAAACAAAATTCCTCCAGCTCCGCAGCGAAGACTTTCCCGTTCCCCACGACTTCAGGGAGGCGCCCGATAGCTTCCTCTATGTTTCCGTCAGTCCACAACCGAAAAACCATTGTCGGCCCATTATTTCCTGCAACTTCCAACATGGGAGCCGACAAGATATAGTTAGCAGCTTGTGGTAGGCTTACCTCAGCAATATTTTGTTCCCCTGCTGTTCTGCTGTCTTTTCCTCTCATTCTGGAGGACGGGGGAGGAGAGCAAGATGGCAGCTTGTTTACAAATTGATTTGATGTGCGGTACTCTGGATTGGTGGGCTGGTGCTCTGGGTCATCGGTGATTGGTGAATCAGGCTGTTGCTCTCGTTTGGGCTCCGCCTTTTTTGATGTTCCGGCGCATGCCTCTGGTTGTCCCTTCTGCCCATCATCTTTTTGACCCACCTCTGCTTACTTGGGATTGGCAGCTTCTCCCTTCTCTTCTTTCGTAGCCGTCGTTGATTGGTGAGTCGGTGGAGCACAGTCCAGATCCGGATCAAGCTTCGTCATGGAGAGCGCTTGAAGATCTCCAATCATCTCCTCATCTGAAACATAGGAAGGAGGTCTAGGCAGATTTTGTATAGATCTAACCGTCCCAGGACATGAAGGTCTGACATGTTCATTTGTTGATGTGAGATCACCTGGCGCGGATGGTTGTTTCGGAAAATGTGTCTGCTGTTAATTGTGTTTGCGTGTGGAGTGATCAGGTTTTAAAGACGTATTATCAGTTCTGCCCGTCACAGTGCCAGGTTTATTCATACTACCCCCTACAGTTCTAAAACCGGCTTTTCGCTCGCAGCATTTTGCTTCATTCATCCAGGTCTCCAAAATATGTTTAAGCTTTTCAAACTTTTTATAGTCAGTACCCCGCACAAACATAGTGTTTTTAAGTCGTTCCCATTCTAGGTCAATTTTTTCCCAATCTTTTCGAGCTCAGACACGTCTAAACTGCCCCCGATAGGGAAGTTCCACTCAGATATCCAGAAATTTACATTGTCAAGGATTTCTGTCCTGTACTTTTCAGCCATCAAACGGCATATCTTACTGTCTGGAGGAGGAGAACTTGAGTTTACAGACCCCATTTCTATGCGCTGCTATTTTATTATATTTTTAAACTGTAGGAACACTTTCTTTTCGGTGAAAAAAGCTAAAAACTCACCCGCTGGTTAATTACTTGAGATTAATTAAACAGCCCCAGTTTGTTTAGAGACACCAAAACAGTCAGCACTCTTTCTTGTTATCACAGCACAGAAAAACACTTATTTATACTCTTTTTCAAAGTGAAAGTATATGAAAATGCCACCTCTTTTTTTTTTCAACAGACTAATTAATTTTATGGAAAGAATCACTCTCACCGTTTTCCCTTCTCTCAAGGAGAGACCGGGTTCGAATTCAAGGCGGCGGTCTGTCTGAAACGAAAGGACCAAGTCCCTTCCTGCTCCTTAAAGTCTATACGGAGGTTCGAAGGCCGGGGGCTGCTCCTCTCCGGGTCTTTTGTGACTTCTTGGTGGCTCTCTTCCAGTCCTTCCGCTCGCTGGAATCCACGTTAGGCGCCAAATTGTTATCGAAGTTCTTTAATAAAAGAGATGAGAGAGATTCCTTCAGATACTCTGAGGTTTTAATACAGACTTGGTTGATCAAACAAGGAGGTACAGCGTTAACAGAAAAATATGCGATACTGACCTGCCTTCCAAAACAAGACGCAGGATTATATAGGTTCAGTAATCATGAGCCTATCACCTATGACAATACAAACAAACATTTCTAAGTCGGTAGGGCATTTGACTCATTAGGCGTAGAAGATTTGATATAGAAGCATAATCAATGTATGTCAGGACGTTCTTAGACGTAAAAGAGTTTCCATGCCAACCCAGGCTGTAAGAGTCTGAATCAGCAGGTTTGACCTGACCTAAATTCATACAGTGTCACATAATCAGATTGGTCACCATATCATAAAGAAAAGACACATACTAACTATCAGTAACTATCAGTATGTGAACTACACATTACATTTCTTCCACAATAATTGATTGATTGATTGATTGATTGATTGATTATGAGTTCCGAATGACACTAGGAAACGAGAGTAATAACAGTACCAGAAAGAATGTAAAGGAATGGAGTCAGGGAGTAAATTTTTGCAGATTCGTGCTGTTTGCTTTGTTTCCTTTTTTAATCTCTTCTCTATCCCTCAGGGTAACAACAAAGATTCCTCACTGCACCTCACCCACACTAAGCAATAAGATCTTCTTCACAGTTATTTATTTGAGTTCTATTTATTAATCTCCACATGTAAATTCTTTTTAGAAATGTTTCTATTCTGAACTCAAAATAAAGAACACTATTTTTATAGAGTTTACATAAATTATTATCATTAGAGAGACTATTTGAAAAAGACATCAGACAAACCTTTCTGGAAGAGAATTTATTTTGGTTTAAAAAAAAAGTACGAAATAAATATGTTCCTCAACGGAGCCCTTAAGGGGCCATGGGGAAAAAAATTGGTTTCTCATGCACACCAGTTACTAACCCGTGCTCACCAGGTACTAACTCGTGCGCACCAGATACTTCCTTGAGCGGACAGCGTCAGTTTGTTTTTACAATTGCTAGCGACAATAACCATAAACTTGAATGTGATTTGAAGAATGCTGAGGACAATTATTATTACTTATTCAAGTGTTGGTCATAACTTCTGATTTTCCTACATAGCAGTGCTTAGGTAAGGACTATTTTATTACCTCTGTCAAAGAGGTTATGTTTTTGCCTTTGTTTGTTTGTCTCTCTGTTAACAAAATATTAAAAATGTTACTGAAGGATTTTGATGAAATTTTTAGGAAATGTCCGCAGTGGGACCAGGTACAATTGATTAGATTTTGGAGGTTATCCAGTTCATCTTCCGGGGGGGAGGGGATGATGGAGAGGGGGAGACTGAGCTGCCTTGGCAGAGGTCTGCGCTCTCCGAGTGCTTTTCTAGTTTTATTTTTTTCTATACTTAGGCCTGCTATTCTTACAAAGCACCAGTCAATTGGAAATGAACCTGAAGACCCATTGTAAAAAAGGAAAAGCTGCTCAGTTCAGTTTTTGTGTGACTAATAACTAAATCAAGCCAAAAGCTTTAATACTTTGATGAACCTTGGTGCATGAGCAATTACAACTTGCTGAGGTGGCTTGTTTTATAACTGATGACAGAACAGCAATTCCAGCAGCATAACTACCTACTATAAATCAGCAATGTTGAACTGTAATTTGCTACGTAAAACTGTTAAGACAGCTGAATTAAAATCAAGAAGATGGCTGCTATCAATACAAAGCCCTCCATTTATTATCAACCAACTAAATATGTGTAAAAAGCCAGGGAATACATGCTTTTTTGTACTAGTAGTTGCATAATTTCACACTGAAATTGTTAAGATCCAACCTTTAATTTGAATGGAGTGTAAGGCTGCCCTGGGGTGGTTTGTTGTGTCTGTCTGTCTGTCTGTGGGTTTTTCCGGCTTTTGGAGTCAAGTACACCTGTCCTTTGCTGCTCTTGGGTGCTGCAGGTTGCAGGCCTTCCACCATTCTTGTCACTCTAACAACTGTGCACCTCCAGGTGACAAACTCGTTCACATACACCATCTCAACGCACACATATTCATCAACAAGCATATACAGGTCCTTCTCAAAAAATTAGCATATTGTGATAAAGTTAATTATTTTCCATAATGTAATGATAAAAATTTAACTTTCATATATTTTAGATTCATTGCACACCAACTGAAATATTTCAGGTCTTTTATTGTTTTAAAACTGATGATTTTGGCATACAGCTCATGAAAACCCAAAATTCCTATCTCAAAAAATTAGCATATCATGAAAAGGTTCTCTAAACGAGCTATTAACCTAATCATCTGAATCAACTAATTAACTCTAAACACCTGCAAAAGATTCCTGAGGCTTTTAAAAACTCCCAGCCTGGTTCATTACTCAAAACCGCAATCATGGGTAAGACTGCTAACCTGACTGCTGCCCAGGAGGCCATCATTGACACCCTCAAGCAAGAGGGTAAGACACAGAAAGAAATTTCTGAACGAATAGACTGTTTCCAGAGTGCTGTATCAAGGCACCTCAGTGGGAAGTCTGTGGGAAGGAAAACGTGTGGCAGAAAACGCTGCACAACGAGAAGAGGTGACCGGACCCTGAGGAAGATTGTGGAGAAGGACCGATTCCAGACCTTGGGGGACCTGCGGAAGCAGTGGACTGAGTCTGGAGTAGAAACATCCAGAGCCACCGTGCACAGGCGTGTGCAGGAAATGGGCTACAAGCCACTTTTGAACCAGAAACAGCGGCAGAAGCGCCTGACCTGGGCTACAGAGAAGCAGCACTGGACTGTTGCTCAGTGGTCCAAAGTACTTGCATGTCATTCGGAAATCAAGGTGCCAGAGTCTGGAGGAAGACTGGGGAGAAGGAAATGCCAAAATGCCTGAAGTCCAGTGTCAAGTACCCACAGTCAGTGATGGTCTGGGGTGCCATGTCAGTTGCTGGTGTTGGTCCACTGTGTTTTATCAAGGGCAGGGTTAATGCAGCTAGCTATCAGGAGATTTTGGAGCACTTCATACGTCCATCTGCTGAAAAGCTTTATGGAGATGAAGATTTCATTTTTCAGCACGACCTGGCACCTGCTTACAGTGCCAAAACCACTGGTAACTGGTTTACTGACCATGGTATTACTGTGCTCAATTGGCCTGCCAACTCTCCTGACCTGAACCCCATAGAGAATCTGTGGGATATTGTGAAGAGGAAGTTGAGAGACGCAAGACCCAACACTCTGGATGAGCTTAAGGCCGCTATCGAAGCATCCTGGGCCTCCATAACACCTCAGCAGTGCCACAGGCTGATTGCCTCCATGCCACGCCGCATTGAAGCAGTCATTTCTGCAAAATGATTCCCAACCAAGTATTGAGTGCATAACTGAACATAATTATTTGAAGGTTGACTTTTTTTATATTAAAAACACTTTTATTTTATTGGTCGGATGAAATATGCTAATTATTTGAGATAGGAATTTTGGGTTTTCCTGAGCTGTATGCCAAAATCATCAGTTGTAAAAAAATAAAAGACCTGAAATATTTCAGTTGGTGTGCAATGAATCTAAAATATATGAAAGTTAAATTTTTATCATTACATTATGGAAAATAATGAACTTATCACACTATGCTATTTTTTTTAGAAGGACCTGTAAACCAGAGGGCTGAATTAGATTTATTCAGCAAGTACAAAAATTTTCTATAAAAAAGTAAATAGGTTATCAGCAACTCTAATATTGATACTTTGTACAATTCCCTTTTTTTTTTTTGGGTGCCACTTTTTAGTGGCTGTGAGTCGTCCTTGGTCGTTTCCCAGTTGCAGAAGAGAAGAATCAATTCTCACAAATCAATGGAGGTCTGTGACCATTTTTCTTCCTCTTTTAAAGCTATCGAGAACACGCAAGCAGTGTCAATTGACGTCACACCGCCATAGCGCGGGAAATTCGGGCCCCGAACTGCAGCACATTTTGCAGCCCATGTGGGTGGGCTGATTTTTTTTGGTTTATAACGCTTCATCACCCAACAGCAATAAAAAACTGGACATGGCTGTTTATTTTATTTACAAATCCTGCCCCATGTTCTTTTAACAAAGGAGAAAAACAACCAAAAAACAACCTCCCTTAACAAAGGAGTATTTAACTAGCAGTAAAGCTCCTACACAAAGAAAACTTACTGCCCACCTTCCATCAGTAATGATAAACACACCCCAGCAAGTCGGGGGGGGTCAGACCAAAGCTCTCTGAGCAACGTCTGAGCAAGGTATGACAACCTGAGCAGGCTTGCCACACCTCATATACCCTCCCTCAGGCTGATTGTGCTCAGTGCTCAGCTGCACCTGCCTGCACTGCTTGGCAGAGTGCGGGGGAAGAAAAAAAAAACACATCCACCAAGCTATACGTAACAACAGGGAATAGACAGCAGTAAAAGAAGGTCGATTTTTTTTGTCGGCCAGACTAATGTTGAGTTTTTTGACAAAGCAAACTGTTCCAGAAAATAAGTTCCAGTAGTACTTAGCAAACTCCACATTTGTGTTTGGGATGGTAGGACATGAAAGACCTTCCTGACACCCCTACCAAACCACAACTATTGGCATGTATTGGTGTAGTGGTTTGTAAAGAGACTCCAAGATGCTGCTGTTTGCTACAGTTCTCTAACACTTCTGGCTTCTGAAAGAAATTACTGTGACATTTTTGATAAATCTCTTCCATGAAAACCCTAAACTTCCTTTTTTCTTACAGTAACCAAGAGTGACCTCCTTGCTCTACCCAAAGTCTTGCTACCATCGTATTTGTTTTATTATCTCTCTGTCATCTCACAGCCCTGTGATAAATCCCCCGATGCAATGAATTCCTTTATTTACCCCACCACATATCACGCTCCATCATTGTGGCTCTTTCTCCTTAGGCCCAGAGGTTTGATGAAATGAAAACTGTTGGCAACAATTATTTTTTTGCCCCTACTTGAGTTTTAATCTGTGCACCATATCCCCTCTCATTTCCTCCCACAAACAGCAATTAATGGAGCGTTTCAAACTGGTGAGAAGCTCCTCACCTTGACAAAAAAGGGGAGGCTTACATTTTATATTTATTTTCCCATTAAAAAAAGAGAAAGCCTTTTTGTGTGTGTGTGTGTGTGTGTGTGTGTGTGTGCGTGTGTGTGTGTGTTTGTAATTTGTATTGTAATGTATAAAAAAGTACAATCAACCTAGATGAAGATTTTAGAGGGGTGAATTTGATACATTGCTGTTTTTGATTGTAATGTGTTTTACTTACAAAGAATGTCTGTAATTTTGATCGTAAGTACACCTCAGCTGTGATAGACAGAATCTAAAATAACATAAAAAAATCCAGAAAACTACATTGTATCATTTTTATGTAATTAATTAGCATTTTGTTTTCATGAAATTAGAATTTGATCATCTACCAACCAACAAAAACTCTGTCTCTTCCACACTTTTTGTTCATCTTTAAGAAGATCTCCTATCCCCCAGTCATTACCTGTATTAATTGCACCTGTTTGAACTTGTTGCCTTTATAAATGACACCTGTCCACACACTCGATCAATCAAACTCAAAACTCCCCACAATGGGCAATACAAAGTGCTTTCCAAGGACATTAGTGAAAAAATTATAGACCTGCACAAGGCTGGGGCAGGCTATGGGACAATAGGTAAACACCTTGGTGAGAAGTCAACAGCTGTTGGCGCAATTAGAAGACAATGGAGGAAACTCTCTCGCCCGATGATTGCTGGAGATAGGCACCAGCACACCATACATAGGATAGATGGTATAGATAATGAATGGATGGAAGGAAGGATGGATGAATCTCAAGACGACTGTCAATGTCTTAAACTGGAGCTCCATTAAAGATCTTGTCTCGTGGAGTATTAATAATCACGAGAAAGGTGAGGGATCAACCCAGAACTAGATGGGAGGACCTGGGCAATGACCTGAAGAGAACTGGGACCACAGTTTCAAAGGTTACCATTGGTGAAACACTATGCCATCACTGATTAAAATCCTGAAGTGCACGCAAGGAACCCACCTCAAGCCAGCACACGTTCAGGCCCATCTGAATTTTAACGATGACGATTTAGGCATGTGAGAGGTCCATGCGGTCAGATGAGACCAAAATGTAATGCTTTGGTATAAACTCCATTCGCCATGTTTGGGGAAAAGAGGAAGAACACAATCCCAAGAACATTAACCCAGTGTTTCTCAAACTTTTTTTATCATTCCCCACTTTGGACAAAGAAGCATACACAAGCCCCCCATGCTTTTATCACCCCAACAGAATGGTGACCACGCATTATTTTTAAAGTGTTTTATTTATTTAAATAGCCGAGTTAGTCTACAAGTTTGTATAAATTAGTTGGAAAAAGGGGTTGCGCACTGTAAGTTGTAGTTTATCAAATTTACAAAGCTTTCAAAAATACAAAATAAAAAAAAATAAAAAAATAAAGAGCAAGATACTCATCCCTGTATTTCCTCCGTGGTTGACCGTGTGACTTCTCTGACTCTGAAATGTTCCCTGATCTTTTTAGATATTTGTACATTTTGTAGATGGAATCACTGATAATGCGGCTACTTCAGCTTGTTTTGTTCTGCTGCAATATATTCCAACGTCAAACTCCCAGCCCGATGTTCCAGGTCCCGGTTCTGTTTATAATGATGATCACAATTGCTAATTTATTTGGGTGTGTTTAATTTTGTGAGAGGGGGGAGTTGGTTGATTTAATTTACAGTGCAGCAAAACATTCACAACGACAGAATCTAGGGGGGGGAAACTATTTAAATCCCGTTGATGTCAGGCCCCACCTGCAATACCTCTGCGCCCCACTAGTGGGGCTTGCCCCATAGTTTGAGAAACACTGCATTAACCCAACCATAAAACATGGGGGTGGACACATCCTGCTTTGAGGGTGCTTTTTGCAAAGGGGACTGAAAGACTGCCCTGTATTGAGGAGAGGATGAATGGGGTCATGTATTGTGAAATTTTGGGCAATAACCTTCCCTCTGTAAGAACATTGCATTCAAGGTGGGTAATGGCTGGGTCTTCCAGCATGACAAAGACCTGAAACACACAACCAGGGGGATAAGGAGTGGAACCATAAGAAGCATTTCAAGTGTACTCAAGTTGCCCAGGCAGTCTCCAGACCTGAACCCAATAGAAAGTCCTTGGATTGGAAGAAACCCCAGTTATGGATTGTATCTTGATGGTAAATTATTAATATTTTTCAAAATGTACAAAATCTGGAGAAAGCCTCAGGTTCATCAGCGAAAATAAACTTGCCCCAGTGTTTTGTTTTCTAATCTAGAATTTCAGTCTGTCCTTTGGCAGATGTTGCATGTTTGCTGCTTTTTTTGTTGCAAGACCATTGTTCCAAAGTATTTGCTTCACTGAAAAGCAGCGGTTCTTTGAGTTACCTGCTGCCAGCCCTGAGCAAGTTCTGCACTGTTACTCTTGTTTCTGCAAACAGTCCTGGAACTTGCGGGGTACTCTGACATTTTCAAACTTCCAACGCTTGATTGAACTTTTGCACTTTGCCAATCAAGAAACTGTTCTTTAGTCTAATAATGTACATTTTCACTAGAAAAACGGAAGCACCAAAGTTTGAAAACACATTTGAATCAATGCTGAAGACAGTTAAGGCAAGCATGCATTGTAGAACCTTTTATATGAAATTAGGTTCACAGCAGACTGCCCATTTTTTGCATGCTAGAATTGATAAAAGATTGGGCCACAGTGGTTGTCAAAGAAGACTGCCTAACCCCTAAACTGAGTTCGACGTTGGAATGCCCACAATCAGTTGGAACAGAATTACTTTAAGTGTTGTTTGGTAAACAACAAGAACAAAAAACATCTCCCTCTTAGTCACACTATTTGTACTTTTTGTAATATATTGTGCAGGTCTGGTTTTGTTTTATGTTGGAAATCTGATTTTCTTAGACTATCCCAATTAAAATGAAGCAAAGTAGCCTAATAATGGTTCCAGTGTCATGTTTGGGGTTTGTCTTTTGACCCAAATGATGAACGCACGAGACCAATAACAGATTTAACAGTTTTTTGAAAAAGATGAATAATGGCAGAACCCAGGAGGACCTTCGCGGGGAGAACAGCCGGGAAATGCTGGAAGGTAAGTCCAGAGGTAAGTATTGACTGAATTGGATACTGGTGGAGTTGATCTTACTTGAGGGTGGAGATGAGTGAAGCTAGAGAGGAGAGTTGTGATGCGGTAGTGTCTGAATGTGAGCTCTGTGTTGATCCAGAGGGAGGTAATCAGAGGTGGTGTTCGAGGGCGAACAGGCAGAGGCTGCGGACAGGGACGGAGACTGAGGAACTTCAGGCTGGTCAGACATGGAGGATTGAGAACCAGATTTCTCAGTGAAGATAAAGTGAGGATCACAGAAGATCAAAGTTGTGAGCAAGGAATGGGACCTTGAAGGAGCACAGGAGATAATATTCACAAGGAAAACACTCCGGTTAATCATCAAAGAGAACGCAAGAACTCACAGGGCTAGAGGTGCCACGGGAAGCTAGCACTCAGGCACTGAAGATCTGCCAAGCCAGCCCCACCTTGATGATAGTTGGTGCCAGGTGTGCCAGCAGGCACAGCCTGGCAGCTCTGCCCTCCAGGAGATGCCAGCTGCAGTTCTCTGACAGCTCCCACTGGTGGCTCTCCACTGGATGGTGGAGAAAACAGGCAGAAACAGAGAACAGACATACTGGAATCCTGACATCCAGAGATACTGTAGCTGCTGTATTACTCTGGAAGTATAATGCAGCCTCTTTTATTTTATAAATCCACAGTCTCAACACTATAATATGTTGGACACATCAAGTATTTGGTCTGCTGTAGCTACATGTTTTGCTTTTATTGTTCAGAAAAAAAGTAAGTTAAAACTACTTCTGTCCTGGATAGATGCACTAACAACATTTTTGCCACATCTGTCTACACGTGGTTGCTTTCAATGTCTATTTTTTCACAAGTCCAATAAAATAGCTAAAGCTTCAAACTTTCTTTAAACCTCAATAGAAACAGAAAACAACAAGAACTGCAGCTTCCAACTGGATTAATATCTTTTAATTTCAGACAGGATGGGGCAATAAAACATAATATAATTTAACTCTGACAAATTCTTGCTCAGCAGTGTCTCTCCGCTTGCAACTTAAAGTGTTCGTAAATGAACCACACCACCAGCCAATCTCAGACAGATTTTTTTCATTCAATTAGAGTATTCCTTACAAATACTACATTTGCTTGGATGAAAAACAACCAATCAAACCAGCAAATCTAAATACTGCACCAAGCAGCATAAACAACAAAACAAAAAGGTGGGATTTAAGGAACTAGGGGGTGCAGAGGGTACAGCAGTTCTTGTGGATGACAAATCATATACTTATTGAATTTCTGCAAGCAAAAGTAAATCAAGTAATAATACAACGTTAAATCCATCTTTCCATCCATCTTCTTCCGCTTATCTGGGGTCGGGTCGCAGCAGCTTAAGCAAAGAGATCCAGACTTCCCTCTCCCCAGCCACTTGGGCCAGCTCCTCAGGAGGAATCCCAAGGCGTTCCCAGGCCAGCTGAGAAATATAGTCCCTCCAGCGTGTCCTGGGTCCTCCTCTGGGCCTCCTCCCGGTGGGTTGTGCCTGGAACACATCACCAGGGAGGCGTCCAGGAGGCATCCTGACCACCTCAACTGACTTCTCTCGATGTGGAGGAGCAGCGGCTCTACTCTGAGCCACCTCCGGATGACTGAACTTCTCACCCTATCTCCAAGGGAGAGCCCAGACACTCTACAGAGGAAACTCGTTTCAGCCATTTGTATCCATGATCTCATTGTTTTGGTAACCACCCAAAGTTCGTGACCATAGATGAGGGTAGGAACGTAGACCGACCGGTAAATTAAGAACTTTGCCTTTCGGCTAAGCTCTCTCTTTACCACGACAGACCGGTACAGCGCACTCATCACTGCAGATGCCCTATCCTGAGGCCACTGAAGCGGATCCCCTCATCACCTTGGCTGAGCATAGAAATCCTGTCCATAAAAGTTATGAACAGAATCGGTGACAAAGGGCAACCTTGGTGGGGTCCAACTCTAACCGGAAACGAGCCTGACTTACTGCCGGCATGGCGAACTAAGTTCTGACACCGGTCGTACAGGGACCTAACAGCCCGTATCAAGGGGCCCGGTACCCCATACTCCCAGAGTAGCCCCCACAGGACTCCCTGAGGGACATGGTCGAACGCATTCTCCAAGTCCACAAAAAAACATGCAGACCGGGTATCTATACCGGGAAAAACCGTCTACTGCTGTATAAAGACATTTCAACAAGCTAGAACAGCATGTTTTTCATCATTAATAGAGGCGAATGAGAACAATCCTAGGTTTCTTTTTAGTACAGTTGCCAAACTTACACAGCGTCATAGCTCTGTTGAGCCAACTATTCCTCCAGGTCTTAGTAGTGCTGACTTTATGGGAATCTTCATAAATAAAATAAATTATTTTAAAAATAAAATCATTGGCATCCTCCCAAACATGATTACTTCTTTCTCAGTAAGTGAGGCAGCATCGGAGAGAATTGCAGAACCTCATTTCTGTTTGGACTGTTTTGATTCAGTCGAGGTTTCGGAATTATCAAAAATATTAGACTCATCTAAACCTTCAACTTGTATATAACAGTAACGACCTGCTTGAAGAGTTTCAGTCAGGTTTTAGAGCTCATCATAGCACTGAAACAGCACTGGTGAAGGTTACTAATGATATTCTCATTGCCTCAGATAATGGAGTTGTGTCTGTTCTGTTTTTGTTAGATCTCAGTGCTGCTTTTGACACAGTCGATCATAATATTCTCTTAGAAAGGCTTGAACATGTTGCAGGGATCAAAGGAACAACACTAGGCTGGTTTAAATCATATTTGTATGATAGATTCCAGTTTGTTCATCTAAATGATACATCTTTTCACACTCAAGGGTTACTTGTGGAGTTCCACGGGGTTCTGTGCTTGGACCAATTCTTTTCACCATATATATATCCCAATTGGTAGAATCATTGGACAGCATGGGATATATTTCCACAGCTATGCCGATGATACACAACTATATTTATCCATAAATCCTGATAAACTCAGTCAGTTAGGTAGATTACAGGCATGTCTGGAAGACAAAAAAACATGGATGACTCTAAATTTTTTGCTCTTAAATTCTGAAAAGACAGACGTTGCTGTCTTTGGACCAGAAGTTCTAAAAAAGAAACTGATTAGTCAATCACTTCATCTGGATGGCATTAAATTGGCCCCCAGTAATAACGTAAAGAACCTCTGAGTTATTTTTGACCAAGACTTGACATTTAAATCCCATACATCCTGTCCAGGAGTGATGCTGAGAAACTAGTCCATGCATTTGTTACCTCAAGGCTGGACTACTGTAATTCTTTACTATCAGGTAGTCCACAAAATGCCATTAAAAGCCTTCAGTTGATCTAAAATGCGGCACCAAGAGTTCTGATGAATATTAAAAAGAGAGATCACATTTCTCCTGTTTTAGCTTCCCTTCATTGGCTCCCTGTTAAATCCAGAATAGAATTTAAGTGCCTCCTTCTTAAAAACAAAGCCCTTAAAGGAATACTCTCTGTCACCCTCTTCAGGCTTGCCGCGCAACATCACTGTCTTAAAATCAAATCTCTCTGTCGCTCATAAGAGGCATGTTTCAGTGGCTGCTTTCCAAATCCCTTGTCCAAACAACAAACAAGCGCCGTTTCAGTTCGCAATTCAACTGTAACACTGCACAGCTAGGTATTCAGTTTGTGGGGGAGGTCGCGGTAATTGGAAAAACTGTGGGATTAAATACAGAGAACGTCTAAGCGCCACGTAGCAAACACCTCCAGACACTAGAATCAGCCAACATCTTTAGGTTTTTTTCAGGAAAAAATCAAACGACAAAAATATAAATCACTAGCTTGACAAAACCAAAAGAAAAAAGTTTGATTTATATACTGAAATACAGCGACTATGCCGGAGTTTGCAGCTTTATCTACAGAACCGAGTCTTACACGTTAGCATCACATTAGCCTCTAGATGGCTAACGGAGATCGACTCGGTTGTGTAATTCACATTACTACTGAAAGGCATACCGTGCAAACTATGTTCATCCACCTCCACACATTGAATACATAGCTTTCTCAGGTCTGTATAACAACATCATGCCAGACCAAACACTATAACCCCGGTGAAATCATTGATTACTTACCTATTCATTAGCAGCACGGCTAACTCGGCATCCGTAGTACATGACGTTCATTCCAAAAGATCTCTCCAATGAGGAAAAGCCGGCCCAATATTTACTCTGGTCTTTCCTCTCTTTGTAGTTTGTAGTCACTCTGTTTATTTTTAAGACCAGGCTTAAAACTTTCCTTTTTGATAAAGCTAATAGTTAGAGTGGCTAAGGTCATCCTGAGCTGTCTCTGTAGTTATGCTGCTATAGGCTCAGACTGCTGGAAGACAGACTTACCAATTTTCTTCACTCTGCTACTTCCTTTTTTCCTACGACTCTCCAGTTGTATTACAGTACATTCTGTTATTTCGACTGTTAACTTTGTTTTCTCTCAGTGTTTTTCTCTCCATAGAAGATATACCTGGTCTGGTATCCTGCTTGGCTGCAATGCCCTGTTGGACGGGGGGCATCGACTGGGATGATGCTCCCAGTAACTGAACATCCACCATGTCAAAAGCACAGGAATCAAACGTGCTTAGAAACGAATGGACAATGTCAATGCTGAAGCATTATAGGAAATGGAGTTGTGGCCAGAATAAAGAATGTGCCTATGAAGTAAACTAATTTATAGACAGAAAGACAGAGAGAGACAGGGACAGAGAGACAAAGTCCTTTAGGACCACTCGATTTGCAGCTTGACAGTTGTTGACAGAGACAGACATGCAGACTGAACCTCCATGTAACATCCACTTCAGCAGTAGAGTAAAACAATAGGCCATTATGATCTTCTATTGAAAATATGAAGGCTTTTATTTTGAAGTGATTGTTTGAATCTTATTTTGAAAGTCCAGCATGAATGTCATTTAAAGCTGATTAAGTATCAATACTTATATGTAGCAATTCTCCCAATGGTAATCCGCTGTTCTATCAGGCCTTACATGCATGTCCATATAGTGTTATGCTGACCTTAGGTGACCTTTAATGAGCTCTTCTCTACAGAAGCGCTGCTGTGCTGTTGCCTGGCAACAGGCTGCCAGCAGTCTGTCTCTGACCTGTATCAGCACATGTATCCCTCTGACTTAGCACATTCACCCGCTGGTTGAAAACTGTAAATGTATCGGATGTCTTCATTTATAAAAATTCTATCAGAGCGCTGCCTCTGCAGTGTACCTGCCGCTGAGTCACAGACAGACAGAGAAAGACAATGAGACAGTGTCCTTTAGAAGCTTCCGCAGCGCTGCAGTCACTGACAGACAGACAGACAGACAGACAGACAGACAGACAGACAGACAGCATTTACCTCAGCAGTAATGTAAAACAATAAGCCGCTATTAACTTCAATTGTAAATCTGAAGGCTTTTATTTTGAAAAGCTTGTTTGAGTCTTATTTTGAAAGTGCAGCATGGATATCAGTTAAGGCTTATTGAGTATCATTACTTATATGTAGCAATTCTCTCAATGGTAATCCACTGTTCTATCAGGCCTTAACTCCATGTCCATATAGAGTTAGAATGAACTTAAAGACCTCATGACACGAAGTTGACATTTTTAAACATAACATAAAATAAAGAAATCTGAACCCAATGGACTATGTCAAAGTCATAAACACGCCTTGCATAATCCTACTGAGAGCAAAAAACTGTTGTGGTGACTAGCATCTTAGTACTGTATCACTGCGCACTGAACGAGCAGAAAGCCGGAAGTGACGTTAGCGAGAGAACACATTCTGTTTGTTGACACATTTGACAGCGGCTTTTCAGCTGTGACTGGGACCGCAATTTTCTATTTTTGACAAAGAAAAGTGATCGCAATGCCTTCGCGTTGTGTTGGGGGATTTTGCTCAAATACACACAAGGAAGGTGTCTGTTTATTTAAGTTTCCCAAAGACCCAGAGTTACTGTCTAAGTGGGTGAAACAGGTTAGAAGCACCCGTGAGAAGTGGGCTCCCTCCTCCTCTCTCCTCTGTTCGGAACATTTTGAGCAGAATTGTTTTGATTACTATGATAAAGGAATCCCTGGGTTGTTTAGTTCAACACAAGTGTGTGTTGCTGCCGGCAGCTGTGCCTACAGTGTTCCGCAGGAGTGTGACAGGGTGTGGCGGCGGTACCGTGGTGGGGCTTGTGGACTGCGCAGTCACTGGTACCCGTTTCAAGATGGAAAAATACATCAATTAAATTGAATGGGTCTGGCTGAAGTTTCTTTACTGCAGGTTAAAAATATTAATTTATTACTTTTGTTTGTTTACGACTCCCAAAGAAAATGGTGTTGATATATTGTGTTTGTGGAGAGAACATGCCAGAATATTGGCCTACTGCGCTGCCAAAGAGATTTTTCTGCGACTGAATTTGTGATTCAGGAACGGAGAGCGCAGATAAAGCCAGCGACTGTGGACAATATTTTGTTTCTGGACAGAGATCTCTGCATTAAATTGATTTCAGATGTATATGTTTCAAATAATTAAAAGGGACATGATTCATTGTAATATAGGCTAATTCACAATCCTTTGGGGATTGTGTCATTTTCTGTCTTTAATCGGTTTTTTAAAACTGTAGCCTAATGGAAAAATGTAAAGGCCGTTGTTAGCAGGGCTCCTTACTGTGTGGCAGGAAAATCGAGTGAGAAAATGAAGCAGGACATCACACAAAAGTTCACTTTCTGACGGGCGGCTCAACCTCTCCACTACTCCATCAGGTAGTGAGTGCATTCACAAAAAGGAATAGGCCTACCATCTGAAGAGTGTTTGTGTGATGAGCTTTTGGCGTCAATTTATTATGACGGAACCTCTATTCATTAGTACAATAATCAGAAACACCTGTGGACACGCAAACTAACAGAAGTCCTTCATTGTGAAAGTTTACAATTTATCATCAGTCATTTTCAACTTTAAGCACAGAGTTAAGGAAACTGAATCAATCAAAAACGATTCTTATGAGAGCATTGGAGCATCATCATCAGACCTGGAAACCGTACTCAATGCAACACTATTGCCTCCTGCTGAGGGAATAAGAAAGTTGAGAAAGAAGTGGCGCTTGTTATTCCAGTGTGCGATCGGAGCAGATTCAGCCTCCCTTATGCACAAGCAGGTGCGTAATTCACGTCCATAGACCATGAGAAAGTTGTGAGACTGCACGTAAAATTTTCATATTTAGTACATGTTTTCATCTGCTCCATGTGTGATGGCACGATGGAGATTCTTTGTTCAGATTGATTGGGCTGAATATTATCTAAAATGAATGAAGAATTAAATAATATTGAATATGTTTCAGATTTTTTTCAAAATTTAAAAAACTGTCAAAGACAGAAAATAACGGGATCCCTGATTAAATGTAAATTATAGTAGAATTAATAATTTCTCTTTTATTGCTTAGGAATATTCCACCCGCCCCATTGCAGGACTCTGAACTGTTAAAGTTTCCCCGCACAGAACGACAAGGGTTGTAAAGGGAACGCGTTTTATTATTGCGCATATAGCCTATAGCCGACGGCTGAATAATTATAGGCTATATGAATAATCAATAATTATCCCCAGCAGTTTTAAAAACAAACTGACGCCCTTGTCCAGAAGAGACAGGTACATATTCAAAGCAGTTTTGCTATAATTATGAATAATTCAAACTCTATTTAGTGAGTCTGACAAAGAAATTAAATAATGTGTTTCACCTGAAACTAATAATTTGGTACGATAATCATAAAGAAGAATTGTAATGTCTTAGGCTACTTGCTTTGTTGTTTGCCTTGAATGTCTGCCTACAATATGATTTTATTTTCCCGATATCAGTCTCAGACCTTATAAATAAGTACGTCTGGATACGTTTATTATTTTTAGTTTTAAAACTGATTTACCGTATTTACATTATGTAGGCTAATGTTTATTTTTCAGGTCACTACTAAAATCACTACACATTAATATTATTATGCTCATTTATATCATTTTGTCAATTATTAAAAAAAAGCCACTATTGAGTTATTTCTAATCCTTACCAACCTGTGTTTCCCTGATTTCACTTCTCCCGCTGTCACTTCTCCCGCTAGCTTCTCTGACCCGCTTTCTTCTATCCATCTCAGTCGTACGGCTGGTATCTTTACAGTTCTATGCCTCTAGAAGCACCAGAACCTGCTGCATTTTCCACCTCTAAAACCATCTCAAGGCTAAAACTGGAGGAAGAATCTTCCGAACCTTCAAATATGAGCGCCTCCATCAGGCTGACAGTGGAGTTTTTGGACTGTCCAGTCTGAGCGGTTCTGTCGCTGACGTCACATGGAGAAGTAGATTTGAAGCTGCGGTTAAGCTAATATTTTTGAAACTCTAATTATCGAGTAAAATCAAGTCTGTTTGGCTCATAAATTTACACAACCACATACTTTGACAAGATGCATTATGTCATAATACATGTATATGAAATCAGCTTGGTGTTATGAGATCTTTAAGTGACTTTTTGTTCTCCTCAGAAGCAGGTGTGCTGTTGCCAAGCAACAGCAAAGCTGCCAGCTGTCTGTGACATGTGTCACTTACTCTCTCTCAAAGCCAAATTCTGACTCAAAAAAGGGGTCAGAACAAGTTGTTTGTTGTTTAAAAACCGTACATGGTATCGGAAAAATTCTCAAAGCATCAGTTAGAGTTATGTTTCATCTTCGATCATGGAAAAGTACAACTCTCTACCTCGTTCACAGTCCAAGAACAAACGAGAGAGAGATGACTTGCCGCAAGGCTCAGCTTCAGCAAATCACTGAATCCTCCATGTTAAAGTATGGGAAAATTTTCTAAAAATCTGGTCGGAATTCTTTGCCGTCTGAGCCAGGGGCGAAGTGGGGCACTAAAATCCACAGGGAAAATTCTGACCGCATCCCCCCCTCCAGCCCACTGGATGAAGACCCAGATTATGTTGTGTTTCCTTTTGTTTCTTTGTGACTAAGCATTTTGGAAGGACTCACCGGATATATGAACCCTGACCACTAGATGGCACTAGACAAATGCACATTATTGACAATAAATTGTAGGTTTAAAGCTTCTATGGGTTTTCCATGAATAAACAGAAGCTGAAATATAACATTTATTTACATTCGGGGAAATGAACTATGGATAGTTGGATGAATTTCCCTCTATCTATCTATCTATCTATCTATCTATCTATCTATCTATCTATCTATCTATCTATCTATCTATCTATCTATCTATCTATCTATCTATCTATCTATCTATCTATCTATCTATCTATCTATCTATCTATCTATCTAATATGAATACTGGTTGGACATTTAATTTGGAGTATATGGTCGCTATTCGTGGTGAATTACATAACGTTAATGATTTTGATAAGCTCAGAGTCCAACCGGTCGCGTTCGCCTCGCGGCCGCTTAAAATGTGATCCACTGTGTAAATCCTTCAGCCGGCTGACCGGGAAAAGTCCTGGTCATCCCGATTGCCACTCCGCCTCTGGTCTTAGCGCTCTGGAGTGTCTAGAAAGAAAATGGGGAGACATAGAGAAATTCTGAAAAGATTGTGTGAATGTCAAAATCCGGGGCTTTCACATGCCCGTAAATCATTTCAGTAGAACGAAATATGTGACCGTGACGGCGAGTAAAAAAATTATTTCGGTTCCAGCTCTGAGAAAATCTCACACTCTCACGAAACGAGTCGGTCTTAATAAAGTGGATCAATTCATTTCCAAGTGTTGCCGTAGTTTCCATTCATCTTATAAAAATCTCACACTCTAACATAAAGGGCATCTTTAATGTTCTTTTAAATGGCAGAAAAACATTTTCCGAGGTTATAGAGAGACTTTGGTTATCCTCTCAAGTTCCTAAATAACAAGCGAGCGTTTTAAAGTTCCAAATCAAGGGAAGAAACTCCGCTACCAAAGAAACGCACTGTTTCGGAGTCACATGACATCGTGTCTTTCGATTTCCAGCACAGAAAAATCCAACTTTCCGTGCTTGGGTGAGATTTGTCCAGATGAAAAGGCAGGATTACTCTAGCAGCAGTGTGTCCGCACACTCAGTGATTTGTAGTGCGCACTTCCGTGAGGAAGATTGCATCGGGGGATGGACCTGATTGAACACAAGATGGGATTTCGATAAAAGGACAAAATCAGGCTGAAATCCACCGCAGTACCCTCGATACACAGCAGAGGCATCGAGGGTAAAGAACAAGATGAAGGAGGAGCAGCAGCGACAGTAATGGCGACTCCCTCAACCAGCAGCAGAAAGGCTGGAGCTTCACGCCGGCTAGCAACTCGTAAACTGGAAGTAGCCAGAGTAAGTGTTAAGTTTTCAATAACGTTGAATGACAAAATACTTTCAGTGGTAAAATGTAACTGTATAAAGTGTGCAAAAAAAATTTTATCTGGCGATTTTTAATTAAGCTGTCTGCAGCTAATTAGGAGATAAGCAGATGGACTTCTCTTTTGAATATTTCCAAAAAAGTCACCGTAAGAAAACAATGAATGTTTTTCAGTAATATTTATACCAAAACTGCAATCACTGTCTTTTAATCCTTCCCAGCAAGTGAGGAACCTGGGTGTTATCTTTGACTCTGAGCTGACTTTTATCTCTCATATTAAAAATATCATTAAAATAGGATTTTCATCACCTGAAGAACGTTGCCAGAGTCCGCCCAATTCTCTCTCGGGCCGATACGGAGACGCTGATGCATGCTTTTATCACCTGTAGAATTGATTACTGTAATGCCCTGCTTTCTGGTCTTCCCAAAAAGACTATTTACAGACTACTATCACCACAAAATGTCTGACTTTTTTTCTGGAAAATATGTAACATTAATCTCAAAATTTCTGGGTGGAAATTTACTACAAAGCTTTTCCTTTTGTCTACAATAGCCCTACTACTATGTCGTACAAACCACAATAATCATGGGAAACTTTATTTATTTTTATGTCCCATAATTGGAGCATCTATTTAAATTTTTGGGGGTTTGTACTGATTTACAAATATTTATCTTGTTCCTCCAAATTTACCAAATATGGTACAATCTAGAAAATACTTGAAAAACGTAAGGGTTTCCTGATGTGTAGTTTTAGAATGGCTTTATTTGGATGCATACTCTTAAGTGGTGTGAATCTTTACAAAAAGGCAAGTACATTTTTTTCTTATTTCACAGATGCTGACTAATATAATACCACAGGTTGAAACTGCTGAACTAACTCCTGACACAACTAACATGCAAGGTGAAGTGATGGATGACTGCCTGTCAGAAATCTCTACCCACCACAGCAAACCATGCCACTCAGTGTGGATACAGACAGCTAATTTTTTATCGTTCCACAGGTAAATAGCAACATGCTTAATGCAAAATATTTGAGCAGTCAAACTAAATGTTGACTCCATTGTACTGCAAAAACTAATATTTTGCCATAAAACTATTGATGTATTCACAGGGTAAATTTTGATGGCTAGCTAAAACATAAAACAAAATATAAGAATTTAATCAAATTAATGCTTATATTGCTTATGTATTCTCAGGGACACAGGTCAACCTAAATCCTCCCACCAGGGACATGGGGACCCAGTATGAGGACAGTGATACGTTGTGGCACTCAACACCTTTATAATCACCAGTATCATCACCTGAGCCCCTAGATGACCAGGATGAGAGCTTCAGTCCATTTGAGGAATCCGACCAGATGTATATTGATGATTCATTATCTGATGATACACCTTTAGAGGATGAACCAGGCTGGTTAGTTGCTGGTTGAGAAAAGCAAACAATTGAAGCGTAGTATGTTTATGATAAATTTTCATTCTCAGCCAAATCCAAGAGGCAAACAAATACATATTTTGCCACAATGAGCTGATGGAGCTGTTCCACACCTGCAGTTGTGGAGAACGAGCAAAGGCTACAGTGACAAAGAAGTCTGGAACCTTCATAGAAATTCAGCAGGTTGTTCATATAATTTATTTGTATATCAGTGTACTCATTAGATTTTGGTTATTTACATGAGCAATCCCTGTTTATATGTTTTGGTTTGTCAATTCCAGATAAGTGACTTTTGTGGTCACAAAAGATCCTGGCGAAATCAACCCATGCTCCATAAAAACATGCCTGCCTGCAACCTTCTCCTTTCTAGGGCCATCCACTTTACAGGTTGCATGGTATCGCAGACGTTACGGATGCTGTCACTACTAGGTGTCGCTATTATTTCAACTGGAACTTATTTTAGGCATCAAAGGCTGACACAATACCCTCCATCATTTTGTCTTGGAAGGAATAGCAGTCGGCTTTGATGCAACAGCTGAAGGAATCCGTTGGTGGCATGCTGTTGTCTGGTGACTGCAGATCTGACAGCCCTGGTCACTGTGCAAAATATAGTTCATACACCCTCATAGAGGAAAGGCATTGAGGGGATCCGTTTTGGTGGCCTCAGGATCGGGTCTCTGCTTTTTGCAGATGATGTGGTCCTGTTGGCTTCATCGGAGCGTGATCTACAGCTTTCGCTGGAGCTGTTCGCAGCCGAGTGTGAAGCGGCTGGGATGAGAATCAGCACCTCCAAATCCGAGGCCATGGTCTTGAGCCGGAAAAGGGTGGGGTGCCTCCTCCGGGTCGGGGATGGGGTCCTTCCCCAAGTGGAGGAGTTTAAGTATCTGGGGGTCTTGTTCACGAATGAGGGAAAAATGGAGCGGGAGATCGATAGACGGATTGGTGGGGCATCTGCAGTTATGCGGGCGCTCTACCGGTCTGTCGTGGTGAAGAGAGAGCTGAGCCTGTCGATCTACGTTCCTACCCTCATCTATGGTCACGAACTCTGGGTGGTGACCGAAAGAACGAGATCACGGATACAAGCGGCTGAAATGAGTTTCCTCCGCAGAGTGTCTGGGCTCTCCCTTAGAGATAGGGTGAGAAGCTCAGTCATCCGGAGGGGGCTCAGAGTAGAGCAGCTGCTTCTCCACATCGAGAGGAGTCAGTTGAGGTGGCTCGGGCATCTGGTCAGGATGCCTCCTGGACGCCTCCCTGGTGAGGTGTTTCAGGCACGTCTCACCGGGAGGAGGCCCAGGGGAAGGCCCAGGACACGCTGGAGGGACTATGTTTCTCGGCTGGCCTGGGAGCGCCTTGGGGTTCCTCCCGAGGAGCTGGAACAAGTGGCTGGGGAGAGGGAAGTCTGGGTCTCTTTGCTTAGGCTGCTGCCCCCGCGACCCGACCCCGGATAAGCGGAAGAAAATGGATGGATGGATAGATGTAGTGGACATCTAGTAGTACCAAGCAGTAAGCAGAAAGGGGCTGTTTTATTCAGCAATGTATTGCAACCCGCTACAGCACATAGGTGTTGATCCGCCATCGTCTTCTCTACTCCTTAGAATCTGAGCGGGCGAGGCGGAGCAGAGTAGGAGCTTATGGCCCCGCCCAGTGGAGTTACTACGTCACAACTTCAGTCTATTTTAGCCGGCATTTTAATGTCTGCTACTGATTCACATCCATTTGAATGCAGAAATACTCAGACGAAATGCTCCGACGCATACAGGATTCTCGTATCTGGGAATGTATACCAGGCAAGTATCATTTAAAATGTATATTTGTTTCATAAGTTAAGCATTAACTACATTTGGTGACGTTTTAACAGGTACTCAAATGTAATTGGGATTGGGACACAATTATGTTCAGCGATATATATGTTGCAAATTTTTCATTTCAGATTGATACTGGCTGCTCTTCATTACAACAGTAATGGGAACAGAGACATACCGAGATCCAAGATGGGTGTGGAGAGGTATGCAGTGCGCTATACACACTTTAAAAAAGGTGGATGGTGTGTGCGCCCAGTGAAAGAGGAACCAACTTATGGTAAAGCATGAGGAGTGGAAAAGCATGAGGCTGTTGTCAAGAAGTCAAGGTTTTCAACACAGGTATATTTGTATGTCCATACTGTAGTGAGATAGTTAACTTCTTAAGCCCCAGGGTCTCTCCAAGCTTCTAGCTCGAATAGGACATGCCCAACATGAATTTAGTTTTTCTCTGCAAAAACAAACTCTGTGTAAACAACCTTGGTATCAAAATGGAGCTAATGGTGAGATTTAATCAGAGGTGTAAAAATTATGGCATATGTTACTGTGCCAAAGTAATTGGCCTAATTTTCCTCTCATGTTAACAGTATATACCATTGAAAACATGTCCCAGTAGAATATAAACTACAGAAAATCATTAATCAATATGTGTAGATTACCTGTAACAAGAATCATGTTGATGAAGTGAAGTAGAGCAAAGTTACAGAGACTTTAGTAAAAACATAGCCAAGCGTTTTGTAGTTTGGCACAGTTCGGCACAATTTGGCACCAACAGCGAAATTTTCAATTTCTCAACTCCTGATCAACTTATTGTATTTAAGTTCAATTATATGCCTAAAAACATTTTTTTATATTTTGGGCAAAATACCCAACATATTTATCACCCCATTTAAATTACACTACAAAAAAGAGTTATGCTCGATTCCAACTGAAGAACATTTATTCAAATTCTAAATAGAAAAAAAAAAACTGTGAAATATACATATGAAATGGAAAACAAAATGTTCATAACCCCCACCCAAAGAAACATATTTACATATTTGCAGATATTTCTTACTTCAGCTTGTCGTGCCACAGCACAAAACAGTTTCTTTTAGCTATGAGGCACAGTGGAACATTGCAACTCCTACAATGTATGGGGGTTTTCACTCTTTTGTTGTCAGCATCCCGACACAGCTTGCAGTATACTGAAAAAAATTTAACATTGGCTTAACCTACAATTTGTATAGTAATAATTTACATGTAAATATTGTAATTGGCTCAACAAGAAAATGTTAATTGAGATAATGAACTTTTTCTTGTAGAACCAATTATTAAAACATTCATTAATAAAATTGAAACATTTCTAGTTGGGTTAATGTTCAAAAGTTTATTGAGTCAATTTAAAATAATTAATTATGATTTCTGGGCCAATTTAAAATTCTACAATTGATCAATATACTTTTTATGGTTTAATTTAATCTGTTTATACAAATCAATTATTTTATTTTGTCCTAACCATTAGCAATTCGCATTAGGTGCTAACGGTCTAATCCAATTCAATGAATCATGCTAAACTAAAGCCACAATGGGGTCGCCAGACTCAGAGAACGGCTGGACGAACAGGGGAATGGCTGGGATGGCATAGCCCAGAATCACGGTCAGTTGTTGCAATGCAAGAAACTTCCAGAGCATATGTTGTGATATTTCTGCTGTGTTAATTGAGTCACGTGCGGTTGTTCTCAGTGCTGCCCCCTATTGGAGGTTCTAACTTGAAACGACACATATTAAAGGAGTCCTCAATTAGGTCAATTTAATTATTGTAAATAACTGTTGATTTAAATTACACAATTACATCAATGAAACATTTTTAGTTATCTCACACGACTCTATCTGTATTGTTTAAATTATACAGGACAATATAATTTATTCACTGAAGCCAATTGCAAAAAACATATTGAATGAACAACAGCAATGTTTCTATTTTTTCAGTATACTGTTTACTTTCTGTGGCATCACTGCCATAATATTGTGGCATACAGGTGGGTGAGGACCGTGGCGGTGGCTGTGGGACAGAAGCAGCAGCAAAGTCCAGCATTTCTTTTGCTAGCTGCAGAATAAAACTGTTTACAATGGCAATATCCAGAAAATGGTTAAAAAAACGTTTTAAACCACTTCATTGTTTTGTGGTGGACAGTGTAATAACGGATCAGTGCATCTGACAAGTCAACACCACCCACGTTCTTATTATAATCTAACACAGAGTCAGGAACAGGTACTGCCTTTGTTGTCCAACCTGCAGCCTCCTTGACTTTGCGCTGCACAGTCTGCCCACTGAAGGCCTTATGCGCTGTGGAGCACATTGTCACCTCACTAGTGTCAATCCACTTCACAAACAGAAGTTAATTTTTCCTGAGCCAGCACACATCCCCCTCTCAGCCTTCTTAGAAAAGTCATTTTTGTTTGTGCGTGGAAAACCAATCCGTTTTTTTCTGATGGTTCCACAACACACTATTTGCTTTTGGTACAGGTCGCTGAAGAGGGACGGGCTGGTGCAGAAGTTGTCAACATACAGAGTGTAGCCCTGGCCAAGCAAAGACAGTGGTAAAAGGTCAACAACAGAGGAGTAACTCAGACCACAAGTTTCCCTAAGTGCACTCTTCCCCGTGTAGACAAAAAAATTCCATGCATAGCCATTGCTGGAATAAGCCAGGACAAACACTTTGTATCCCCATTCTGTGCAAGCCTTAGACGCTACCATCCTCTTGTCAATGCAAATTTTCTTTTATGGATGGTAATGTGCTTTACATGCAGTAACAATGTGATTGTAGAGTGGCCTGATTTTGGACAGAGGGTCATAATTAGGGGTGTCTTTTATCTTTTCATTGTCCTCATCATCGTTCACACTGCTGAGGTGCAATGACCACGAGATTGCGTCGAACTGGTTTCTTGGCATAGTGTCACGGGGGAATTGAACATTTTATGGCCACTCTCCCCTCCAGTAGTCAGCCCTGTGGTGCACATTTACAAGTCCTGTGTATGTAATGATAGCTATGAAAACATAAAAGTATTTTACAGTGAGGGGAGTCCAAAAGAACTTTCTGCCAGCCTCTTTCCTTGTTGCAGCATTAGCATTGGTATTGTCAATAATTGTCCGAATTACAGAAGAACTGAAGAAGAGATGGAAGAGAGAGAGAGAGGAGACCACCCTTCCGTTTGGTCAAATGATGGACCCGGTGGCCTCGTGGGCATGAACCTGAAAGACTCAGGAGTGCTGTCCTCCTCATGTCTGTGGCACCACACATCTTCACCCACTGGAGTCTCAGCAGACCTCTTTGGACAGCCTTTTGCCCTAGATTTCCCAATTTTTGCAGCTGTGTCTTTCTGAGTGGTGCTCCAGCAGTCCGCTTCCTTCGGGTATGGTGAAGCACTGTTGGGTCAGCAAAGGATGAATGCCGTGGTGACAGATTCTCCTCATCCTCACAAAAAAAATGTGACAGAAAAAGAGTTAGAACCTACACATACAAACCCACAAATATATTTTTACACACATCTATTTATACACTAATATATCCACACATAAAGTAATAAATATATAGATCTCTACATATATATACATACACACACACAGATGAGAACAAAAATATTTTACAAAAATTGTATAGGCTATATACAAACATCTAGGAACACAATTAGAAAAAAAAACATCTATATAAAATGGCTGACAGAGAAAGGATGCAGAGTGCATTAGCACTCGCTAGTTGGGACATACCTCTCTTCCTCCGGTAAAATTAGGTCCTCCTCTTCTGACGACGAGTCCTCGACACAAAACTCCTCATTCATTCAAACTAATCGCCAGGGCTTCGTCAGTACTAATTCTGTTCTCTTGCCGTGCCATTGTGCGATCGCAAACAAAAAACACAACTGAATCGCTCACTCTCGCTCTCATCTGCTCATCTGATCACCTGCTCGTAACTGCGTCATAGCCCGCCCCCGAGCTGAACAAAATATATATTTTTTTAAATTACGCAGACCTCTAATTTCAAATTATAGTTCCATCATTTGCTGTTATTTCAACTAGAGCTGTTTTCGGGCCTTAAAGGAGTCATGACCTGTAATTTTCACTTTTCCATGAGAAAAAAGGTATGTTATGATTGCCTAACGCTTATACACTGCCCGGGAAGCCGATATTTAAAAGTGATGCGTTTGTTTACCCCTGGGTTCGTCAACCAGCCCACGTGCACGCGCACTCAAATACGTGGTTTTAATTTCTGGCCGACTTGACGTCAAGTCGGCGCAGGATATACCATATATAGACATTGCAGACCTACCTATGCTGCAGGAAGCCCGCCCCGCTCCTCTCCCCCTCATATTGAGTCGAGCGCCGCCATTACTGAATTCTAGTGATGGGAATTCCAGCTCTTTTTGGAGAGCCAGTTCTTTTGGCTTGACTCACCATAAAGATCTGGCTCTTTCGGCTCCTCGGATTTTCTGTTGCTTAAAGTGTATTTATTACCAAAATTAATGCAAAACGATGTGTACCAAATGTACCAAAACAAACAGGGGGGAATGAAAAAAATAGGAGCCGACTCCAATCGTTCACTTCAAAGAGTTAGCTCTTAGAGCCGGTTCGTTCGCGACCGACACATCACCGATTCGAAGTACGAACTCCACCGTGAAAGATGCAGAAATTTTCTTCACGCAATGATGCATGAAGAAGACATACTCGTGTCAGCCTTTTATTTTAATAAGCTAAATCAGCTAAAACCATTTCTTCATTGCTCTGTTGTTGACTGCCAGAATCAACATGGAAATATTTTTTCTATTTTTTTTACGCCAGAATCCTTTACGAATTTGGGACAATATCAGACGAAGTTGGCATCGAAGCTCCGTTTGGAAAAAGGGGCCATTCCAACAATCAGAGACTTGCCTGTAATTGAAACGGTAAGGCTGTGTTTTTATTGCTTTACTGTGTGTAACAAACAGCAGCTAACTGCTAATGTGGCTATTAGTAGATATGGGTTAAGTGTTACCTGTGGTGTCAACCCCCCTCCTTCCAGCCACCAATCAACGCGCCCCTCATTTGCATTATTACAATGCCCGTCTACGACAGCCAAAGTATCGCATCAGATCTCGCGAGACAATAATGCCTTCAGAAATAAGGGTCAGAGGAGCTCTGCGTTTATTTTTTTCAACTTTTTTTTTAGAAGGGCCTGAAAGACTATAATAGAGCGTGGGTATCCAAGATAATACTAGGTTATGACTCCTTTAAAAGTTGGCCCGAGCCAAAGAGAATTCAGCCTGAGCCCGAAGAGTATATTTTGATTGACGGCTTATTAAATCCCGAACCGGATTACAGCCAAACAGTATTCAAAAGTCACACATCAGGGTTTCCGCTAGAAAAAAATGGCACCGGACAACGTGACCGGTAGGTTTTCAATTTACTGGACAAATGTCTGAAATTCCTGTCAAAAAGGCCTATTATCTGAAGCTTAAAATGATAAATGAGGCCCTGCCTATAAGAATAATATCAAGGCATGTCGATTTATAATCATTTTTTTTAAGTCTGCAGCATTATGAAATAAAATGAGTAGGCTGCCTTCATTTGAAAGATGGAATAAAAACTATGAACTCTGAAAACAAACTGAAATATCCCTGAACATGGATTATGACATTGTACTTTTTATAGTGTGACCATAGTCTGAAAACCCAAAAGGAGGACCTTGGCAATGGCTGAGAGAATAGTAGGATCCTCTGCTTTAACCGCTTCTGTTGCGTAAAAGTCTGTTTCGCCTGCGTGCGTTTCTGTGTGCGCTCATTTTGCAACCTCGTTTTCTGCTGCCATTTTGTGGAGCAAACCCGTGCGTGCCTTATTGGTACCAAATTATAATTCTTTGGGTGAAATTCCCAAGGTGGCGTTGTGTGTTTTCCCAGTTGGGGGCAGCTTTTAAGCAAAGTTAAAAAGGGTAAGCCCCATAAAGAAAGTACCCCACTCTGAGAACTGCCACATTATCAACACCATTAGTTTGCGCTAATGAGATGATCAGCTGACCGCTAAAACCCGAGCCCGGCCCGAGCCCGTGGACAATGATAGAAATTAAGCCCAAACCCGGCCCGACCCGTCGGGATCCGACGGGTTCGGGCAAAGATCTTTAGTTCTAATTTCAACTGTTTTTCTCCATAGAAGCTACACCTGGTATGGTATCCTGCTCAGTTGTGATGCCTTGTTGGATGGGGGGCATGAGCTGGGATGATGCTCCCAGTAACTGAATATCCGCTGTGTCCTTTTATCAGCTTTTAACTTTGTTTAACATAGATATTACTCATATCAGTTCGTGTTGTGCTTTCTGTCTCTTCTCTGTCTTCTCAAACCCCCAGACTGTCGTGGCAGATGGCCACTTGTACTGAGCCAGGTTCTGCTGGAGGTTTCTTCCTATTTAAAGGGAGTTTTTCCTCTCCACTGTTGCTACATGCTTGGTCAGTATGAGGAATTGCTGTGAAGTCAATGACACGAGGCAGGCGACTGTCTACTGTCACTGCATGTTGCTCAAGGAGTGAATGCTGAAAGTCAACTACTCGATGCAATCTGCTGGGTTTCCTTAGATAGAAAATGTTTGAACTGATTGGAGTAATAAACTGAATTATTAAATGGAATGTATATACAACTTAAATCGAAATGACTTCCCTTGTAAAGTGTCTTAGATAGGACATGTTATGAATTGGTGCCATTTGAATTGAATTAATATATATATATAAGTTACATAGGAAATTTTTGATGACTACTTTTTAAAGTACAATTTTGTAGAATAAACTTGTTCAACCGACTATTGTCTTATTCATTCACGTGATGCCTTGTTTCAAAATGTCATACTAGTAACATAGGAGGAAATGTATGTGCTTACTAATTTAACTGCAGATATATTGTTCCATGCTCCTCCTTAAATGTTTGATAAGCCAGTCTTAGTACAAAAGGAATCAAGCAGCAGCCCTCAAATCTAGGATGTCCTGTCCCACAGTGAATATGCTGGGATGCAGGGGGGTTCAGACTGAGCGAGAGCTGCCTGAATGGTTCCAGTTCCTGACAACACACACTGTGAATAATGCAGTCCATTGGTCCACATTGGCCACACTGACACCTGAAGATGCATTACAAAATGAGCAAATATGAAAGCTAGGGCTTGGTATTTATTACAGAACATTAATGGTTGAAAAAAAGGTGAAGAGTAAAGCTAAAATGGTTTATTTGTGTTAAAGTGTGGCAATATTGGATGTTGGATCTGAACCAATGAGTTAAGGATTTGGCTAATGTAAAATCTGCCAGTGTACGAATACTTTTGAGCCTAATGTATAAGGAATTTTTAACTTTAGATTGTGCATTTCTATAAGTTATGTGGTTAGATATTTGATGTAAAATATAAGGGGATATATTTCAGTAAAAATACTCTTACATTTCAAAATTGTTCTTACCATTTCTTCTTCCGGCTCTCGACGAGGACAGACGCTTTTTCCTTCTCCTCCCTCGTGTTACCATTCCAGCCCCTGCTCTCTGTCTTGTGTCCTATCTGGAGAATCTGTCTGCACTCTTCTTGGAAAGCACCTATGGATCTGGTCAGCTGGTCTCTGAATGCAATCGATCAAATTTTTTCAACCCATAAATTGGGGAAGGGGGAACCCGCCTGCCCTGCCGGTACATATCCGTCAGGATATACGATGGATTCCTGGAGTAAGTGGAAGATCGTATGTCTGTCGTTGATGTCAGTGGAGGACGTGGAAGATATCTACATAATTGGATTCATGATAATCGGGTTTCTGCTGTTTGGCTTGGGTGGATTCCTGATGTATCGCAAAGAGAAGAAGCAGTCGGAAGTAATTGGCAAGCTTCTGCAGCTTCAAGAAGGATTATGCCGTGCTGTAAACACTCAGACTAATGCGCTGAACGAGCAAAACCGCAAACTGGATGCCATGACTGGCAAACAGGATGCGGCGGATGGACTCGTACGCGAGATGGGAAACAACCTGGAGAAGTTGCTCAGCCGGGCTGATGGAAACTGAGCCATTATTCGGATGTTTGGAGCGCCACGGTGGCTATGAGACCGTTGAAAAAACTTTAAGGCTGAAAAGTCCCAGCCTGAACCAAAAATGTTATCTGAATTGGAGCCCGGTGCGGCCTTGAAAGGCTAGACATCACAAACTCCCCCTGTGAAGAGAAGAATGTAAACGGAGGCTCCTACTCCCACACCATTCCCCTGTGTTTACATGAGTCTCACTGTCTCACCTACTTACTGACGCACACACATACACACGCAGGAACTTTCACGCCACAACTACAGATACACACGCTCCTTGAGTTCAATGTCCTCGCTGTTAACCTTACAGTCTCCTGCCCACTCTTCGGACAGTGAAATACTGGGCGCGCTTGGATGGGTGCGACCGCTTTTCCCTGTGTGGAGGGTTCCCGAACCTCCCCCCCGTACTATTTGTGTTCTCACATGTGATGAGTGATATATGTGCTTATATGTTTTGCAGTGGGGTTTTTTTCAGCACCCCGGCTCGGCTCCCTGTAGGGGGCTGGGCAGAGTTGCACATTATTTTTTTCCCCTGTCCCCCCCCCCCTACCTTCTGTGAATCCTTTTTTCTATCTGCTATAAGGGGCGCTGGGTAAGCCGGCTGCCACCGCGGTCTTCCATATCCTGTACTGTGTTAATGTTTGTAAATGTTTGTATGATCTTGGATTGGTTGTACTGAAACTTAATTTCCCCACGGGGATTATTAAAGTATTTCTTATCTTATCTTATCTTATCTTATCTTATCTTATCTTATCTTATCTTATCTTATCTTATCTTATCTTATCTTATCTTATCTTATCTTACCAGTTAGCATTTCCAAGTCTGTGCATTTTCATGTTCCCAAGTTTCAATATTCCTTATGTGACAATTTAAATGCTCTCTGATTTGCCCGTTTTCACCATCTCTAGGTGCTGGCTCAAAGCTATATGGCTGTGGACCTTCAGTATTTAACCTGAATGAGTTTTCATATTCAGGATCTGTCACCTCCTGTTGTGAACCCATGTTGTTCTGAGGAGAGTCCAGGACGTTCTCCTCCATGTATGTCACTTCCGGGAGCTCCGCTAGGGGAGCTATTTTTTAGACAGAGGAGTGAGTAGGGCTACATCAAAGTAGTAGTACCACCATTTATTAAGAAATATGAGCCGTATCTGCGGCCATAATGTGAATATTAGATCTGTTGCGACACAAAGGCTTGAACATGTGTTTAAGGTGGAAGATGCCCTTTAACGACTATTACACTCTAAAAATTTTAATTTGGGGCAAACTTTGGGTCGCTCAGAGGCAAATTGTGAAAAAAAACGTAACAGATATCTACATTCCGTCTTCACTTCTGAACAGAGCATGGATTTTCCTACAAACTGAAAGTTTAATGGGGTTTCTAAGGGAACGTATGATACAGTAAATCCTCAAAAAAGTGGATTTTTATGACCGCTCCGACACCCAACTCCATTCATTTTTATGGGATTTTTGGGCATGGCTTTTGGCTAATTTTGTCGCCATTGTAACTCCAATAATAGTAATGGCATACTTCCCGCACGTTTTGATATATATATTCTGGGGGTGCATGCTACGGTACGACCCGCATTAACGGTGAAAGTTTGAGAGTCCAGTTTCGAGGTGAAGAATATTAGGTGGCTGCCATGCAATTGCTTGGGAGGCAGTGTAATGCACTGCAAAGCAATGCATTACACTGCTTCTCCCTGCATTGCAATGGCCGGCCCTAATAAAAGGTGCCTGCCATGCAATTGCATGGGAGGCAGTGTAATGCACTGCAAAGCAATGCATTACACTGCTTCTCCCTGCATTGCAATGGCCGGCCCTAATAAAAGGTGCCTGCCATGCAATTGCATGGGAGGCAGTGTAATGCACTGCAAAGCAATGCATTACACTGCTTCTCCTTGCATTGCAATGGCCGGCTCTAATAATAGGTGCCTGCCATGCAATTGCATTGCTTTTCCCTGCATTGCTTTGGCAAAACCACAAGTTGGAAACAAAGTCCTTCAACTCATAACTGTTATCTGTCACTGTTCAGAAGTTAGCCTTCAAAAGAAGCAGAAGTATAAAACCAGTGTAAAATGTAAACCATGTGTGCATAAATACCTACCTCTTGGTGACAGATAAAACAGGTTTGTGCAGTTTAAATGACAGTACATATTTAGCTTTGGAAAATGAACTATGGGTGGAGTAGGTAATTGAAGAGCTTTAATTTGAGTTTCAAAAGTTTTAATTTTCTTTTTCGAATATGTGAAACAGAGATCTCCTTGAAGCTGTTGTTCTACACAGATTAACTGCCTATTTTAGACTAAAATAGGCAGTTTGCCCCTTTCATTTTGCAATACAGCATTTTTTAGTATTGCCAAATGAGAATGGGTAAAGACTGATTCCTGTAAAATATAATCAACATACAAAACATTTACTGTTGCTGGTCTTCATTTTCAGGCAGACACCAATGAGCACACAGTCACAGAGCTGAGTGTCTTTCTCAAGGACAATTTGACTGCACAAGTGACAGCAGTTTCGACCTTTTCCCTATCCATTATGGGAGTGTCGTTCTAAATAATGGGGCAAACTGCTATAGATTACCTAATGCTCCTCATAGCTTTATCTAGGGCTGTGAAGCCATTTCATGCCTTCAAATTATGGTGATTTGTTATCTTCGTCCTCTATATAACAGGAGCCCATGTCTTGGTTTGTCACGCACTCAGCTCCATTACAGTCTTTATCTTTTTTTGGATTGTTTAGTGTTCATACAACAATTTTGTCACATGCACCATTTTTTTATTTGCAATTTTTTCATGTAACCATGTGTGAGTTAATGGAATAATTTTTCCATTAATTCTGGACTAAAATTACAGAGGCATGATGGCTCTACTCCACAAGAATCTCTTTTATACAATGTAAGATTTTAGTACCTTAGTTATTTGTGAAGGGTGCTGTTTCTTGAACTGATAGATAAATTAAGAAGTAGGTGACAATGACATTTTGTGGTGATCACAAAGGCCATAAGTGAATTAGGACAGAATTTATTGTTGTTGTCTGCTCTTTTTTTCAATCTATAAATTGTTAATCAGTACAAGTGTCTACTACTTTATCTAAAGTAACCTGTTTGAACTTTTTTTTATCTGTGAAGCTTTACATATTTACTGTGCAGTGTGATAAAACCTAACTGGTGTGCTGGTGTTACAATGGTTATATTCATCAAGCAAGAGTCATGTTATGCTAAAGATTTAAGTATAACATATTAAAACTTCAACTGTAACATCTACAGTATGCTGCATCCCTTTTCACTGATTATTCTAGCCAGGGTCTGTTTTGGATCCATGCAAAAGAAAAACTGTAGGCTTTATCAGAAAAATGCCTAAGGAGAATTTTCAAGGTGCCCTTATTTAGGTTTATCTACCCCGAAGTCATCTAGGTTTGAGTGATGCAAGCAGCTGCTGCGATCGGGTGGTGGAGAGTCTGACTCTTTATACAGTGGGCTGTGGCGACTGTGGAGTCTGCAAGGAGAAACAGAAGCGCTTTTTTCTAACTTTAGTAACAACTTTGACAACGATACAAAATCAGAACAGACAAGCTACTGGCTCCAACACCTGGTTGCACTTGCTTTGCTAAGACTGGTGACGTATTGGCATATTGCAAATTTTATTTACTGTGTAATCTGTCTTGGGTGAAACAAGATAAACTATTTTGCAGTACTTTTTTTTGATTTTTGTTAAGTTACTTAAGTAAATGTAGCTAAGTAAATGTAATTAATTACTACCCTCCACTGGTGATAAAATTATAATTACATTTTGGAGTTGTCCGAGCCAAAACTTCTGACCTCCAAGAAGTGGATCACAAAACATGAATTGTCAGAAATGTCAGGCCATGCAAAACATGCAAAAAGCTTTTCAGAAATTATAACATTTAATTAAGGTGATACCAGTGACTATATTTCCAGAAACTATTGAAGAAGGCAAAAATAATTTTCGAAATATAATTTTTGTCTGAAAAGTAACTAAAAAGGACACCCCTTTTTAAATTACACTGCTTGTCTTATGTCTAATTGGGAGGTGCATGTGCTGTTTCCTACCAGAAACAAAACTATTATTTGAACAACAAAAATGTTTTTATTCAAAATGTAACAGACGCATGAAGAATTTTGTTTAACTATAAGCATGGTCTTGAGGGTTAGGGTTAGCTAAATTAAATGGTAAAAAAAGTAAGACAGTTTGCACTTCGTTTGTAGAATAGGAATTAGTAATGGGACTTATGGCTCTTTGTAGGGAGCCGTTTGTTTGGGAGCCATTCACCTCAAAGAGCCATTCAAAAGACTGTCTCTTATGTTTTTTTGGAATATTTTTAAATACATCATTAATAGGAAAATTTTCCTGATTTGACTTTGAAAAATATGTTGAATGCAGTTTTTTTTAGCCCATGGGTCTCACCCAAGTTTTCCCTAAACAGAGACAGGCTTTTTTAATCCATTGGATCAACTTCAGTCCCCTTTCAGTTACATTTAGACATAAACATACCTCTTTTCACCTTTAAATTTTCGACCACTGTTTCCCATTGTTTAGTTGGATATGCTTTCTGTTCTAAGCCAATTTAAAAAAAATGCTTGAGGGAGTGGCTTCAAAAAACTTGCAGCAGAAAACAGCAGAAAAGCTACAGCGATGTCATGGACTTAATAGATAAGAAGCTAACCAGCCTAGACGCCCGTCTGGCCCTGGTTGAGGTTCTCCATAAAGAATTTCAAGCTCTAAGTGAATCCCTGGAGTTCAGCCAACAACAGGTAGCATTGCTCGCTGCAGAAAACCAAACGCTTAGGGAGAGTGTAAAGAAACTCACCGAGGGGATGACGCAGCTGTCCGGAGAAAGTAAGAGGATGAAAGAAACTATCTTGGATATACAGGCCAGGGGAAAGCGGGACAATCTTGTTTTTTCCGGGATCCCAGAACAGGCTGAGGATGACGCTGAATCCACTGTTCGAGATTTTCTCCAACATCAGTTAAAGCTCCCAAGCGACACGGTAAAAAACATCACTTTTCACCGCGTCCACCGCCTAGGAGTTAGAAGCCCAACAACAGCCGGCCGCGACCTATTGTTGCTAAATTCGAGCATTACAAGCAAAAAGAGCAGGTCAGAGGCCAGGGCAGAGAGCTGCGGGGAACGAATTACAGCGTTAATGATCAATATCCGAAAGAGATCCTGGATAGAAGGCGCGTTTTGTTCCCAATCAGAAAGAAATATATCAGTGAAGGCACCAGAGCTACAGTAGCGGTAGATAAACTGTATGTTAATGGGCAGCTGTTCAGGGACCCCCAGCTTACTCCTTGGCTTTATTAGTCATGTAACACTGGTCAGATAAGAGTTGTTTTATCAGTCAACTATAATCTAATGTTAGCACAGCTCTGTAAAGTTGTTTACATTACTCAATGTGGGCGGGGCCAGGGCTAGGCACTGGGATACTGGCTCTTTTTTCTTTTCTCATCTTCATATGTCTATCACCAAATGTCTTTGTCACTCCTTTTTCCTTCTTTTATCACACACACACACACAGAATTTTTTCATAATATAACTATTTCTTTCTCTCTGACCCTTCACACCTTCACAACTTTCTTCTATTTCTCTCTTTCTTATATCTCCGCTTTTGGATTTTCAATCAGGCAACCCCAAGCACAAACTAAAAATACACCTGTGTTTATCTGTTTCTATGGTGATATGGACTTTAAAACTTTTATCTCAAAACTATGACTTCTCTAAGGTTTGTCACGTGGAATGTTCATGGAGCTGGCACCAGAGAGAAAAGAGTTAAGATTTTTAACCAGCTTAAAAGATTGAAGGCAGATGTCGTCTTATTACAAGAAACCCATAAATCTACCTCAGCTGCAGATGATCTTAAATCCCCTGAGTTTCCTAATGTGTTTTTTGCATGCTATAACTCTAGACAAAGGGGAGTAGCAATATTAATAAATAAAAATTTAAATTTTACAGTAATAGATACAGTTACAGACCCAGAGGGTAGATTTATTATAGTAGAATTATCTATACATAACCAAAAGTTATGTATTGTCAGTATATATGGTCGAAATCTTGACAACCCCTCATTCTTTCATTCCTTCTTCTCGGTGCTCCTTGAACACATGGATTGCTCACTTCTTCTTGGGGGGGACCTCAACTTTGGTTTAAATGAAGAAATAGACAGGCTCAGCACAGCAGGGACTCAGCGCAGCTGGAAATCTATAGATATAGTCAAACAGTACATGAGCGATTATGGACTTTGTGATGCATGGCGATCTCTTCACCCCAATGACAAAAAATATACTTTCTTCTCAAATGTCCACCATTCGTATTCTCGACTGGATTATTTGTTAGTCAGCAGCTCACTGCTGACTGACATTTCAGACACTGAGATACACCCTATAGCTGTTAGCGATCATGCTCCTGTTTCTCTAACTTTAGTAAATAAAACAGAAACAACTCAAAGCAAAAATTGGAGATTTAATACATCCTTACTTAAGGATAAAGAATTTAATAAATATTTCGAAAAAGAGTGGGCCTCATATTTGGAATATAACGACCTCCCTGGTACGTCGCCATCCATTCTTTGGGAGGCAGGAAAAGCTGTGATTAGAGGTAAAATAATCTAATTCTCCTCAAATAAAAAAAAAGGAAAAAAACGTATTCAGGAATTAGAAGAAACTATTAATTCATTAGAAGCTTCTCTAGATGAGGAGAGAGTATGCAAAATCCGTAAAGCAAAGCTAGAATTAAATCAAATTATTAATAAACAGACCCAGTTCTTAATTCAAAGACTTAGGATAGAAAACTTTGAACAAGGTAATAAATCAGGTAGATTTTTGGCTAACCAACTTAAAATTAATAAAGAAAAAACAACTATATCTGCTATTAAAGATCAGACCGGGAATACAGTATATGATCCTGGAAGAATAAACAACACATTTAAAGAATTTTACAAGGCTTTATACTCACCAGACATAAATCCATCAGATCATGAAATTGAACAATTTTTGGATAACATAACACTACCTAAATTATCTGAAAGTCAAGCGATGGCCCTGGATTCACCACTAACAGCGGCTGAACTCCAGCAGGCCCTCCAAGGCATGCCCAATAAAAAGGCTCCAGGCCCAGATGGATTTCCAGCAGAGTTCTATAAAGAATTCTGGAAAATTCTGGCACCAACATTCTACAGAATATAATACATCCTGATCAAACTGGTTTTATTAAAGGGAGACATTCATCCACAAATTCACTTAGATTAATAGATTCTATAGATTTTTCTTACTGTAAAAACATTAAAACTAATACATTATCTTTAGATGCAGAAAAAGCATTTGATAGAGTTAATTGGAAATTCTTATTTGTAACCTTACATGAATTTGGCTTTGGAAATTCTTTTATAAACTGGTTGAAAATATTATACAGTTCACCAACAGCATGTATCAGCACTAATAACCAAACATCATCTAGGTTTTATCTTCAGAGAGGTACCAGGCAGGGATGTCCTCTCTCTCCCTCCCTGCTATTTTTATTGAACCACTAGCTGCAGCAATCAGGCAAACTCACAATATTAAAGCCATAAAATGCAATAACATAGAACATAAAATTAGTCTTTATGTAGATGATGTATTACTTTTTCTCCAGCATTCACAAACCTCTTTCTCTCAGGTAATCGGGTTGATAAACTCTTACTCAAATGTTTCAGATTATTCTATAAATTGGTTAAAATCTACAGTTCTTCCAATCAATTGTTCTATCCAGAATCCAACTAATACACAACTGCAGTCAGGGAATATTACCTATTTAGGCGCGGCCGGTTGCCGGCGGGGCCCGTGGGCTCGTCACTGCTGCCCCCCGGGCCCCTGCATAGTAGCCGCTGGACGTTCCCCTGGGGTCCTCCTTTGCTCCACTCTTGGGGGATGCGGTCGGGTCCGCCTGGGGCTCTGGGGGTCCTTTGGACGTCTTTGCTCCGATCTCCTTCATGTCTGCATCGATTCCTGGGAGACGGATTGATGCCTGCTCACACCAACTATCGAACAACCTTATATGCACCAGCATGCTAACAAACACACATAGATGTGGGGTCTCTGGTGTTTAAGGATATATTCTTGGGCTGAGGTTATCATTATCTGTGACATTGTTGTTGTATTTTTATATCTATTTTTGTGTGATGTGGTTGTGTAATTCTTAGTTCACAATGTTTGGTTTGTTTTGTCGATGTTCCTTTTTCGTGTTTTGTTTTTTCCGTCTCTCTGCTGTGCTGTGGGTATGGAGGCAGACTTCAATGTCTTCCTGTGTTTTCTTTGTTCCCCTTCCTCTCTTGTATTTTCAACTAATCCTCTCTCTTGACTTTTTGTTTCCTACCTCTCTTCTTCATCTTCCTTCTTTCTTCTCCTTAATTTTCCGTCTCCGTGTCCATAACATCAGGAAATAAAAACCCCAAGAATTCATAATAAAGATTTTTCACACATATATCAAGTGGAGTACTATAGCAAAAGCTATACTGCTCCGCTTGTGAAAGTAAATCTGTTGGGCTTTTACTTGGTACTCAGACACCAATTCTGAGCTCCACACTGCCAAACAGGACACGTATAAAAAAAACAAAAAAACAACACAGACAGCTGTCTCTGTTAAGTAGTGAGAGCGGAAGCCAAATTGCATAGAAGAAAAAAGAAAGAAAAAAGAAGATCTGGGGCCCATCCTTTAATGCATTTCTAGGCATACATTAATTTCCTATACATGTTAAAAGTCATCAGTCTTTCTCTAAAAAATACAGCATCAAACAACAAAAACACAAGTGTTGGTTCTTCATCTAAAAGATCTAAGCTAAAACTTGAAATGCTGATGCATTATGTGTCATGCCTAGTCCACACGTAGCTGGGTATCTCACAAAACGAAGATATTTTACCATTTGACCTGTCACCCACACGAAAATGCAGATTTAGGGCACAACAAAACTACATGACACTTAAGTGCCACACTTAAGTGTCACAAACAGCTTTGTTTGTTACCCAAAAGTTATCAATTTAAGACAATTACAAGATGCAATGTCAAGAAAAGTAATTATTAATTCAAATAATACAATAAAAACATTACAATCATATAATCTTTACTTTTTTTCTTTTACTGGACAAATGAACTTGTAACAAAGAGGTTGTTCACACCTGTATCCCCTCTAGCTGTGGTTTAAAAACCTCTAATTGCTTCCTAAATTAACAAAATTCCATCCAACTGTGATTCCTTTTTTATCCGATTCAATGTCATTTTTCCGTTTCTTTTTTGTTAGGACCTGCAGGTTGTTTCTCTCTTGTTACCATTTGTGTGCCTGATGTGTTTATAGTGGAAGGAGAAGACTAGCTCCTGCTACCAACTGCAGTTTAATGCAAAAGTGAAAACTGCTCATACTTCCAAAAACGTAAATGGCTGTGATAATTTCAGCCTTATGTTGTTTTTATGAAGCAGTAGTGAGACAGAGCACGTAATGGTGGCAAATAAAAACACGTGTGGCTTATTCAAAGTAAATCCAATGCAGCTCTCTTTTTAGGGCAATATGCAACACTGTATGGACCTGGGAAGCTTGAAAATACAAGCAAATGATTGGAAAAAAGTGCTCAGAGACAAACTAAGAAAATTACACTATTAGCCAAAATTCTGGGATTTTCTTTTTTTCTCCCTTTCACGTTTTCTATGTATTGCCCTGTGATAGACTGATTTCAATTTCAATTCAGTTTATTTATATAGTGCCGATTCACAACAGATGTCATCTCAAAGCACTTAACAAGAAGTCATTTACCAGATACCAGACCAGGTATATCTTCTATTGAGAGAAAAACACTGAGAGAAAACAAAGTTAACAGTCGAAATAACAGAATATACTGTAATTCAACTGGAGAGTCGTAGTAGAAAAGGAAGTAGCAGAGTGAATGAAATTGGTAAGTCTGTCCTCCAGCAGTCTAAGCCTATAGCAGCATAACTACAGAGATAGCTCAGGATGACCTTAGCCACTCTAACTATTAGCTTTATCAAAAAGGAAAGTTTTAAGCCTGGCCTTAAAAGTAAACAGAGTGTCTGTCTCACGGACTAATGCTGGGAGCTGGTTCCACAGGAGAGGAGCCTGATAACTAAAAGATCTGCCTCCCATTCTACTTTTAGAAATCCTAGGAACTACAAGTAAACCTGCAGTCTGAGAGCGAAGTGCTCTGTTGGGAACATATGAGACAATTAGATCTCTGATGTATGATGGAGGTTGATGATTAAGGGCTTCATATCTAAGAAGGAGGATCTTAAATTCTATTCTGGATTTAACAGGGAGCCAATGAAGGGAAGCTAAAACAGGAGAAATGTGATATCTCTTTTTAATATTCATCAGAACTCTTGCTGCCGCATTTTGGATCAACTGAAGACTTTTAATGGCATTTTGTGGACTTCCTGATAGTAAAGAATTACAGTAGTCCAGCCTTGAGGTAACAAATGCATGGACTAGTTTCTCAGCATCACTCCTGGACAGGATGTTTCTAATTTTAGCAATACTGATTGATTATTAATATAGATGACTCTGCAATTGTCAGGTGTATCAGAGATGGAAAAGAAACTGAATACAGAGAGCTGGTGGACCGCTTTGTGACATGGTGTGGAAACAATCGTCTCACCTTGAATGTGAACAAAACAAAAGAGATGATTGTAGATTTAAGAAGAAACAGGGATAAGTCAAACAGTGTTTCCATCATGGGAGAAGAAGTGGAGGTGGTTGAGGAGTATAAATACCTCGGAGTTCACCTTGACAACAGTCTGGACTGGAGACTGAAAAGGGAAACCGTCTACAAGAAGGGACAGAGCAGACTGTACTTCTTGAGGAAGCTTAGGCCCTTCAAGGTTTGCAGCAAGATGCTGCAGATCTTCTACAAGTCGGTTGTGGAGAGTGTAATCTCTTCAGCCGTCATCTGTTCGGGTAGCAGCATCAGAGCCAGGGATTTAAAAAGGCTAAACAACCTGATAAAGAAGGCTGGTTCTGTTCTTGGGACAACTGTGGAACATCTGGAGATGATAATGCAAAGAAGGATTCTTCATAAAATCAAAGAAATTATGAACAACCCTGAGCATCCTCTTCATGAGACTGTCATACAACAACAGAGCATCTTCAGTCGGAGGCTTCTTCAGTTTTGCTGCAATACAGACCGCTACAGGAAATCCTTCCTGCCCACAGCCATCATGATCTACAACAACTCCTTAAAGATTTAATTATATGAGCTATACCAACACTTAATTTCCCTCTGGGATCAATAAAGTATTTTTGAATTTGAATTGAATTCCGAAGGTGAAACAAACAAATCCTTGAAACCTGTTTAATATGGGATTTAAATGTCAAGTCTTCGTCAAAAATAACGTTGAGGTTCTTTACGTTATTACTGGAGGCCAATTTAATGCCATCGAGATGAAATGCTTGTCTAAGCAGTTTTTTTTATTTTTAGAACTTTTGGTCCAAAGACAGCAACTTCTATTTTGTCAGAATTTAAGAGAAAAAAGTGTAGTCATCCATGTTTTTATGTCTTCCAGACATGCCTGTAATCTACCTAACTGACTGGGTTCATCAGGATTTATGGATAAATATAGTTGTGTATCATTGGAATAGCTGTGGAAATTTATCCCATGCTTTCTAATGATTCTACCAATTGGGAGCATATATATAGTGAAAACAACTCGTCCAAGTACAGAACCCTGTGGAACTCCACAAGTAACCCTTGAGTGTAAAGAAGATTTATCATTTAGATGAACAAACTGGAATCTATCAGACAAATATGATTTAAACCAGCCTAATGCTGTTCCTTTGATCCCTGCAACATGTTCAAGCCTTTCTAAGAGAATATTGTGATCGACTGAGTCAAAAGCAGCACTGAGATCTAACAAGACCAGAATAGTCACAAGTCTATTATCTGAGGCCATGAGAATATCATTAGTAACCTTCATCAGTGCTGTTTCTGTGCTATGTTGAGCTCTAAACCTGACTGAAACTCTTCAAACAGCTCATTACTGTTTAGATGCTCACAGACTTGATTAGCAACTGATGACCTGTCCCTGCTTGTTACCCAATGACTGCTGGAAGTAGATACCAGCTCTACCCTCAGTCACAAAGATCTCCTAGCGAGTATATGTTATATACAACATACAAGGTTTTACTATATTTTCATGTGGGTAATATACAGTATGTTCACTGATACTGTTCTGCAAGACAATTTCTCTACATCTTAAATTTATGTTTTGATAAACAATTAAAAAAACTGACAGTTGGGTGTAGCTAAAGGTTTTTATGCGAAATCTTGTTTTCCTTGTTCCTACAATGTTCCTGCTGACTGCTCCCACTTGTGTGGCTGCTTATATAAAGATCATATGTTGTCAACCTTTGTCACAGCCTTCGAGTGGTCTTTTCCATGTGCCTGTTCCTGATTGTGTGGCTGACCTAACACAAAGAGCAGTAGTGTGTTTACCTCAGCTTACCCTTTTACTTGAGTCTCCATGCTCCTTGATGCCATCGATTCTGGTTTCCTGTGTACAGACAGAGTTCAATTATCTTTACAATCCTGCAGGCAAAACAATCCCTACACACCAATCCTCATCAACAACCCAGAGGATTCAAGTTTGTCAAGGTCCGAATCTCCAAAGAGGACTTCCAAGGAAACCACCTCTGCCGGGAAAGCCACCACTTCCTGATTACGCAAGACATCCAGTTTGAGTTACAGGTCACTCACTTTCCTGTATTTTCTACAGTCTGAAAGCTGAATCTTAGAAAGTCTGTTTTCACCTTGAATATTTGGCTTTCTGTAAATACAATTAATTTAAGGTATATTGGGTTGTGATCTGTGTTCTATGCCAACTCATACTTAAGCATTTACAGGCATTTTTAATACACACAAATGCTTTGGAAACACCACGTTCTATTTTAAAGCAAAACCTGCAGAAAAATTGGTCAAATGTGTCATCATTCTATAGAAATTAAGAATTTTTTTTTTTTAAATACCAGTGACAACATATTTGTTTACAAACTCAAATTTTTACTGTATAAACTGGAAATATGCTTGAATATTTTTCTTTATTGGGAATCACTGAACTAATGCTTAGTTGAATAACGAAAGTGACTGGGAACTGCTTTAAATCTGTGTTGCATTGGGTTATTTCTTATTTAATTTCAGAAAAAGCATTGATGTCCGCCCACAAGTTTTCTATTGGATCAAGGTCATTGGATCGCAGTAGCAGCACCCAAAGGTTAATCCTGCTGGTCTGGAACCAGGTTGCTGGTCTTTTATTGGTGTTTCAGGCCATTGTCTTGTTGAAAAATCTATTTGAGGAGTATTTACTTTTGAGCATAATACAACATGACATTTTGTTATATTCCAGTTAATCCATGGTCCCTGGTACTGTATCTGATAAATAGACCCAACCCCCGAAGTATTTTTCTGGTTTTCTATTACTCCACTACATCTAATACATTTTTTTATGTGACAATTATTTTCACCAAAAACATTTACTGATCTGGTCAGTGATGGACTGCTATTATTTTGAGCTGAGTGAACTTTATCTGGCTGATTGACTACATGAAAGACCCTAACACTACATTAGTTTCACATTTTTTGATAAGAATGACTTGAAATTGCACTAATTTGATAAAGTTTTTACACTCATTTAAGATCTTTGTGAGATAATTCTTACTTTAGCTCTTTCTTTCAGATTGCAGATTCTGGTGTGGGGGTGTTGTGTGCCAGCTGTCAGCTATTAACAATCACCTCCTCCATAAAAGCCTGATTCCTTCCAGTTTATGACGCCAAATCATGCACTGTCCGAGATACTTAGTCATGCACATGTCGTGTTCCTCTGGATTGTAACTACTAGAATAGTTTGCATTTCCAGGTCTGGGTTTAGGTTTGCAAATGACTGAACAAACCTGATCCAGTTCCAGTTTTCATCATCTGTCAATTAAGTCAGCCAAACTAAGATTTAAATAATATGCATTCTGAGAAATACAGTATTTTTAGAAAGTTTTCTGATCTCACTGTTTGAGGGATTTTGTATGATAAGCACAATTTGCTGTTATGTGTTGAAAAAATGCATCAAATCATTGCCAGAAAAATCTCTGTTGAACAAATTGAAGTTGATTATGTGTGTGCAAGACAGACATTTTTAATTTATTTAAAGTTTGATTAATCTGAGCCTGACTTTAAAAATTGACAAAAATAAAAAATTGGCGGATTGAAGCAAAAAGCTAAGTGTATCATACTGTTTAATTAACTACATTTTAAATTTAAGGTAAAAGTATGGCGGCAATCAACTTTCTCATTTTATAGGCATGTTCGTTGGTTACATTTGTAAATTAGTATGATTAAGCATTAATATAAATATGATTTGTAATAAAATTGAAGTGTAATAATATGTCAAATTAGTCCTTGACCTGTTTTCTCCGTTACAGTTTTTGTTTTTAAACTGAAGAAGCTGAAGAAGCCTCTTGGATGAGAGACGAAACGTATTCAAGACAACGAGAAAAGTCCAGTTGGCTTCATTTAAACTCTCAAGAATATCATGTCCTGGATGACTGAGAATCTCCACCAACATAGTTTTTTTTAAGTTTCACAGGACCTTTTGGCAGTACTTAATTTGTAAATCTTTAGGTGCCGGAACACAAAGTACATGACAGCGCAGGCATGACCAAAGAAGCGCACAGGTCCCGGAACGCAATAAATGGTAGCGAAAAAAAACGTGTAAAAACATGATGTGGGCCTTACAGGCCTGAATGTTTTAAATATTGTAATGTTCTCCGATAGATGCAGACAATGGTTGTAATCGAATGCTTTAATGCTGACTGCTGTTGGCCACAATCACGCCGTACAAAACAGTAATCAAAAGAACTCTCACATAAACCGGTTGTCTGTCTAGCTCCATTTACAGACACAGACACACACCAGTTCCCCGGCACTCAATTGCGCACTCAATTGCGCACTCCCTTGCGCGCAGCCCGCAGAACAGTGCCCCACCCCCCTGAACAGTGCAACAACACATTACCCGTACCCATAATCATGGCTTAAACCATTACATATATAAATCTGAGCTTACAAGAAATAAAACACACATTCCTTTATTAACACTTTTGTTATTATTATTTAAAGATTGGCACAGCGGCCTAACAGTAGCCTACGCTTTACCACTTAGTTGTCCAAAACACTCCACACAAGATACATGTTCGGATTCACCTCCCCTTCTCTGTTTCGGGTTTTGCTGTGTGTGTCTGTGGCAGTTCTGTGCCCTTTGGCCATCCATTACCTCGCGTATGGGACTAGGTTGAATTTATTCAGGGGGGGTCCAACAAAATTTATGAACAATAAAGATGTGGACGTGAGCAGAGAGGCACGGTTTGGAGTGCAAATCAAGTTCATTTGAGAAAACCCTTGCTCACATTCAGCAATTGAAATGGGAATGCTGTTGACAGCTACATGTAGCTCCATCAGTTCATGAGGCATGTTGTTTCCACCCGAGTCTCTGTACTCTCTGTACTCTCTGTAGGCGCGTATGACTGCACGCGGCTTGGCAATGTTAAAACGCTGACCCAGTCACTCGACCTCAGTCTCTCCATACAGCGCACCTGCTTCATCGGGCCAATGCTGTGCGTAAAGCACCTTTAATTCCTCAATGAACGTGTTTTAGCCAGTTTTATCTGGCAGCCTGCCTCCTTGGGGTAGCATACGGCTCTCCAAGTTCTTGGCAAAAGTTGGGAAAAACTGTTTGGGGTCGAGTGTTTTGTCGTGGGATTTTCCTCCATTCAGTGTGACGCCACGGAAAGAGTTTTCTTCAATCCCCCGTTGGCTCAGTTCAGTGTAGCGCCCTGGCCGATCTGACATTGCCTCAAGTACCCTGATCTCTCGACAAATTGCCTTGTGTGCTGAAATTATGGTAATGTGTCATTTTTGTAGCTCGACTGAGAGCTCGGATAATTCTTGCAGTGCATCGCACATTATGCCTAAATTGTTCACAAACGCATGTGACGATATGCGCATCGCAAGCCGACTGTATGTTTGCTTTGGGGTGTCATTACGGGAAGGATCTTGTGATGCAGTTTTGAAATGTTTGTAAAGTGCTGGATAGTTCTTCCACACTGCGTCAACTGTTCTAAAACTTGATGCCATCTACCAAGTGTCTAAAATCCGACCAATTTTGCATAGCTGGAGATCTAGGCTCTCAGCCGCCTCTCTCAGCTCCATCCTGTTTTTGTTAGATGTGCTATACAGTGCGTATAACTTATCCATCAGTATTTTAAAGTGATTTATAGCGCCCATCTCTTTAACCACTTCAGCAACCGCAAGCTCAAGCCTGTGCGCTGAACAATGCCACACGGTAATGTTGGGAAAGAGGACCTGGAGCCGAGTTGCCACTCCGCTTTTATGCCCTAACATTACAGAAGCGCCATCACATGTTACTCCAATGAGGGTTTTGGAGAGGAAATCTTGAGTGAAATACAGGCGCTCTAGAGTACATAATAGTGTGTGAACAGTACCTTCAGCAGTTAGATCATCTTGCTCCACGAGCTCAGTAAAAATATTAACAGGCTTGTTCATATCAGGCAACTGAGCCCTAATGTATACTATCAAGCAGCTCTTTTTGCTTAAACTGGTTGACTCGTCCAGCATTACGCTCACTTTGGGTGTGCACTGTACTATTTTATCAAACACCTCCTTTTTCATTTCTTCTGATATATGTCTTTGTATGTTTGAACTCGCAACATTGGAGTGTAAAATCCTTCCCATATCAAGTCCATTTAATTCTTGGCAATCAATCTCATGCTCGAAGCCATATGCAGGACGGTGGCGTTTTGCGTCCTTGTACGCCGTGTGAAATACGCGTGCTGTTGTGGCCACTTGATCAGATAAACTATTAATAATAGACTGTCCTAAAGTGTCGACTTTAGCTTTTTCGAGGATGTTGGCTGTTGCTAAATGAGCCTTTGTACGAGCATGTTCAAACACTTTTTTTCTCAGTGTGTGTTGGTGTTTTTTCATATCTGAGGGAGATGATGTCACTGTATTGGAAAGCCACTCTTTTGCGAGTTTATCCCACCCGTCTTCTCTGGCCTCAAATTCCCTACCACTTTACAAATTGTGCAACCCAAACCAGAATCTCCCCTTACAAGCCATGGGTAGTCCATCTGCTTTGTCTTGAACTGAGCTTCTGTCCAACCCATCCCTGACCCATCACACCTGTCAGACGGCCCACATTCCTCTCCACCGCTCAGTGTGGTCTCCTCTCCTGAATCGTGTATGCGAGCTGATGTCGAGGCTCCTCCTGCCTCTGGCTCTGGCTGCTGTACCGGGGATGTCAGGGCACGGGCCTGTTGCTGGTCCACATGGCTGAAAGCTAGCACTGTTGCTGGCCTCAACTAAACCTGGCTCGCTGTTGCAGGGGGACTACCATTCCCCTGATACAGGTTCTGCCGGTCAGCATGACCGCTGCAGCTGCCCTCATCACTACTTATTGTTCGGACTCGTTTTGAAGGAGCATCGTCTTCCTTCTTTTTGAAATAAGACAGTAAATTCAACTGTCTTTTTGCCATGTTTGCAAAATCAGGTTGCCATCGTTAGCTCATTTAATCTGGGAAATTTCACATGTTTATTAGAGGCGTTGTTGCGGATCTTTCAGTAACCTAGGCTACATCAACAAATATTCGACTCTTTCAAATGACGTGGCCTAGGCCTAATATCGCAATATACACAGCATTACAATCTCGGGATATGGTCTATGAATGCCTACGCATATTATTATTTTATTTAATAAATTTAAAATAGTTTCTTGGACAGTAGCTCTTGAGGACTAGGGTTGGAGACACGTGGAATAGAAAATGCGCCGTGATCTGCATCAGGAATGGTTTTTGACATTCTCAGGCCCTGTTTACACGGAGACGAAACGGGGATCATTTAAAAAACGGAGTCTGAAAAAACGGCACCGCAATTTTGAAAATCCCACACGGATGGGCAAAACTACTGCAGCTGCTGTAATACGATGTCAGGCCTATTGGTGGCGCTGTTACACTGCCAGAAAAAAAGAAACTGAAAAGAACACTGAACATGCGCAGTAAACCTGCTTGAGGTAAACAGAAATGATTATGAAAAATCCAGCTTTGAAAGTAATGGTGGAAGAGGGCCATTATATTGTATTGTAGGATCAATAATAAGTCCAGTAATGTCTTTGCTATGTCCACAGTAATGTAAGGTGCCATGTTTGTTTAGTTTGCGTAGTTACTGAGTGTGGGCATGTATGGGTATAGGAGAGGGGCAGTGACGTCATCCGTTTCAGACGTATGCCGGAGAGCTCGTAAACACAGAGACAACTAAGCTGGCATTTTCGGATTTCTCCACTTTGGGACCTGGTTTCAAAAATGGTGTTCTGAAACGCTGGCTCCTTGTGGATAATACACGTATTTAAATAAATGTCTTTGGTGCTACACCCGTTTTTGTCTCTGTGTAGATGGCCTCAGTTCTTGCAACACCATACCACAAATTAGGTGATTCAGTGGAGCTGATTAGGACCTGACTTGTGTGATTAACCCTGGGATATTTTTGACTCTTAACCCACCTACAGTTTCTCTTTGCTGCTTCTGAGTTAAACTTAAGGGGATAAAAAACCTGCAAAGAAACTGCACAGAAAAAACCCACACTTGTCATTCCTTGACAAGCTTGAGTTGTAACACTCATTGACCCCCTTCTGTGGAGTTCTAAGGTGCTTTAAGCTCTGCTAAGATTACTTTTTTAATAGCTCCTCTGACTCTTATCTTAAGAGATTTCTTAGTGGTCCAAACACAGAGAAAGTGACAGATTACACTTATTATATGAAAATTAGGCCGTTTTATTTAGTTTTTCTGAAGGGCCATCATAATCAGAAGCATCTCTTAGGAAACTCTGCGAGTTTCTTTTCAAACCAAAGAACCTCCAAAGTTGTTAGAATTTTTAAAAAAGCTTGTACTACTTGGTGATAGGTATAGTAGATATATTAATGCTGCTTTTCTTTACCTTACCTAAGTATTCACATCTCCTTACCTATTTTTAGATTTCATGTTGTTATTTAAAAAAAACATACATTTCATGGAATTTTATATTAAGGTAGGCATAAACTGTGCGATTTTGAGCAGTCAGGTCGCATCTGAGCATCGGATCATATAGCATGAGAAAATGATTCGTGAGCAGTAAATTATTGCACCCTGTAGGAACTCAAGTATAACACAAATCAATGAGAAAGTTATTTTAATCATTCCAATCTTGCACCCTATTATCTCCTCCTCCTTTTCCCTTCCATTCACCCTGAGACCTGGTCTGCAAGAAGAAACTCTTATTACTTTTAAAACCTTCAATAAAACTTGATTATCATTGTCAGTAACAACACTGTACCAGAGTTTATGTGCAACACAATGACAATTTTAGAGTTGCATATAAGCTTCGCACCTCAAGTTTTCACAGTACTTGTTTTCTCCCTCATTAAATAAATGTACTCCAAATTAGGGCTTGTATTGTTAATTCTTTTTTCTGTTTTACAATCTGCTACTTCAATAAAAGATTAGTCTGTTTTTGTTAGGTCTCTGCAACTGTGTGCTGAGTGAGTGGATGTGTTTGTTTTTTCCTACCTCGTTTCTGCAGGGGGCGTGACCGGCAGGTTCTGCAGCAAGTGCCTTCCATCAAACCTCATCATCTTTATCAGTCTTAAAGAGGACAGGGAGAGGATCTAGGAGACTGAAACCAGATGGTTCTCACTCTATACAGGCCAGATCTTGTCTCTCCAACTTCTCGTAATATTATCTCTCTTAGAGTATTGTGTGTCTAGCTACTTACCTCTCTCGATCTCCGTCATAGAAACAGCCCTGGAATTCCTCCTCGTCCAAGGTTCCTCCAGTGATCCCCAGATCCCTTCCTGGTCAGTCTCCGCTCCTCTCCACCTGAGACCAAACAAAGAACTCACCTTAACTCCACTGCTCTCCGACACCTGCCTGTCCGCCCTCCAACGTCTCCACCTACAAGAACAACAAGACGCTTCAACACAAACCACCCACTCTCCAGCCGGACTCAGTTTGCGTCTCCTGCATACCCCTTCCGAGCTTTCACAAAGCCGACAACCAAGTAAGACCACATTCATCATTCTTCCCTCCATAAAGTGTTCTTTTTGCTCAAACTTATTTCTTACCTATTCCCCCTCAGATCCTGTTTTCCGGTTCCATCGATGAGGAACAACCTCCTGGACTTTCACTCGTCCCCTGTATTTGTTCCAAATAAATCCTTCTTAAAGTAGTATTTATCTCTTGTCGTCTGGATTTGCTGCTTGAATTTAGAGTCACTCTCAAAAACAAACATAACAGTTTTAAGATATTTCACACATCTTTGTCAAGTTTTTTTTGTTTACTTTTTTAGTCTGCAAATTGTCAGATTTGACGAAGAATTAAATCTCAGGGTGGTGTAGGGAGACTGGATCTTTACGCTGCCTTTGCAGTTCTTTGTCCTCTAGCAATAGAAAATTGTGAACTTGCAGATTGCAAACACCACCACGTGGTAGCCATTGCAAAGTGGCCATTGTTTGATAGAAATGATAACCACATGCCCTTCTGCAGACTAGAATAAAACTGGTGTGTGAGTAGATATGCATCGCTAAGCTCATGTGAAGCTTTTTTGATTTTTGATTGCGGGACAACCACAACAGTCACTGAAGTGGAAACAGAACAGTCACTAAAACTGTTATGAAGTCTGCTTAAAAGATTGTAAAAGTGGATGTGACTAAAGTTAGCAACGTTTAGAAAATTTTCTTTTACTGATTTTTGTCAAAATTGTTAAACTGAAGAATCTGATCTAAAATGAAATCAAATATCAAGCTGTGATTCACGCTGGATATATGACAACTGTTGACAAATGTACTGCATGTACAAAGTTGACCTGTTGATTGGCGAAAGTTAAACTGGTGCAACCAGTCTGTCTTGGTATTCCAGCCAGGAAACGGGAAAAAAGGAAATGGTTCAAATGCATCCTTATGCCATAAAGATGTGTTTGAACCATTTTCACTCTGGCATAAATCTTCATTTTGGGTCGATAAAGTGTATGGGCCCAAAATTTCAGGATTCATGCCCATTGCGAGTGTATGTAAACCATCTACCAGCGGTTGTGCATTTAATTAATATACAGGTAGATAGGTAGGTAGGTAGGTAACTGTACAATACAACACCAAGAAACACACAATTAGTAAAGGAGTATGAAAATAGACGTTTAAAAGCTTTAGACTTTGAATCCATTATCGCAGGATTTAAGCCGTTTTCAGACAGAAGTTCTGGAATATTTGCGGACAATTCCATTCGGTCTTTAATTGGAGTTGTGTTTTCAAACACGCCACTTTTTTCCGGAACATTGCCTTTCGGCTGCTTTCACACAGCAAGAAATGTACCGGAGGATCCTGATGAATGGCTGGGGAGTGGGGGGTTGTATGTGGATATGACGTAAACTTAGTGTGGCGGGCATACATGTCATTTCCCTAAACAAAGGGATTATTGCAAAGATGGCTGCCGAAAGAGCAGATCTACTCACAGTGCTTGTCTTTGTGATGTGTGCAATTTTGCACACATGGAAACACTTAAGAGACAACGATGAAGAAGCTGAAGAAGCCGTGATATTTTAACATCAATGTGTGCGCTCACAGCGTTCCCTACCCCCCTCCCCTTTTCCCCACCGTCCCACACCCCTCCAGCTTTTCCGGAACATTTCCTGATAATCTGAATGCAAACACCATACCGTGAAAAGTCAGCTCTTGTTACTAGGTCTTCATCCGTAAAGTTACTGATAAAGGGTAAAAAGGGTCCAGAAGATTGCTTTCAGACTCAAAAGCATAACAGACAAAGTCCGGAAAATTACTGTTTTTCATGGCCTATTTGAAAGGGGCTTTAGATTCAAAAGGCTAAAAGAGTGTATTTCCCATCCACAATCTATAGCCTGTTTCAAAAAACAATGGTGACATTTTGCCGCAAAGCGGAGGCGGCATCAGGGAGCCTTTGGCCTTCTTCTTTTTGTTCTCATTGTTCTTGTACTTCTGGCAATTCCTCTTCTCACAGAGAGAGTAAAAGTAAAAACTCAACTGCTCTTATACCCCACAGCGGGCAGTGCAGCTGACATCATTCAGAGTTCACCACACAGCCAAAGGGGATGGCTGATTTAAATTCAAGTGCAGTGTAGAGTTTGAACATAAAGAGGGTGCCACACTGACTGTTTTTGGTAGAAAATTTATATTTTTACTAAAATGTATTAAAATACCAAAAATAATGATCAGACATGTAGACAGCACAATTAGACACTAATTTATTAAGTTTATCAGCAAAATAAGTTTATTTGAGCCTGGGTAGCTCTTGAAGTATTTCCACAGAAGTGAATAACAGCAAATGAAATGATTCTTTGCCACATTTTTTAAATGTCTGCAACAGGAATATAACTGCTACGTGCTGGAGGGGGGGCATGAACCAAAGAAACCCCTGATAACAGAGAGTAAAAACTATTGATGTTAAATTGAACTTTGGTTAACTATGACAATTTTCAAAAAGTCTGTTCATTATGAATTTTTTTTTGGCCCCACTTTTTTCACCTCGATCTCTGAGACATTAAAATTCTTTTTTTCGCTGTCTTGGCCATTATTTTTGGGAAGAATCCAAGGATTAATGCATGTGTCAGAAGATGTGGTGTGACCAAATGTGGTTAATTGAGGGTATTTCTGTATGCAAATGACTGTGAACAATTAAATTAAATTTCAATTCAGTTTATTTATATAACGCTGATTCACAACAGATGTCATCTCAAGGCACTTTACAAGAAAGTAATTTCAATTCAAACATTTCAATCAGTTTAAAGTTTTACCTAGTTTTCTATTCAAGGAATCCCAGCAGATTGCATTGAGTCATTGACTGGCAGTTGCTCCCTGTTGATGCAGACTCCAACCACAGCAATCCCTCAGCAATCCCTCATACTGAGTGCATGTAGCAACAGTGGAGAGGAAAAACTTCCCTTTAACATGAAGAAACATCCAGCAGAATCTTGCTCAGTACAAGCAGCCATCTGCCAAGACCGTCTGGGGGTTCGAGAAGACAGAGCAGAAACACAGAAAGAACAAAAGAACTGATGTAGAGTACTTTCTATATTAAAAAAAGTAAAAAGTTGATGACAGGACACAGGGGATGCTCAGTAACTGGGATACCCCCGTCCAACAGGGTATTGCAGCTAAGCAGGATATCAGACCAGGTGTAGCTTTTATGGAGAGGAAAAACACGGAGAAAATACAAAGTAGGGGCGTCGCATGGCGCACTGGTTAAGACGGGCACCCCATGTTCAGAGGCCTCAGTCCTCGAAGTGGTTGTACCGGGTTCAACTCCAGCCCGTGGACATTTGCCAAGTGTCTCTTCCCCCACTTCTCTTCCGTTTCTGTATGCTATCCATTGTTAATAAAGGCCACTGGTGCCACAAAAACCTAAAAAAAGAAAAAAAAAGTAAACAGTTGAAATAACAGCAGGCAGAACAGGCAGGAGCACCTAGGTACGCAAATGTGGGCTTCATCAACAGATGATTGTGGAGCAACAGGCGTACGAATGGCCACCGCACATTTGATAAATCCGTTTTTTAACTGTTCGTACAAACATTCTAAATTTCATTCGTAGGGTAAAATATAGGACAGTTTCTACGAACATTTGATAAATGTGGGCCCAGGACATCTGCGAGATCTTCCTGAGGAGTTCCAGGAAACTTTGGAAATGAGGGATCCTGAGAGTGAGGACTGAGTTGTGAGGGCGGACAGGCAGAGCTTGATGCTGGAGTGAGGACCTGGGTGAACCAGGAGCCAGAAGGCTGTCAGACATTGAACAACAATACCAGGGCTTATGGAGAAGCTGGAGAACAGATAACAGGTAGTAGATAACTTGGAGAACCACAGTGTGGACACGGAGGAACCATGGAGGCGCAACATTCAGGCGTCGAAGGTCTGACAGTCAGTTTCCTTTATTCAATTAATGAGCCTCAATGAAGTGCAGCTGTGATCAGCTGTCAGGCACAGCTCCGTCCTCGAGCTTGATGGACAGGTCCTCAACTCGAGCAGGACCCCTGGTGGAGATCACCGGAAGGAAGGCAGATGACAACAAAGACAGACACAGAACAAACATCCCATACTTCTGACAGTAATTCTTATAACAAGGTATTTAAAGCAGTCCCTATACCTTTGTTAAAACTTATTCAAAATACTATGCAATTTTCAACAATCAGAACACACTTGCTCTCACGGACAATAGGTAATATCTTAGCAAAGGATAAAAAATGCAATAATAAATTAATTACTTCAACCTTCCAGCAAAAAGTATTCTGTAATTTTATATTATATTAATATTAGACAAGACCTTGATAACACCTTCAAAAAGAAGTCATTCTCCTTCTAAATTAACTATCCACTCGCACCCAAAATGAAAGAAACACAGGTTAAAATTATATCGGGCACCTTTTGGTCCAATCATTCTGTTTTCTGCTATTCAGAATTAGAAACAATAGATCATCTATTTTTCAATTGTCAACATGTCAATGTCTTCTGATATTAGATGTAGATCTAATATCTATAGTTGTGTTTCACTCAAAATCTGCAATATACCTTCATTTACATCAAAAGATGTTCTTTACTTTATGGATAATCTAGATCCCAAAATTTCTGATGTTGTCAACCTTGTAATTATTTAATTCAAGTATTTTATTCTTACATGTTAATGGAAAACACATCCCAATTGTTTACCATTTATTTGAACTACTTTTCTCAATATTTTAAGTCCCTTAAGTATGAATAAGAAAACTCCCAGGCTTTAACATCAAAAGACTTGCTGTTTTAGCTGTGCCTTGCCCTTATCATATTGTTATTGTTTTTGGTTTGTTTTACTTTTGATCCTTTTCTCTGTGTTTATAGGAAAATGACTTTCTTTACTATTACTTTACTGGACATTGTTACAGGTCAGTGTACTTTTTCGTAATTGAAATTTTGTTTTAGAAAATATTATTTAAATATAAAAAACAGATTTTAGAGAAAGTAGAGTATTCAGATGAGACAGCCTAGCCAATAGGATTGTGGGAGTCACCATACTGAAACAGCTTCCAGTGAAACCTAGGGGTGGGAGATGAGATGTAAAAATGCTAACAAGCCTTCTTGAATACCCACAATCGAGACACCCCAAGCAGAAACAGGTTATAATGAAACCCAGGGTGTGAGATGAGATGTAGAAATGGTAACGAGCCTTCTTGATTACCCTCAGTGGAAAATCCCCTGCAAAAGCAAGAGCCTAGTGAAACCCAGGGAGGCTAGGAAATTTAATTCAGTTTATTTATATTCAGAACAGATGTCATCTCAAGGTACTTTAAAATAAAAAGTCATTTCAATACAATTATACAAACATTCCAATCAATTACACAGTTTTCTATTGATCTGACGAGTGAATTGATGAATGAATGAGTTGATCAACTAGCCCTCTCCAACAACCCCCTGCTGAATCAGCAACAGTAACTAGGGGTAGGATACAGATCGTAAACTTAGAAGTCTATATGATATACCTGCTAGCTATGGAGTTAAATCAGGGCCATAATGTTTGTGTATTTGAAACAAATATTTGAAATTGAAAATATGTAAACTGAAAACGAAAGTCAAGATTTTTTGTGAACACTGAAAAACAAAGAATTGGGTTCAAAATAATATGAAATGGCATTGAAGGTTTATATAAATAGAAATTTCAATGGTATTTTTATTTTTTATTTTAAGTTTCTAAATAAACTTTAATTCAAAACTTTTATTATTATATTTTTTTCAAGTTTAAGAATTTTTTTCCCTTGAGTTTCAGATTTTATTTTTTCAGATTCAGATCTTTCTAATTAAGGTAAATAAAAGTTCTTTACAGTTTCAGATTTTTCTTCCAGCTTCAGATCCCTTTTCTACACTTTCAGATTCCTGTTTTTCAGTTTCAAACTTTTGGCCCTGATGTAGCGTGGTGGGCGGGGCTACACAGCGAGGGGAGTGGATCATGAGTGGCAGCAGAAGCAGGAGGCTGAAGATGTTCCCTCTATCATGTTGCCTTCAGGAAATGTCGGAATGAACATAATCTATCAAACACCTGCACTGTATTATTACATGATTGGTAGAGAATGCCACACGCGTAACCACTAAAGCTCAGTTATTAAAGCTGTTTCAGTCAGTACTGCGTACAAATTATGCTGTAAGAGTGATAAATTGTTAGCAGTTTTCCCAACCACTGCGTTCCTTTTGTCCTTTTGCACGCATGAAAAGAAAAATGCAAGTTATGGGATGGTAAGAAACAAAAACAAGAAAACACCCTTTATTTATTTTGTCTGAACCAGACGTTTTTGCAGCTTAACAATCTACAGACAGGTAAACGCGCTACTTGCAGCGAACACTGGACCTGATGTGCAGACTGGAGCGTGACCATGACGTTGGAACAATACTCAGGCATTATTTTAGAGATGGCAAAACAAGGACTGTCTTCGACAATTATATCTGAGCGTCTGTCATATGAACATGGAGAAACTAGAGGATTTTCCGCCAGAATGTCAGAAAGTTTTGTGCTGACCAAATATCAATTTATTTGCAATGCTTGTAAATAGGACATGTACGCACGTATCATCAAAGGTCACGCAGAAGAAAAAGTACGTAGGGTTGTTTCTAAAAACAAAAGTGTGTCTGTTTAATTGTTTTTGAGCATTTATATTTTCATTATTCGAATCACCAATAAATCCATAAAAGTATGTTTAATCTCAAGTTTAGAAAAGTTGTTTTTAACAGTAGGATTAAATAACACCTTATTTTCCCTCACTTTTTTCCTTATCCAAAAATTTCAATATATGAAAATCCCTTTCATTTGTGTTTTTTTTTGTTTTTGTTTCTAAAACGAAATTTCAATTATCAAAAAGTACATGGACCGTTACACTGTCAGACTTATTACTTTACTTTTTCTGAAATTACTATTTTCATTAAATAAATACTTTAAAAGTAATATCTATTTGTGTGTACTGAAAGATTAAACCAAAAGAATATTTATTGATTTTGATTTCAACTTACTCTTGAATTGAGAAAAAATGCACAGCAGGAAACGATAATTGAAATATACTTGCTATCCTAAAACAATCCAATTCCATGTATGTGTTCCATGTGTATTAAAAGATTAAACCAAAATAATGTTTATTGATTTCTTATTTCAACCTACTTTTGTGTTAAAGATCCACATTTCCATGGCCAAATCAAACAACTGTTACATATTTACTCCAGAAAAACAAAAATATTTTGAAACTTAAGAAAATGTGATTAAAAAGTAAAGACTGTTGTGGCCTTGGGAGCTATTATTGAGATGTTTTTGTTATAAAGTACACCTTTTCACAGTCAAACAGTGCATCTCGATTCACACACTGGCCACATTTTTTTTATTGTACAAAGGCATGTAAGGAATTTATTCATGTATTAATTGTGTCTGAGGACTCACATAAGGAGAATTTTATTGTAGCTTGTGCATACTAAAAACTGAATTGAATTGAAGGGGAAATTAATGTTTAATAATATTGTTCGGGGGATGATGATGTACTTATAGAAAAACATTATATGCAACATCACAAGATGTTTTGACTTTAGTGGTAAAAATAGAAAGAGTTTTAAGACATATTTGGAAATTACAGTAAACCCCACTATGCCAGGAACAGGGGAGAATCTTTTCTGTAATACTACATTTTTAAAGAAAAATAATTCTACTATACTTAAGTCTTCACCAGTCAACTGTACTTGTCATGGCAGATTTATGTAATCATGTGTGACTGCCTAATCAAGTGTGTTGACTTTCCTCTAAAGTGAAAAATGTTGTACATCTATATATATATATGCCATTCCCTGTGTATCTTTACATGGATTGTCACCATCTTATATTTATAAAAGCGTGCTTAGTTCTACTTTTATTTTCCTCTTCAAAATAGGGAAGCTGCAGAATACAGATAGTTGGGACAAATTGTAATCCCTACTTTATCAAAGAAGCTTGACTTTTCTGCTCTTTGGCCTTTTTTAATGATATTTCAGATTTGTTTTAATCAATTTACTTATAACAACCATGGTACTACTAAATTACCAATGTGACAAAAACAAAGACAAACAGAAAACAGTCTATCCATCCGGTCCCTCCTCTACTCTCCTCTCCTAAGCCTCCCATTGCTGCTTCATGTCCTAAACAAGAAATCAAAACACAGTTTACAACACAAAAACTTTTGGAAAATCTATATTTATTAACATGATCCATCATAAGTTATGTATTCAATGCACTGTTACACATGTACATACAGTACTTTTCATTACAAAAATAAAATAATCTAATTTGTTTTTGACCAACAAGGAGTGACATTCCCCTCCAGATTTATCATAATTATACTCATAAGATAGAAAATAAGTGCAGATGAGGAACATGGTTACTATGTTAATTTGTGGATTCAAAACTATAGTTTTAACAGCAGAACAGATGAGATCACATACTAAGAACATAGGTTATATCATTATAGATGTAATCAAAAGGTAATCATACAAAGGAACTGACTTTAGCAACATTATTAGCATTCAAGTGTCATTTATTAGGTCAACATTGTCTCATTTATATAGTTATAATTATGAAATATGATTGATGCTACTAAAATGTTAAAATGTATTACATTTCTCCTATATCAATATTTGGATTGTATGCCAGCATTCAAGTATTTGTGTGTATAATAAATATAGAATGCAAACAAAAATGAAAAGTTTTATTTTCTTGAATAAATCCATGGAAATGCAAAGAGACATGCCATGTCATTCAGTTCTATGATAGTTAAGCAATAAAATGATCAAATCAAATGTTGCAACATTTATATCAGGTAGTTTAATCTTAATCAATAATCACATTGATGAATCACTACATGAAAAACTGCAAACATGAATTACTGATCTTTCTCCTCCCAGACAATCATCAGTCAAAATGTTAAATCAGTCGTTGATTAGTCAGTGATTTTAATCCTGCCCTGCTTTCTGCAGCAGCTCCTTCTGTTCTGAAGTTGTAAAGATACCTACATTATCACTTCTTGTGTAGATAATATTTTGATGATTGATAAGACAGAGAAATAGCTTTAATTAGAATTATTTATGGATTTTATGTATTTATGTTAACATTGATCTTTGACCCCCATGATGTGTGTAAAATCTCTGTTAGTCTAGGAACTCAGTGTAGTACCACTTGGTACTACAGCCCTGCTTTTATTTTGGTGTGACACCCCAAGATCATCACTCGGCCCCATTTAGCTCTCATTAAAGACTTCCTATATACAGTGGCTTGCAAAAGTATTCGGCCCCCTTGAACTTTTCCACATTTTGTAACATTACAGCCACAAACATGAATCAATTTCATTGGAATTATGGAAAGACCAATACAAAGTGGTGACACGTGAGAAGTGGAACGAAAATCATACATGATTCCAAACATTTTTTTACAAATAAATAACTGAAAAGTGGGGTGTGCATAATTATTCAGCCCCCTTTGGTCTGAGTGCAGTCAGTTGCCCATAGACATTGTCTGATGAGTGCTAATGACTAAATAGAGTGCACCTGTGTGTAATCTAATGTCAATACAAATACAGCTAGCCTGTGACGGCCTCAGAGGTTGTCTAAGAGAATGTTGGGAGCAACAACACCGTGAAGTCCAAAGAACACACCCGACAGGTCAGGGATAAAGTTACTGAGAAATTTAAAGCACGATTAGGCTACAAAAAGATTTCCCAAGCCTTGAACATCCCACGGAGCGCTGTTCAAGTGATCATTCAGAAATGGAAGGAGTATGGTACAACTGTAAACCTACCAAGACAAGGCCGTCCACCTAAACTCACAGGCCGAACAAAGAGAGCGTAGATCAGAAATGCAGCCAAGAGGCCCATGGTGACTCTGGACGAGCTGCAGAGATCTACAGCTCAGGTGGGGGAATCTGTCCATAGGACAACTATTAGTCGTTCACTGCACATGGTTGGCCTTTATGGAAGAGTGGTAAGAAGAAAGCCATTGTTAAAAGAAAACCAAAAGAAGTCCCGTTTGCAGTTTGCCACAAGCCATGTGGGGGACACAGCAAACATGTGGAAGAAGGTGCTCTGGTCAGATGAGACCAAAATGGAACTTTTTGGCCAAAATGCAAAACGCTATGTGTGGCGGAAAACTAACACTGCACATTTCTCTGAACACACCATCCCCACTGTCAAATATGGTTGTGGCAGCATCATGCTCTGGGGGTGCTTCTCTTCAGCAGGGACAGGGAAGCTGGTCAGAGTTGATGGGAAGATGGATGGAGCCAAATACAGGGCAATCTTGGAAGAAAACCTCTTGGAGTCGGCAAAAGACTTGAGACTGGGGCGGAGGTTCACCTTCCAGCAGGACAACGAGCCTAAACATAAAGCCAGGGCAACAATGGAATGGTTTAAAACAAAACATATCCATGTGTTAGAATGGCCCAGTCAAAGTCCAGATCTAAATCCAATCGAGAATCTGTGGAAAGATCTGAAAACTGCTGTTCACAAACACTGTCCATCTAATCTGACTGAGCTGGAGCTGTTTTCCAAAGAAGAATGGGCAATAATTTCAGTCTGTAGATGTGCAAAGCTGGTAGAGACATACCCTACAAGACTGGTAGCTGTAAGTGCAGCAAAAGGTGGTTCTGCAAAGTATTGACTCAGGGGGCTGAATAATTACGCACACCCCACTTTTCAGTTATTTATTTGTAAAAAATGTTTGGAATCTTGTATGATTTTTGTTCCACTTCTCACGAGTACACCACTTTGTATTGGTCTTTCAGGTGGAATTCCAATAAAATTGATTCATATTTGTGCCTGTAATATGACAAAATGTGGAAAAGTTCAAGGGGGCCGAATACTTTTGCAAGCCACTGGACACCCCTGTTCAGCAGTCTTAATGAAGTATTTTAGGCTTATATTAACATTATTATTCTCAAGCATCATTACCTATTGTTGAAAGTGTGCTATATAAATAAAATTGCCTTGCCTTGCCTATAATTATTTTGAATATGACGCACTGAATTAAACTCACTTTAGTGATATTTATGTGTTTAAAAACACATCAATATATACAGTTATTAATTCAAACTCTCAGAGAAGTCTTTGTTTCTTTTTGACCTTCACTTTTTTTTTGTTTTGTTCTGCGACTGAAAGATCTCCCCATAGCTGAAATTCATGTAGGTGTTCTGTCTCAGTGTTTCACTGCGGTGCGAAAAGCTGAGCCGATTGTGAAGCAGATGCGTGAGCAAAGCTGTATCTGCATGACAGGACCACCGACTACTGCCGCACATATTAACATACAAGCGAGCATGTTTCAGAGCTTTTTTCTGAAAGTTCTGGTGCTGCATAAAGCAAGCCACCAGTTACGGGCCGGAAAAAGCTTGCAATGAGGTCTCCAGGGCGATGAGGAGCTGTAGTGAGGATCAATGGGGAGACGGGGACGCAACACCTGTTTTTTAAGAGTTTTAAAACACGACTGTCACGAATGATAATCATATAATCTCATATAATCTCGAAGACATACAGGATTTAAGTTGTTTGTTTACATGTTTTATGTGTTGGCCCAGAGCTACCGTAACTCAAGAATTGTCCCTCTTATTTCTGTCAAAAAGAATCGTCTGATGTCTATTTTCTGTCGGGACCGCTCAAAATTATACCAGTTTAGATTAAACAACGGGCTGTCAGAGGATTCCCTGTTTCAGTAAAACTCGTCTGATCTGTCTGTTGTGGCTGTTATCATTAACGTCAAAAGGTGACTCAGTTAATGTAAGCTTATCCCTCCTGGAATGAAAAAGCATTCGGCTTGATGAGAAATGTTCTGGGCTAGAGCCGGAAATGCCCAGGCCAGGTGACGCCACTGCCCTGGGCTATAGTCCATTTCTTGCTTTTGGAGCAGTCCCAGTCTGCTTGGCATTCATACAAGCAATAGAACGGCACAAGGGTTCTTTTCAACTGAACCGAGACCTAGGTTTTTAGGAGGACCAGAGTTCGCTTTTTCAGACCACATCAGAGTTCGATTGCGCATCCCCAAACGAACGAACTAGAGTTCAATTAAAGCTACATTGTGTATTTTTTTCGTTAATTCTTGGCAAAAATCCCTTTGTTCTTTCAAAAATATGTACTCATTCATTTGTAATTACTTCCACCTTCTAATGAAAGTATTCTCTTAAGTGAAGAGTCTGCTATTCAGAATACATGGTGGAATCCATGTTGCGCCTCCATCTTTGAAATACATTCGCCAACGAGGGACATTCCTGGAAATTCTAGCTCCGCCTTTCGCGCTTTGGCTACACTCAGTTGCACCGTGACGAATGCCAGAGGGAGATTGTCTCCTCGCGACATGGCAGACGTCTGACTATATAACTAAATGCAATGTAATTTTTTAACGTAACCTCATCACTGGAAGGAACACTGGACGAAGTCGTAGTACTGGAAGCCATGTTAACCTTGGCATGAAACGGCCACCGTAGGAGTTAAAATTAGCTCAGAATGGGGGGATGGGCGGTGGGGCTAGAACGTAATAATCAGTTGGTTGTTTCACCCCTAGATGGAAGAAGTTCTTACACAATGTAGCTTTAAAGTGGACTAAACAGGGCGGGTGTGAATGCATCCTTATGCCGCGTTCACACAGCCCAAAACGTCAACGCTCAGAACAACAAGATTACATGTTAAGTCTATGGTTGAGGCCATCAGAGTCTCTGCAGTGCTTTGTGTGCTTTGGCTGTGGTAATTTTTTTAATTTTTGCTGCTTTCCAAGCTTCAAAGCGACAAAAGCTAGCAACACAGAAGTTGAGCTAGCTGAACTTTCGGCGTTGTCCCCTGAGCATCAACCAATCAGAGTGTCTCACTGTAGTGACGTAACTACACATTTAAAGTAGCGCTGAAAGCGAATCACATCCATTCTCACCTCCTGGAGCATATGGTTAAACTCTCCAAACTCAGAATGCCTCCCAAGAATGAAGTGTATCTACAAACGGCGCTGATGTGCCCGACGTCGATTTTGCCTAGCTTTAATTAGCAAATAAAGCCAAGCCACTTTCTCGATATGATCCGCCATTGTTCAAAACGTCTGGCAACAGAGGAAGCCCCACCCACGCTCTCTTTTTTTTGCTCATCAAGTGGCAGCCTTTGCAAGCTTCAGGCTTAAAAATGTATACGCTTCAAAATAGTGGCTTTGTGAGCGTTTTTTTGACTGTGACAAAGCATGTGCTGTGACCGCAGTATTAGTCTGACAGAATTACTGTACATCTCTGGTGTTTCTTGTTATCTTTCTTCTCCTTTTTTTGGAACTATTTTTCATCGTTCTTTTTCTTTCACAGGCTATTCTCTTTTCTTTTTATGTCTTTACCTTCCATTTTTTATTTTATTGGCTGAATCTATCCTACATTCCTGTGCACGCTCTCTGGTTACCATAACAACCATTGAATCTTGTGCCCTTCAAAACAATTAGCATTCTACACTGCTGCTCCTGCCATCCCTAACCATATCTGTCCTTCGCGGGAGCTCATGGATCCTGGAAAAAAAGTGCAGTGTAAAGAAAATAGGCCGTACCAAGGTAGGTTACCTTTATAATTATGGCATACACAAGTCCATAGGACAGTGCTGTATTGTTTGTGCACAGACAATACATCTTCCAGTTATTCAGGATGGTCTGATAAAAGGCTGTAGGTGTCTGGATAGTAATAGTATAGATTGCCATGATTGTGCTTTAAGTCTGATCCAGGATGAATTATAGCTCAGGTTCTTTACCTCAGCATGTGAAAACATAATTATATTGTTAGGACTGTCAGACTTTATTCATCCCCTTTTCCGTGGAAGAACTTAAAAACATGCCACCTATTAGCACTCCATGCCCTCTGTTGAGGCAAATGGGTAAGACTAGAGCCACAATCTGTCATTTGTACAGTTACTTTTGTACAGAATTATTATTATTAGAAAAGTGATGGTCTACACAGTTTAGCAGTTGTTAGCCCTGCTGTGTTGAACACATCTTCCAAATACACAAAGGATGAGGACAGGGGGGCTGTTTGGTGTGGAGTGGCGCATGGCACTCACTTGTTCCCGCACTCAGCAAGGAGGGCTGCTGTGGTGACAATCTCAGAGGGTCTTTTTCCACCATGCATGCTCCAGTGGTAGTTTGGTGCCAGTGCCTAAATTGGCACCCGTTTCTTGTTTCCAACCTGGTGCTTAACCAAGCACCAACTCATTCCTGTGCCATAGCTGGTGCTTGGTAAGAACTGCTTTCTCCCCTCCCTGCTTGGTGATGAAACCTAGGTGTTGGGAACAGAAGTACAAAAGCTAAGGCCAAACACACAACTCCTATTTTCATTTGCAACAATGGACAATAAATGTAATCAAGAACATATTATGTACACATCTTTGCAAATCTTGCAAAGTGTGGAAGCCCGAAAAGCAGCCATTTCAAGGGCTCGGTGAACTCCTCCGTTGTTAAAATATCTCTCTCTGTTCGCTCATTTTCTTGTTTTCATCTCCCCATGTGGGGGTATACAGTTCCATTGCAACTCTTTAGATGATGTTATGACACAGCACCGACTAGGCCCCATGTCAAAAAAGCCAAAGGTCATACCAACGCATGTTCATATTTCATTATGCAAAAGATCTACTTTGATGCTGGAGGGAACCCTAATTTATTAAAGTCAATCATACAATTAGGTTACCATCCCTAGATATACTTTTTGTAGAATAAAAAATGCCCTGGCACATGTAGGACACGTGAAAAAAAAAGAAAGAAAACAAAATAATTTTCCATATGGAGTTTTCAAGTAGTTCCTATGCACACGTACACTCTCTCTGGGGACTCCAGCTTCCTTAGGTCCAAAAATATGTATGCTAGGTTTCCCTTAGGAGTGAGTGTGTGGGTGTGTATGATTGTCTGTCCTGTGTGTGTTTGTTGCCCTGTAATGATGTTGCCCCACATCTCAACCAATATCTGCTGGAAATATGAACAGCCCGAAAATATAGAGGATAGATGATTGGATGGATTCTTTAAAACTATCTTAGTACTAAATGTGTTGTCAGTGTGGTAGAAGCACCAATATAGGAAGGCTGAATAAATGTCCTCAATCACTGTGAAAATTATTCCGAGTCTCAATATTTGACACTGAATTGAGATTATAAGGGTTTATTTCATGAAAAAAATGGTAAAATACACAACAAGAGCATTTAATTAGAATCATCTTAAAATTAGACACGCATATAAAACACAATACATGGACAAGTCAAACCTTGAGAGGAAAACCTATTAATATGGGCTCCATCATAAAATGAAATTCTAAATTGTTCATTACATTTTCTAGAAATATTGTTAAAATTTAGTCTCGTTAGTGTTATATATCATATCACCTCATTTTGCAAGCAGACTTCTTTCTTACACCCAGTTATTTTTTAGTAGTCTTTCTGATTAACTAAAACAACATCTATGCTGTCTGAAACTCAGTTTTAATTTAGCATTTGAAAATCCATTTTTACCATTGCAGTAATCTTCAAGTGGCTGGCTAAGTGTTTCAGCCAACAAACAAAAGATTATAGGAAACTGGATGTTACAGTGTACATCCCCACATGACTGCCAAAGTTAAATTACAACATATATATTCAACAAACACCATCAGTCTCCTTTAGAAAGTGAGTAACTCACTTGATTTTGTTTTGTCACAATGTTTGTAAAAGATACATGTTGTTGATGAAGAGTCTGAAATATAGAATATTTCAGAGGACAACAATGAGTTAAAATATGAAGCTCTTACATTGTTTCAAAGCACAGTGATATCTTTTAATTCAGCTCCAACGTTCAAATATCAAGAAATTAGAAATTAACAGAGGAAAAACAATACACTTTAAGTTTAGTCCTCAATAAACTGCCAAATACGATGTTTTCCCTTTTGTGAAACATAAACAAATGTTATGAAGAAATTACATCCATAAATAATAATTAAATAAAGCAAGTTCTTGTAAAAGGAAACCATGTTATTACTGAGGTTAATAATGAATGGCAGTCTCAAATGTTGCATTAATGATATAATTTCCAACCAGATGGGATCCCAATGGGGTTTGGTTAAGCATACTCTGTGGTACAGCCATATTAATCTCATTAGCTCTGGGGGAAACAAAACAAAAAAATTCCATCAAGTTGTGATGGTGTCTTTGGTTATCTAAAACTCTTAGCATCTGCACAACAGATCAAAATAAAGTGTTTTTTAAAAATGCATTAATGTACTGTTGGCTTTATAATATTTTATCTTTCTTTTTTATTTTATACACATTTAAGTGACTTTAAAAATGAAATTATTTTACTTTTTAGACAGACAGACAGACCAGGTTAGGAATATGAGGGTAAAGTTGTTTATGAGTATGATACCTGTGTTGTAATGTGTTCTTGAAGTTTTAAAAAGTTGTTTTACATTTTCTCAATCTATAAGAGTCTTATTGCATGTTTTGACCATGAGACCTGAAATGTTTTTTCCCAATAACTTATTTTTCCAGCACTGTCCATATTACCTTTCTTCTATATTTCATCTATTGGGTCAAAACACTGAGCTATTTTATGTAAATCACACCACCAGAAGCTGAGCAAAACCTCCTCCCACTTCCTATCTTCATACCACAGCAGTGTTGATCAATGTCTTGCTTAGCCCCCAAGTGTGGGAGAGCAGTTAATATTAAAAAAAAGCTTAGTTTTTCATCAATACACCACAACTAATCAGTCTGACATGGTGATTAAACCTTATAACTTATTATAACTTTACTATATTAATTTACTAATTAAGTCCTGTGAAAAGGGATTACTAACAAATTTTACAAGGATTTTACTTCTTGTTTTCTTGCTTATTGAGCAAGGGGAGAGGAGTAAGAGTAGTGGTTAGCGCTGTTGATTATTTTGTTCTGAAACAGAACTAAATCACTTTAAAGTCAGGGGATGTTTGCACTATTTACATAATTTATTTCAACTATGCTGTAGCATGCCTTGTTTTTTTAATATAGCATCTGTTAATGATCTTGGATAGTTGTAGTACCTTTTAATTGTGCCTCAGAACAAATGGTTTAAAAACCCAAAATATTACTTTGACTAAAAGATTTACTCTCTCTTTCTCCACAGACAAATGACGCAGATGTCAGTAGCATTTCTTACAGTTGAAGTTACCAGAAAATAGGAGCTGTAGAAGAGTTTTAAATGATTCGACTGAGATATAGGGCTTAAAAAGAAATCCACCTATTTGAAATAGCAGTCTGCCTCCATAAAAATTCCAACCAAAAGTTCTTAGTGAATGAAAAAATCTTAGCGATGGTCTTTCAGAAGCACTGTGTCGATCTTGATTCGTTGGAGCAGAGTCATGTGATCAATGATGTCCGAAGCTCTGCTTGTTATGTCACTGCTTGGGTACCCGATTCAGTGGTTCAAAAAGACTTGAATCACTGGCTGAATCTGCGGTGTGTATGCTGAAGGTGAGTAGCAACCACCAGCCAAAAAGTGAGTGATCTAGAGAACAAGTGAGTAATCCATCCAGCGGCATGGGGCGGCGCATGGGGTAATGGTAGAGCGGGTGAGCCATATGTAGAGGCTATAGTCCTCAACATGGCCAGTTCCAGGTCGTTTAGTTTGTTGTTTTCATATATGTGTCAGCCCAAAAGAACCCAACAAATATATATATATTTTTATATTTTTTTTATATATTATATATATTATATATATATATATATATATATATAATATATATATATATATATATATATATATATATATTTCTCCAGTACGTTTACAAACATTAAGAGATCGGCAGAAAAGTGAAACCAAACGAGGCATGAGTTTAAAGTGTAACTGAACCCCCTGAAAAATCATAACCCCGCCCCCAGACAACATTTTAAAAGTCTACAAAGTGGGCGGTGCCAGGAAAAACGGAGGGGTGTCTGTGAGACCATGCCTGTGACACAGTCAATGCCTGTGACGTAAAGATGTACCGTTCTCCACCAATCACAAAATTCAAATGCAGTAGCCACAGTTCAACCCTAAGGGGGCAGCACTAAGATGTTTTTAGACAAAAAAGTGTAGAATTAAACAAGTTACCACCAAAATGTAAACAAAATCCCAGAAACTGAAAGATTGCATTGGTCAATACCCATTTATACAGTTTAGAAGGAAAAAAAAGTTGTTTTGGGGTTTAGTTACTCTTTAAGGACAGTTTATTTATCAATTTATCAATTGGCAAGGACGTTGATTCAAGTTGGTATTCATACTAAAGGCCACTAGATGTCATCCAAAAGGACTGTGTTAGAAAGATTTGAGTAATGATACGTTTTTTGATACAAGCTTCAGTGCTTCAGAAAGCCTGATTTGGCCATCACTATAAGATCTATCTCCCTACCAAGGCCATTTTCTGGGGTAAATCTCAGTGACGTGCAGTTAGAGCAGGAAATAAAATAGTACCAATGAAAGGAGAAAATTGCCTACTTGACTGTTCTATACATTTTTTTTCTCTATGATTTCAACATTTGTATGGTCAAAATTGCTGAATTTACGCAATGCCTGTTCAAATACATGACAGAATGATGAGGTGAGGTTTTGATGAGCTGTGCTGCACACACTGACTTATGTAGACAGTTGGCTTTATATTGCCAATATAGATATTTGGTTACACATGTATTTACACATGCTGACGTTCCTCAGTCTAAAATATATTTGAATGATAAATGGCCTGCTTTTGTATAATGCTTTTTTAGTCAGAAGACCACAAAGCATTTTACACAACATTCAGTCATTCACCCATTCAAGCACACATTCAATTCACACGCCGATGGTGGCAAGCTACTATTGTAGCCACAGCTTCCCTGGGGCACACTTCCAGAGGTGAGGCTGCTGGACACAGGCATCACTGGGCCCTCTGACCGCCACCAGCAGGACGTGTGTGTGAAAATGTGTGTGAGATATTTAGTCTTTCTGATCCACTATAGATATGTCAAAATGCACAGGGCGAGACAGAAAGTACTGTGCTGGACTGATGGGGGGCATTGCTGAACCGCATATTCACAATAGGCAACACTTGCTCTTGTTCTATGCATTGAAGAACATAGTTGAAATATGACTGAGCCAGAACAACTCTCCTCCTTGGCCATTATCTCTATGTAAGCAGCCAAAATTATAGGAATGAAGGCAACAAGGATGATTTTTACAAGAGAGATGGAGAATTTGTGGAAAAGGATAGCACATGACCTTCACTTACAAATAAAGGTAAGATCATACACAATTTTCAATTTTAATAGAAAAGCTAAAATATATATATATAACTCCAGTTTTACACTTTTTGTTTGTTTTTCTTGCTATTGATTGTTAAACTGTATGGATTCAAAGTTTAATTAAAGTAAAGTATAATTAAAATATTTTAAACAACTAAATGTTTCAATTAAGGCCAACATTGAAATATGACCTTCTGTTTTGGGTGTTTTATATTTGTACATCTGATCCCAGAGCAGTAAGTGCCTCACTAGTCACAAACCTCACCACACATCAGTGGTAAAACTCATACACCGTTAAACATCAGGGGTTAAACAATGGCCCCAGAAAACTACCACAATTCCTGAAAAAAAGTTTATGTAGTTAAAACATCCCTTAAGATTGAACAACTTGAGTTTTTTTTCTCTCCTTGACCATATTATGCACAAATGTCTGTTTGAGCTTCAAGGCTATGACTGGTAACACCCACATGTCAGCCTTTTAGCCTGTGTGAGGCAGATGGGAGTGGAAGGCATCATCGTCAGACACCCATTAGAAAGAATAAATGCTCTGACAGAACATGCTCTCACAGGAAATGAGGGGATGCCTCAAGCCTTCTATCTGCTAGCAAGATCTGTTCAGCTGCACTGCACACAATGTTTTCAATCGAGTTAGTGGTTCAGAATGGATTCAATCAATTAATGTGACATTGTTGCAGACCGGCAGTCAAATGGAAACATTAAATCATCTTTCCAAGTGTTCTAGCACCAATACACCCCCACAGAGCAACCATTTGCTGGCAGAGTGATGCAGATTAATTTCCCTAAACATTCTAATTGCTTAATGAACCTTTTTCAAACAGAAGAATTGTTTTCAGCTATAGAACCCTTCAAGATGCACCCACAGTCACATCCAAGACAGCCATCTAAAAGTTATTTATTGGACTCACTTAGCACTTTATGTCTACTTTAAACAAATGAGGAGGCAATGACTGATACAATAATAAAAGTAAAAACAATGATTTTTTTTTTAGAACATTTCATTGTTCTGTGAATGTCATTGTCATGTCAGTTTCACCCCAAAGTAATTAGCTTGGCTGTAATGAAAACATATTCAAATTGAAAGATGTTATTCCCTGGAAGTTTTATTGGATCTTCACTGTTCTAGAAGTCTCCTTCTCGTTTTTAAGAGTAAAGTAAAGTTTTAACAAAATCCAACTCTCTTCTCTCTTTTTGTAGCCATGGAATACCACAAAACATTGCCTATTGCCAGTGTTACAGTAATATGTGTTCAAATTAGATGTTTGTATCACATAAAAAAAGATGATTTACTTCGATTTACATGCCCTGATGAAGGCCAATATGGCTGCAACGCGTAGGCCCATGTGCTTGTTATAAGTCCTTGGCATGTTGAATTAAAGGTTTTTTTTATACTTTTTCAGCTTCAGAGTGCCTCTATAATTTCTTTTTTTTTGGATGATATACTTACATTTGGCTTTTGTAACCTACTGGACTCTGTACTTAAAGAATGATACCAAGATTCATCTCGCAGTAATGGGCATGCGTCTGGACAGAGATAAAGTAGTTTAAGATAAACAATTTAGATATCACTTAATTTTGTGTATTTTTAAACTGCAAAACCCATTGCTTCTTTTAAGAACCAGTGGGTTTTAAATATGTGCTAATGGGTTTTAAATATATGCTCATTTATAGCATATATATATATATATATATATATATATATATATATATATGCTATATTAGCATATGCTAATATGCTAATTTCCCTGTTTTTATTGTCTTTACTGTGTATTGTATTGTATTGTATAAGTGGTTGCTTTTAAAGCAGAGTTCTGAGTTTACTCTGCACAGTTGGTTGAATTCAGAGTAGCACCATAAACCCACGCCATTGGGTTGCTTTGTTTTTCTTTTTTTTTCTTACCTCTTACTAATTCACACACACACACTTATAGTATGGCCACATATGTAGAGATCAGCAATATCATCTGTCCATTTGTCTGGCCTCCAGTGCTAGTTGCAACCATTGTTCTTTTGTTCTAATTTGGCAGTGATTTTACACATGGCATAACTATGTCTTCCACCCTTTTGGTGTCCCTCCTTTGTTTTAGCCACTAGCTTGCTTGCTAGTTAGCTTATTTTCATACACACAAACATACTTGTGTTGACTCCATGGGCCCCATACGATTGTGTCATTTTGACTAGCCTCTTCTGTTTGTAGCAACTGCCTTTATTTAACTTGCCACAGTCTGGTGTGCCCTCTTTGCCTTGTCTGCTAGCATGCTTGCTACTTAGCCAATAGCCGCACACAGCTGGCAGAACTGCTTCATTTGCTTGAAATTTAATTTTGACAAAGACAATTCAACAAAATAACCACGTTCAAGCATAATGCCTTTGTTTTTATAGCAACCCCCCGTTTTATGTGTTACAGTTTACAGACCTCCTAAGCCTCCTTCCTGTTTTATTCAATAATTATCTGAATTTCTATCCAGTATATATTGTAAATGTAACAACATTTTAATAACCTGCTATTTTAATCTACATATTGAAAGCTTTAATTCACATACAAAACAGTTTTTAAATTTGTTGAACTGTATGGATTTTAAGCAACATGTCACACAGCCAACTCACAACAGAGGACACACCCTGGACCTGGTCATAACACATGTGTCCTCTATTATTAAACTAAAAATAACTGTGATCATGTTTTTAATTATGTGGGGGGAGGGATGGGAATGTGGTTTTATGTGGGGTAGTTTTAATCTGTAAAGCAAATTTGTATGAAAAGCGCTTTATAAATAATGATTGATTGGTTGGTTGGTTGATTGGTTGGTTGATTGATTGATTGATTGATTGTGTCAAACCACTTTGATTTATTTTTTGATATCACAAGAGGCCCTGGGGAGAACTGTGAGAAAATTATATATAACTTCTGAAGTGGCTGCAAATTTCTTTAACATTTTAAAACAAACTCCAGTCCAGACTTTACCTGCATTGTGTAATTTTATTGTTGATAATTTTAACAGCAGGCTAAAGTCAGTCATTGATTCAGTAGCCCCACTGAAAACAAAAACTATGAAAACCAAGCCCATAAGACCATGGAGAAATTGTGAAATGAGAGACCTGAAAAAGAAATGCAGGAGAGCAGAGCGGAAATGGAGGAAAACAAAGCTCATAATTCATTTTCAAATATATAGTGAACAACTTAAAATCTGAAATAATACTGTTAAAATAGCAAGAACGCTCCACTTTTCAAACCTCATTTGAGACATTAAGAACAATCCCAAATTCCTTTTTAAAATAATTGATCTTTTAATAAATACTGATTTTATGTTTTCTTCAATTGCTACATGTAAGGACTTTGCAGACCACTTCAGAAACAAAATGAGTGGTATCAGATGCAACCTATTATCACAGTAAAATGTTAAAATTAACACAGTTTTTACCTGAGGAAACACTGGAGAATTTTGTCCTGGTTGTTGCAAAGATACTTGGTAGCATTTTCTCTCAAGTTAAGTCAACTACCTGCCTTTTAGACCCAATGCCCACATCACCTTTTAAGACATGTTATGGCTTCCTTAAAGGGGGGGGGGGGTTGTGAATTGCTCTCTTCGGGTGGATGTTTTCCCACCTACCTTTAAAACAGCAGTGGTGAATCCCCTTCTGAAGAAGAGTAATTTGGATCCTAACATTCTTGATAACTATCGACCAGTATCCAACTTACCTTTTTTTAATTAAATTATAGAAAAAGTTATTTTTATTCAGCTTAATGCGTTTTTAAATGAACACAGTATTGCAGAAAAATATCAATCTGGTTTCAGGAAAAACCACTGTACTCAGACAGTTCTTTTAAAGATTGTTAATAACTTCAGGTGCAACTTGGATTCACAGAAAATTTTAGTTTTGGTTCTACTGGATCTAAGCGCAACTTTTGATACAGTTGACCACCACATTTTATTGCACAGACTCAAAAGTCTGGTGGATCTCTCACGTACTGTTTTAGAATGGTTTAACTACTATCTTACAGATTGAAAAAATTTGTATGGATACTCACTCATCAGGAACCCATGACATTCAGTGTAGAGTTCCCTAAGGATCAATTTTAAACCCAATACGTTTTCATATCTACATGCTGCCACTTGGGGATCTCATCAGGAGGCACTGCATTGATTCCCACAGCTATTCTTATGATACACAGTGTTACATTGCGGTGTTTCCTAATGACGTTGAGTCAGTAAATTTACTGATATCAAGTCATGAATAGCAGAGAACTTCTTACAGCTCAACAAGTACAATCTGAAGTTTAATCATTGGTCCTAAAGACAAGAGAGAGATTATTTTACAAGAACTGCAACATTTTAAACCTTCTCATTGTGTGAGAAATCTGGGCGTACTTTTGACTCTGAGTTCAATTTTATTCCTCATATTAAAAATACAACTAACATAGGATTTTATCATCTTAAAAAATTGCCAGAGTCCACCCATTTCTCTCTCTTGAAGCACAGAGGTGTCGATCCGTGCTTTTATTTTCAGTAGATTAGATTATTGTAATGCACTGCTCTCTGGTCTTCCTAAAAAGAGTACAACTACTCCAGAACTCAGCTGCACGTGTGCTGACAAGGACCAGGGGACGGGAACAGATTACAGCAGTTTTAAAGTCATTGCATTGGCTCTCTGCATTTTAGGAGAGATTTTAAGGTTCTTTTATTAGTTTATAAATGTCTTAATGGTCTTGGTCCATCTTATTTATTCAACATTCTTTTAAAGTATGAGCCCTCATGCTCCCTGAGGTCCTCTGGTACTGGCCTTTTAGTTGTTCCACAAGTCAGAACGAAGACATATGGCGAAGCCTCATTCTATCGCTACGGCCCTCGTCTGTGGAAAAGCCTCACATTTTCCATTCTTAGCAAACTCAGGATTGTAGGAAGATGTTTTTTTACCTGTTGCTGACATGTTTCGGCGTGTCACTTCCGCCTTCTTCAGAGCTGTCAGGTGTCATTGACGCTGCTTCCATTTATACGTCGGCAGCAGGGGACGATGTCGCCCCCTGCTGCCCACCTCGTCCCTGGTGATGATGCAGTCCCAAGCGTGGTCCAACATGTAGACTCCTTCATCCCGGTTTAAGGTGTTGTGTCCACGTCTTCTTATATTTCTTCTTTTATCCATCTTTTATATTTTTGTTGTTCTGTGTTAATGATCCTTATGTTGCTCCAATGCATTATATGGTTTTCTCGTGTGCAGTGGTCCGTTACAGCTGATTTCTTTATTGTGGCTTCTGCTTCTTGTTTTGTTGCTCTTGTGTGTCATAAGTCTTGTATTGTTCACTCCTTTGCTATATACAGGTCTCAAAGAAATTTGCATATTGTGATAAAGTTCATTCTTTTCCATAATGTAATGATAAAAATTAAACTTTCATATATTTTAGATTCATTACACACCAACTGAAATATTTCAGGTCTTTTATTGTTTTTAAACTGATGATTTTGGCATACAGCTCATGAAAACCCAAAATTCCTATCTCAAAAAATTAGCATATTTCATCCGACCAATAAAAGAAAAGTGTTTTTAATATAAAAAAAGTCAACCTTCAAATAATTATGTTCAGTTATGCACTCAATACTTGGTCGGGAATCCTTTTGCAGAAATGACATTCAATGCGGCGTGGCATGGAGGCAATCAGCCTGTGGCACTGCTGAGGTGTTATGGAGCCCCAGGATGCTTCGATAGCGGCCTTAAACTCATCCAGAGTGTTGGGTCTTGCGTCTCTCAACTTCCTCTTCACAATATCCCACATATTCTCTATGGGGTTCAGGTCAGGAGAGTTGGCAGGCCAATTGAGCACAGTAATACCATGCTCAGTAAACCATTTACCAGTGGTTTTGGCACTGTGAGCAGGTGCCAGGTCGTGCTGAAAAATGAAATCTTCATCTCCATAAAGCTTTTCAGCAGATGGAAGCATGAAGTGCTTCAAAATCTCCTGATAGCTAGCTGCATTGAACCTGCCCTTGATAAAACACAGTGGACCAACACCAGCAGCTGACATGGCACCCCAGACCATCACTGACTGTGGGTACTTGACACTGGACTTCAGGCATTTTGGCATTTCCTTCTCCCTAGTCTTCCTCCAGACTCTGGCACCTTGATTTCCGAATGACATGCAAGTACTTTGGACCACTGAGCAACAGTCCAGTGCTGCTTCTCTGTAGCCCAGGTCAGGCGCTTCTGCCGCTGTTTCTGGTTCAAAAGTGGCTTGTAGCCCATTTCCTGCACACGCCTGTGCACGGTGGCTCTGGATGTTTCTACTCCAGACTCAGTCCACTGCTTCCACAGGTCCCCCAAGGTCTGGAATCGGTCCTTCTCCACAATCTTCCTCAGGGCCCGGTCACCTCTTCTCGTTGTGCAGCGTTTTCTGCCACACTTTTTCCTTTCCACAGACTTCCCACTGAGGTGCCTTGATACAGCACTCTGGGAACAGCCTATTCGTTCAGAAATGTCTTTCTGTGTCTTACCCTCTTGCTTGAGGGTGTCAATGATGGCCTTCTGGGCAGCAGTCAGGTCGGCAGTCTTACCCATGATTGCGGTTTTGAGTAATGAACCAGGCTGGGAGTTTTTAAAAGCCTCAGGAATCTTTTGCAGGTGTTTAGAGTTAATTAGTTGATTCAGGTGATTAGGTTAATATCTCGTTTAGAGAACCTTTTCATGATATGCTAATTTTTTGAGATAGGATTTTTGGGTTTTCATGAGCTGTATGCCAAAATCATCAGTTTTAAAACAATAAAAGACCTGAAATATTTCAGTTGGTGTGCAATGAATCTAAAATATATGAAAGTTTAATTTTTATCATTACATTATGGAAAAGAATGATCTTTATCACAATATGCTAATTTTTTGAGAAGGACTTGTAGTGTACCAGATTGAGGTTGAATGGTTTTCTTCTCTTTATTTTGAGTTAAAGGATTTGCAAGAAAATCATGAAAACATTCTCTAAATCAACATTTAAAAATTGTTGTCCTACAAATGATTGTAGTCAAGCTATAAATTACAAAATAATGAGCGAGGTACACTGTAATGAGAAAAAGAAGAAAATGTATAATTTCTAAAAGAAAAGAACAGGAGGTCCTTTTATTTTAAAGTTGAGAATGACTTTGTTCTTAATGTCACCACCTCTCATTAGCAGGTTGGGGATGTGCACCAATTGGTGGTGATAACCCTACAGTACAAGTCTGTAAAAGGGTGAGGTAGGGTTGTTCTACCAAAGCAGTTTCAGTTTATCACTGGCCCAAAAAATTAATAAATAAAACTATGAAGAGCCTGTTTGGTTTAGTTGCCTTAGAGATACCCCAGGGCTCTATCACTTAAAACGTTGCTTACATTAAATATTTGATCAATCTCTTTTATATTCTCATTTTCTTGAGATTATTGTTGTGTTGGGAGTTAGTTTAACACAAATCATGATTCTTGTATTATAATCTGGATTCAGAAGATCAGTTTCTAAACTTTTTTACAGCACGCTTGCTGTGAAGGCTCATTGCAACACAGACCTGTGTTTTTGCTCTCAAATGGTAAACGTCTACAGTATATGGAGGTACAGAGTGTGTTTCATGTACGGTTAAAAATATACCAGCTGCTGATAATAAAAGACCAGGCAGTGTTTATAATAAATAAAGCTGCAAGCAGTGATTCAAAATCCAGTTCAAAACTGCGACTATGAGGACGGTTCTTTGCACTTGGTTGATCTACTTTTACTATCTGAAACAGCAGGAAAACGAAAGACAATGAGCTCATGTTATTCCTCAGTTAATCCAAATTTTGATGAATGTTGAAGCTCAGTGTTGTTTTGGTCTTTAATTAGGCAGTGAAAAGTAAAACTAACTTGGGAGTTTTAAACTTGGAGCCTACAGCAATATAATTGGTTTTCATTTGTTCTATTTTCCAGTCCAGCAACATTGGTGCTGAGATTGCACAGTTTTTTGGAATCTTTCACCTGTGGAAACAGAAAGAAAATGGTACATGGATCAGCACAGGTGGGAAACACTCACAGGGAGTCAATATTTCAGATGGAGCTATCCAGAAGAGTAACCTGAACCTCCATTACAGATGGAGAAAGCCATTTATCAACATTTGAAAAAACTGAAAAAATGTAAAGTCAGAAGGGGTGGAAACTGTAAGAAACATTTCAAGCATATATACTGCAGCTAGTATTAAAAACGGGTGAATGGGACAAGTGGATGGCTTCACCAAGGCTGACACTCCCCTGATGAAATATACAGAAAAGCCCCTTGTAGAAGTGCAGCTTCCCTCAGCTACACAGTTACTCTCTCAATGGGCCATGAATTTGCTTCGAGTGACAGTCAAAGCTCCCCCAGATTTCTTGAGACAAGGAGAGTCTGACAGGAGCTTCTCATCATTGCTGGGATCGACCTTCCACATAGCAATGGAAAGTCAGTCTGTGTCCTCTGACCCTCCCCGTCACATTTCCACAGGGCCACCCCTGTAAAAATCATTGCCTATTCACCCATCTGTTGTATTTTTTAAGCCCACCAGAAGGGAGGCTTTTGGGAGAATTTCAGGCTGTGGTTATAATTCCATGTGCAGGCCTTAACAGAATCTGACTGTATGCTTTCAGCCAGGAGTTTTTTCCCACAGTGAATGTTTGTAACAGCATAAAGGCCTTGAGTGTCCTGACCATTTTTTTTGTACAGATATGAGGCTTTTGTTTTTCTGAGTATAAAGTGTCACATATGACTTATAGGATGTATAAAAAGGATGTTTTAACTTAAGGTGTATGGTTCAGAAGTACATGTAAACAGGCTGTTTAGATTTGTTAGTTATCTGAAATGTCTGGTTTACTTCACAGATTAAAACTGTAAAGATCAGTATCCCATATTTATATTTTTTTTCTACACATCCTAGGCTGAACAGGAACTACAACATTCAGACTTGATCAGATTTTCTGTGATGTAAGCAAACACAGGGTCCAGAAGGATTAATTTTCTCATCATGTGTTATCAAGTTTGGCATTCTATAAATATTTAAAGATTACAACATGAGGACCGACATCTAAAGTATCTTGGAAAATAATTCATAACACAAGACAAGTTAATACATTTCACTTGCAGTTTAATATATTTCCTAATTGTTTAGCCATGGTCTACTCTGAAGCAGCAGAAGGAATACAAGCATTACGTTATCTGTCATTTGTCTATTCAGCAAGTAAAGGTTATTTAAAGATTACCTTGTAAACAACATCCATTTCTTTTTATCATCTTATGTTTTATTTGCAATGACAAGTTAATGAATGGTTGTTCAGTCAGATTGGTTATATTCTTTATACGTAGACTTTATACGTAGACTTGCTGAGAGCGAAACATGTAAATCATTTCTTATTAGGTAAAAGTTTGATTTAAACTTAAAGTAGTATAACAAGTGAACAATACTGTAGCAGTTTAGGTGCACACTTACACTTACTTTTCAATGAAACAGGTGTGTAACAATATATGGGTTGCACAGTGGAGCAGCTTGTAGCACTGATACCTTGCAGCAAGAAGGTCCGGAGTTTAATCCTGGGTCTGGGGTCTGGGGTCTTCTGTATGGAGTTTGCATTTTCTCCCCATGCAAGCATGGGTTCTCTCCAGGTACTCCAACTTCTTCCCAAAGTTCATAAACATAACTGTTAGATTAATTGGTCTCTCTAAAATTGCCTTTAGAAATGACTGTGTGCATGGACATGGCAATTGTTTATCCTGTGTGCTTTCCCTTTCACCCAATGACCTCTAGAGATAAGCACCAGCATCCCACATGACCTGTAATGATAAGCTGGCATAAGCAATGGATGGAACAATACATGGAGTTTGTTTTCACAAACTGAGTAAAGCTTCCATTGCAAGTGCTTAAAATAATCTAATAAATGAAGAATATTCCACTCCAGATTTATGCTTGTCTAACTGTAAGGTTGTTTGAAGGCCAAGGAAGGACTGAAATGTTCAGTTCAGGTTTGACTGGTCCAAGTGTTTTATTCTAGAGTTGTAATGCAATTTCATATTTACACAAATGGGAGGAACCTTATTGTCTATCTATATCACCCAACATCCTTCACCAAATGTATTTATTTGTTCTTGAAGGCTCAGCACAATTATTGACATCAAATGTGTCACCAAAATTCTCCCGGGAAAGTGACACTTAAAGAAGACAGGGAGCAAGAGCTAAGTCAACAAGACATCTAAAAGTCAGACAGGCAAGTGTTAAACACGCTGTCGTTTAATGGCAATGTTGAACTTTTTAATTTAAGCAAAAATTGGCTCAGATGGTAGTAAGCACTATTATAATTAGTTAAACAAATCTATTCAAAATTATTTTACATGCATTTTATTAGTAGAATTAGAAAAGTTAGTTAAAAAAATATACAAATTTGTTTAACACAAAAGTGCATTTTTTCCCTAATTAAATAATGTCATAATCCATGAACATCCATCCGATGGGATTGTTTTATATGTACAGTGTGGCAAAAAAAAGTATTTGGCAGCCACCTATTGAGCAAGTTGTCCCACTTAAAAAACTTAAAAACTTAACTAACTTTAACTAAACTAATTTTTGACATAGGTACACTTCAACTGTGAAAGACAGAATGTAAATAAGAAATCCAGGAAATCACATTGTATGATTTTAAAATAATGTATTTGTATAATGCTGCAGAAAATAAGTATTGAGCACCTACAAACAAGCAAAAATTCTGGCCCTCACAGACCTGTTACTTCTTCTTTAAGAACCTCTTCTATCCTCCACAAGTTAGCTATATTATTGGCACCTGTTTAAACTTGTTATCTGTATAAAAGACACTTGTCCACACCTTTAAACAGTTATACTCCAACCTCCACCATGGCCAAGACATGAGAACACTTTATATAGCACTTTAATATAAAATGCAAATTTTTATATTTGGCTCCTTCAAATTTTCTTGAAAATCCAAAATTAGGCTGTAGATTGCAACTACTGCAGATGTCTTCCCCCAGGCATTAAAAACAATAGTTATTAAACCACTGCTAAAAAAGAATAATCTGGACAACATGTTAATGCAGAACTACACCATAACTATGCAGACAATACTCAGCTTTACATTAAGATGTCACCAGGTGACTTTGAACCCATCCAAACCCTAAGTAAATGCATTGAGCAAATCAATGGATGGATGTGCCATAACTTTCTCCAGCTGAACAGAAACAAAACAGAAGTAATTACTTTTGGACCTAAAGAGGAACTATCAAGAGTCAGCACACAGCTTCAGTTAATATAGCTAGAAAATACTGATCAGGCCTGAAATCTAGGTGTAGTAATGGACTCAGACCTGAACCTCCAGGGTCTCATAAAGCCACTAACAAGGTCAGCCTTCTATCACCTGAAGAACATTTCTAGGATTAAAGGACAAATAAAATTGCCTTGCCCTGTCACAGTCCTTCACTCTCTCATACTTTTTGTGTTTTTTCTTTTGCTTATTTTGCTCTTTGTAGTTATCTCTGGTCACTTTCACTAGAGAGGAACTCCTAAACACTTCCAAGCCCACTTTAAGCATTTTCTCCAGTTTTAATTTAGACAACTTTACTGTGATATTGGTTGGAGTCGCAGCGGCTCTCTAGGGGATTTAAGCCTACTTTATACTTCTCCGTCAGCAAGTTTGCATCCACACGCACACATATTGACGGAGATGTTTTCCTTTTATACTTTTCTGTTGGTGTGTCAGTGTTGCAAAACAATTCTCTACCAGGACAGCAGGGGACGCAGAACTTTTCTGGTGGGTCTGCCTACCATTGCAGTGACGTCTCTGGTCAACGACGGTTTATTTACTTCAGCTTGTAAACACACATCTACTCAAGGAGTAATAGCTGAAAGAGAGTGAGTTTTGAGTGAACTGCAAAGCTTTTTACTACAAGTGCAGTGAATACTCTTAAAACGCATGTAAACAAACAAATACAGCGATCTGTTTTGTTGTTCTCTACACCTCTTGGTGTTCCAAATCGGCAAACAGACCATATTAGATAAACTGGCCTTGCAATATAAAGCATCTAGGGCCCAAAAGCTCCATTGACTACTAATTACATCAACTATAGAGCACCACTCTGTTGAAATGATCTTGAGCTGATGTTGGGCTGACCAATCACAGACGTGCGCCGGAAAAAACAAGAGTGTCCTGCATTCCCCTAGCCTGCATATCCAAGATAGTTTCTATCATTTTCTTACTTTCTCCAGACAGCTGCGTTTTTCGTTTTTCCTTTTCTGGGGATCTATTTATTTGCTTTCTATGGTTCACTATTAGAACCTTATTGGGTTGTGCCTGTATAATTCTGCCACTGTGCAAACTTCTTTAAATGGAAAGATGAGTGTAGACCACAGTCACAATCTTGTTTTAAAAAATAAAACTTTTGGGTTGTACTTTGTCTGAGAAGGTGTTGCAGCAACAAACACCTTTAAATTTTTAGTTTTTAGTACCCTACCCTTACCCTCTAAATTTTTACCTCTTTCCTACAAATACTTTTTGCTCTTCTAATCCATCTGACCAGATTGATTTTAAGATTTAGTCAGAATGAAGCCTTAGTTTAACCACTTTGTCAAAAATACTAAGGTCTAAACAACCTTCCAAACTGTTGTACTGTTTTGTTTACATAAAGCTCACAATATTGTGACTATAGAACTTTGCAGCAACACAACGTCTTTCTCTATGAAGGACTGGCAACCTGTCCACGGCATCATTGGGCCTTTCGCCCAATGACTGTTGGAGACAGAAACCAGCTCCACTGCAACCCTGCAAGGATAAGCAGGTAAAGACAATGTGTAACCCACTTCTGAGTAGTACACGTCTCTACCTATGTTCAGAGGAGCTGAGAGATGGAGTAATTACCCATGAACGGAGATATAGTCCATGGGTATAGTAGAAATTGAAAACTTTTGTTGGAACAACTACAACCGTTCAAACATTTGCAAGTGCAACTCATACACGATTAAAATAAAAATAAATTAGAGGGTTCTTTAGGAAATGTGAAATCCAGAGATTGTTCATTGTGGATCCACTCAAAGTACAAGTCAGTAAATCAGGAGGCCTTGTCAAGGAAAGCATACAAGGTTGGTTCTTGTTGGTGTCAGGCAGTGAGACTGACACAATCTTTCCACATGATCTGCTGAATGGTCTACTGGCAGTGCAAAGTTCAACAGGAAGGATCGACATTGACTGGATCACCGATCAAGGTCGTTAGACACCAGGCTGGAGCTTCACCTTTCATGGCATCAAATACAGACCTGACAAAAAGAGGGTTTCCAACAGGAGAAAGCAAGACAATAAAAGTACCTCTTCCAGAGTTCTCCAACCTCTGAAACAGAGTTTTAATCCGCTTACATGATTGAGTAAATCATTAATTAATTTTTCAAAAGAATTGTAAAACAAAAAGAAATAATGATCAGAAATCAATATAACCTAGTATTTAACCCTTTTCCAGGTGGGTTAGAAATATATCAAAAGGCAGCTTCTTATTAGCCTGGCTTTCCCCAGACTAAGTTCAATCTTGAACTTAGTCTGGGGAGTCTGCCATGTAATTTCTATTGCACAAGAGGTGTGACCAACGGGCATAGTTTAAATGACTCTGTACGCAATTGGATAGAGCATTCACCAACCAGACCATCGATCCAAGTGACGTACTTTGCCAAGCGACGCGAAACTCCAGGCAGGAAACTTGTCAACAAACGTGGATAGTTTGTAGGATTGCGGTCTGCAGAAGAAGACCGTTTTCAAAGAAAACTTGCCTTTTAAATCTTTTAAAACAGCAGCGACAGCAGCGTCAATGGACAGCTGTGCTCTGGTAGCTGCCATGACCAATGTAAACAACAAGCTGCTTGCCGACTTTTCCGTCGCTTCTCTGACGTCATCGTTTTGAACCCACCAATAGCGAGCAAGGCGGATAAGCCCGGTTGTGATTGGTTCCAGAAAAACTGGATAGGCTGTAGCAGTAGTTTAATGTGTGGGTTTCCAGACTGATCTGCAGGGCAGAATCAAACTGCCGTCAGATCAGGCTGGCGAAAGCCAGGCTAGCTTCTTATATGTTAAATGTCTCCTTCTTTTAGATAAAGTTGTCAACTCCTTGTAAAAGTTAAAGAATTCTTGCTTCGTATAAAATTGTTTTTATTGATCACCAATGAGACTGATCAAGGTTAGAACACTGATATTAGCTACTTTTAAACAGGTTGGTTAATGAGACAAATTGTAAAACAAAATGTGTCAGATTATACAATGATCCTTTCATGGACTGGTTATTACCTGATGCAGAATTGATTGAAACTATCTACTGTGTTTCATTCCAGTAGTTTGTTCATATTAGTCTGTAAGGGGGTCGTTGTCACCTTTGTCTTATCACATTTTTAAATTGAGACTACCCCACAGAATGCATTGCAGTAGTAAATTTCTTTTCTCACCAGCAGATGCTTTGCAGTATTGTATCGTGCACTGTGAAACAGTTGGGAATATGTTGTGTTTATAAACATCATGAATTTGAAGTTGAGGGGGGAGGTTATAGGTGTTTGATTAAGAGTAATGATTTGGAGCTGGCTTTATGAAGCTTCAGAAACACATCCCAAGAGAACATTAAAGTGGCTCATATAAAGAGAGGTCACTTGCACAATCTTAAGAATTGACAGCTTTATTAAAACCTCAATGTAATAAGGCCAGGACTTGTCCATGCTTGATTTACAGAGCAGTTTTAATAAGAAGCTTCTTGGCAGTGGACACTCATTTGTTTCTGACAGTTTATGAATTACTTGGTCCTCAATAAGAAATGTTTTGTCCTATAAGGTCAGCAAATATGCAAAAACAAATTTTGCTGCACTATTTTGTTTCTGATGCTAGTGCAGCAATAAAAACAGAACATATTCTTGTTGGAGGTTGCATTGTTATCGTCTTTGCGTTGTTATTTTTGAAAGGTGTAACATTGCTCGGTGAGATAAATTAAAGAATGCTGCAATGTGAAAGTCTTCAGTCATTTACACTTCTTTATATTTTACTTCCAAGATATCAAAGTTATTTTGCAATATGTTAAAGTGCTACTGAGCAATATTTCTTCAGGCTTTTTACAAAGTCTTCCAGAGGTTTTACTCATTTTAAGCCCTGTCATTTAGGCCCATGACTGGATATGTTTCTGAAAAAAGGCCACGTTTGTTTAGCTACTTTACTCCAACATATGAATCTGACAAAATAAAGGACAAACCAACATTGTGTCTACATCTAACCTACCAAAAAACTAATTTTAAATTAGAATTTTATTTATAGCCATGTCATGAAAACACATTTTACTCTAATATCTTTAGCTAAACCTAGAGAAAATATTTGACACAGGCTGACAAATAGGAGTCAGTAATAATAGTCAATGACACAATGCAATTTGCTGGATTTCTTTAGATAGTGAACTGTGTTAACCAATTTCAATAATAAACTGAACCTGACTCCATTGTTTGATAACTAGGATCAATTTGGATTGTATGTACTTGACTTGGAATCTGTCTGGATGATTGGATTGACTTGAGACAACATTTGTTGTGAAATGTTGTGAAATGGTCTATAGATAAACTGAATATAAAATATTATGTAACCAAACAACTGATCCCAAAGGTTTATTAGCTGGTATATAGGGGAAGGTCAATGAAACAATAAATAATTTCTCGGGTTCTATGTTAGATATTGGCTGAATTTTTGTATCCAATGTCTTAGAAAATGTGAAGATACTGTTCATCTTCTGGTGATAATTTATAGGCCTGAGATTGTTTCTTATCGTCCACTTGCCCCACTGCCATAATAAATATTATTACATTAAATTTTCCCCTTACAGATTTCTTCTACTTTTGTCACACTTAAATGTTTCAAATCATCAAACCAATATTAATTCAGACAAACATAACTTGAGTTGTTGCAAAAGGAGGTTTTCAAATAATTTCTTTTTAAAAAAAGTTGTCCAAACCAACCTGGCTTTATGTGAAAAGGTAATGGGTCCCTAAATCTAAAAACTGGTTGTGTCTTCCTTGGTAACTGCCATCAAGCATTTGTGATAACAGGCAATGCATCTTTTACTTTGTTCTGGCGAGATATTGACTTAATGTCCTTTGCAACATTATCATAATTCAGGCATTAGTCATTTTAAAGTATGGGGACTTGGTTTTTTATTCATACAGCAGCATCTGAATCCGTTTTCTTTAGAACTTCAATTAAACAAATGCAAAATCTTTATTTATTTGAGCCATTCAGAGGTGGAGTTGCTGGGTTTCTTTGGATCATTGTCTTGCTTTATAACATAAGTTTTCTTTTGCTTAATGTCACAGACTGTTCCAGGATATTCTGTCTCAAGATTTCTGGTAGAGAGATTTGGTGACCTCCTGTAGGAGTCGTTGATGTGTTTTTGGAGGATTATGATAGGCCGGTCACTCCTGGCGAGGTCTATCATTGTGGCTTAGTAGATGACTTTCACAGTGGTTTGCTGGAGAGAGAGTCTCCAAAATGGCTTTGTAACCCTTTCCAGCAAGATGGATATCAAAAATATTGCTTCTAATCTGATGCTGAATTTACTAGTTGGGGGGATGATGTTTTGCTTTTTGAGATGTTTTAGCCTACTTTATGTTGTCACACACTGAGGTTATTTCTTGATTTTTCAGATCTGACATCAATCACATGTGGTTGGGGAATTGAATTCAGCTTTCTGTAAAAAATGTTTAGATAGTTTAGTCATGATTTAACTATGGGACACCATCTGTGACATATTTTTTCTCTCATTATTGTGACATTTAGCAAATAAAAATATTTTTTGTAATTCTAACCAACCTAAGAGAAGTTTGGTCTGATTTAACTTGAAAAACTGTGAGAAAAACAAAAAACAAACTTTGTTTCTTTTTGTTTGGTGTTTGTAAACTTCTGGTATTAACTATAAGTAGAGCTTTTTGTCTTTTAAAAAGTCACTCAGTGTTTATTACAATAGTGTTTATAGACAGTGTTTATTCTACAGATCCAGGGTTAGCTATTTTTCATGTTGATCTCTACGTCTCTTGATTAGCAGCATACTGGTGGTAATGTTGGAGATCTACATGCACTGCCCATGGCCGACGTCATCTGGGCAGAGACCAAATGCTACTAGATGTTTATCACTGTACTTGGCCATAGCAGAATAGGCAGACCTCTTGCATCTTTTCCATTAAACACACCACATCTATAATCCTTACATCTCCCTTTTTGTGGCACAGACAAGCTGCATAGGCATAAAAGCCAATCAAAGCATACCCACTTCCATAGCATCCAGTACTTGCTCATGGTCAACAATAAACTACATTCAGGGTAGGCCTGGGGCAAACAAAATCCTGGACTTTCTCCTGAACAGGGCCGATACAAAGATGCAAACTAATAGCCATGATATGTTTGTGTTATATAATATTTGGATGTTTATGAGAAAATAAACTTTTGCTTATATCCTTAGCATGTTGCTTTAAAAAAGAAAAACCTGTGTAATTTTTATGTGGACATTTAAATACAAATGTACTCACCTTGAACTTCTATTCAATTCAATTCAGTTTATTTATATAGCGCCAATTCACAACAGATGTCATCTCAAGGCACTTAAGAAGAAGTCATTTCAATACATTTATACAAACATTCCAATCAGTTAAAAAGTTTCCTATTTAAGGAATCCCAGCAGATTGCGTCAGTCATTGGCGTGAGGTTGGGCCCCGTTGATGCAGACTTGCCAACCACAGCAATCCTTCAGCAATCCCTCATACTGAGCAAGCATGTAGCAACGGTGGAGAGGAAAAACTCCTCTTTAACAGGAAGAAACCTCCAACAGAACCAGGCTCAGTAAGAGCGGCCATCTGCCACGACCGTCTGGGGGTTTGAGAAGACAGAGCAGAAACACAGAAGGAACAGAAGATCTGATATAAGAGAACTTTCTATGTTACAGAAAGTAAAAAGTTAATAACAGGACACAGTGGATGTTCAGTTACTGGGGGGATCATCCCAGTCGATGCCCCCGTCCAACAGGGCATTGCAGCCAAGCAGGATACCAGACCAGGTATATCTTCTATGGAGAGAAAAACACTGAGAGAAAACAAAGTTAACAGTCGAAATAATAATTCCAGAGTATTAGTATTATCTGTAGGTTTCACCAGTTACAAAAAATACAATGCTACATCTGAATTCCAATTTTTGGAGTGTGTGTAAAGGACAATTTTGCTTTTTTAGCATCTGGACTAAATTAGACAAACTATTTTAAACTCTGTCACCATTGTGTTTGTCAACTACGGGTTGAGTGTCCAACAGTATTTACTGATTCTTCAAGGGACTTTCTAAAAACATTGTAAAAATTCATAATCTTAACAGTTTTAATGTGTTGACTGGTATTTTACCCAGATCTAGTTTAAGAACCAGATATCCAGTTCAATCTTATTTTAAATGTCTAAAGTCCCAAAAATTGTAAATTGCGCTTTTTAATTTTTTAACCTATGAGAATTTGATCAGTAAAAAAATTAAATACAGATAAGTGAAATATTGAAATCAAAGAATGATGTGGGAAATGAAAGAAAGCATAATTTAAAGTTGGGGTACAGAGTTAATGTTTTTAAAGTAACTTAACAATGCTTACATTTGACTATCTGACCCTATTCTATGATATGAAGTAGTTAATCTTTCATAATGTATATTTCCCCTAAGGTCCTCCCCAGGCCTTTACAGCAAGACAAATCATTTACACAAGCCTAGAGCATTGTCCAATAGAACTGCATATCCACAAGCGGGAGCTGTCAATCAACGAGAATGTGCCCAAGTCCCCACTACGAGGTGACGGACCTCAGTCAGCTTAGCACACCAGCGAAGAAGAAGCCAGAGGGGTTTTGGTTAAAAAAAAACATACTTAATTCGGAAAACTTCATTGTAAAAAGTAGGACCATGCTGGGTCCATGCAGTGATGCTCTCTCTTTGACTCCGCATTCCCTGCAAATGTGTGGTTGAGGTGTGGCTTTCAGCTCCTTCGAGAAGAGCAGGGAGAGCTATAGCTGTTTACATTTCAAAATCTCCTCCTCCTCTCCTTGATGACGTCATACTACGGACACCAGCTTAAAATAGCAACTCACCCCCTACCAGACTCACTCCACCCCCATTTCCTATTTGATAAATGCACCAATAGGAGGTGTTGCCTGGCCGACCAGCGAACACGCGGGGGGAAAGGTTTAGGCGTGGTCTTGGCTGTGATTGACATTTTGACAGCAGTGCTGCTGCAGTGGTACAGACACAGACAGCGAGAAAGATGGAGAGCAACGTGAGCTCCTTTGCCTCAGAGCAATCTCTGAGGTGGAGGATTTCTCTCCACCTTCTTCATCAGAGGAAAGGGAGGGAAGTTCTGTGGAGGAGGCGTGGCCAGACACTCAGCTTCTTTTATTCTCCACAGCAGCAGGGCTGATGTCAGCCCTCACCGCAGAGTGAATAGCAATGCCCGGATCAAATTCAATTGCAGAATAGAGTTTTAACCTGAAGAGGGTGCCACACTAATGGTTTTAGGCAGGAAATTAATATATTTACTAAGATGCACTAAAATACCAAAATAATGACCAGACATGTAGACAGCACTATTAGACACCCATTTATGCAGTTTATCAGCTAAAAAAGTTGATTTGGGGGTGAGTTGCTCTTTCAGTAAAAATCACTGTAAAAAAAACTGTCATTATCAAGCATTATTCAGTTTTAATCCTTTAGAAAACCGAAGGTGAGAAAAGGGCCCTGAAAATCACACATTTTAAATACTGACATTCCTATTTTCCATACTTATCCAGACCTGGAAAATAGTTTAATAAAACCTTTTACTTTTCCTTACTTTTCTAGAGCCTGTAGGACCCTTGTCTAACCCACTATAGAAATATGAAACAGAAGACAGAGGAAGAAACAAACAGCTCACAGACAGAATAAGTTTTAATCAGATTTTCTATCCTGAAATATTTAGCTAAAGTAATTAAATTTAGTACACAGTAGCCCTTACTACCATGTCTTAGAGATATACCAGTACATGTGTCATGTTTTCCAGTTACATGCAGCACCATGGTTATCTAGGTGTACGGATGAACTGCATTGACTGTTGGGATGTCCTCCTTATTTACAACACAACATGACAAAATAATTGATTTATTTAAATGTATTTTCATTTATATTTTTAACAGAACCCCAGCTAGATGCTAACAACACGGGGCCATTTAGCTTTAACTGTATCTCAGATGAAACTGCCTCTGCTCTTAGTACCTCATCATAGGCATAGCTGTCAAGTATCCCGTTTTGGCCGGGAAGGTAACGTATTTTACCCCGCTTTCCCGCCGTCCTCCTGTATTATTATTTTCCCATAAATCTTTCGTATTATATATATCTTTAAAATTCCTCTGCCTCTCCAAACTGATCTCTGGAACAGTAGGAGGCGATAATGCTCCTTTAAGCTGGTTGCCAACCGCCGTTTAACAAGAAGAATGAAGAAGAAATAGAAGAAGAAGCCTCGCGAGAACCGCAACATACAGTTGCCCATGTGGCAGTTGTTACAAGATTTGTGCAGATAGCGGGAACATAACAGAAACAGCAAACGAGAGAGATGGATGAAAGTGAAGAAGGAAATCCTGCCAAAAAATCAAAGGTTTGCAAATATCAAAAAAGTGTTAAAGATTGCAAAATCTGCAACAAACTTGTATAATAGGCTGACCATACGTCTTCTATTGCCCGGACATGTCCTCCTTTTTGGACAGAAAATTATGTCCGGGGGGATTTATTTAAATATCATAAAATGTCGGGATGTACCCCCATATTGTACCTGGATTAGCTCACTTTAAAAGCAGCCACTGCCCACAAAACAAATGAGGAGCTGCGCTGCAGGCTTGTAATGTGCCACTAAAATGCCAAAACTGTAGTTTCACAGACGGATTCTAGAAAAAATACCCAATGTTCAGTCATGGTCGTCAGAGCCGTTTTTACCAGGGCAGTGGAGCAACAGATCTAGAAAACTGCAATCTTAACATCAAGTGATCTTGGGTAAAAATAGATCAAATAAAAAGGTGAATATTCCAATTTTAAAGCATAATGAATGATGGAAGCCAGAGTCTGATTATTATGATCTAGATTGGTGCATATGAGTCAGATTTAATGTTTTAAAATAAACTATATTATCTTGAAAACTTGCTATAGTTTATAATGGCGATAATGTAATAATGATTAATTACTTAATCTAATGCATCAACTAGAAAATAAAGTTTTCAAGTCGCACCATCCAGCCTGCATGTTATAAGATACAGAAGAAGTTCTCTGTCAGACAGCAGGTAAAACACTAAACATGACTCAGTGATTTACTGGAGAATAAATTCCTACATCATTTATAAAAACATATTTGCTGGAACACATTTCCAACAATCATTAATAATGATATTTTTCTGCAAATATGAATAATTCTTTAGTGTATTTGATTTATTATGCTGGTTTTTCAAAGCAGTCCTTCAAATTCATGTGAGAGATGGAAATGACATCTGACTGTATTTACCTCATCAATCTAATATTTGAGTATTTCTAACCTGAATCGATATTAATTTTTAGATTTGATTAGGGGGGTAGTCACGCCCATGCTGGGGAGGGTGTCCAATTCTCCCTGCTACAGCTTGACTGATTCACTCACCTGTGTTCTGGAGCTGCCATTGTTTGGAGGTTTGGTAGAGGGAGACTGTGGACGAGGTAAGCTGGGGGATCCCTGTATACCTCATCACGTAGTGGAAACTCTGTTAAAAACTCTAGGTAAGCAGGTGGTCGCCACCCTTGTAATGTTTTTGGAACCATCTGTTTTGTAGAGAAGTTTAGCCAAGGCTTTTAGTTGGTTTCTTTGTTTAGATAGAAGGGTAGATAGGTTCTGTGTTGTTTTATTAATTTCATTCCTTTGGCACCACCTAACTGTTCCTGTCTCCACCCCCCTCCACAGTTGTACCAGCAGCCTCCAAATAAACAGAACGGCATTAAAAGTTGAGATAAACTGCCTCCTGAGTGTCCCGTGTCTTTCCTATGGTTGTCCTGTTACTGCCTCACCTCTTCCCCCCCTTCCTGACTTGGGAGGGACGTGGGGGGGGACTTGTAACAACAAAATAAGACAATATTGCAAATTCCCTATTTGGTGTCTGGGGGTTCAGTTCAATTTATTTCTCTACTCCATTTTTTCGGTAAGTAAAATAATATTTCTGCTGTGCATTTAAGATAACGCTGCTTGGTCAAAAATGGGTTGAAATTATCAAATTTCTTCTTTACATATTGATTATAAAACTTTTTTGTAATTAAAATTCACATCGTTTTTAGAAAGAGTTATAGACCAACAATGCTTCATGCTTTTATTTGAAAAAACATTAAATCTGCCTAGAAGGTAGAGGGGTAGTGGAGTTGCTTAACCGGGGTTTTCTGGTTAAAAGCGCCCGCTAACCTCTGTTAGCTTCAGTTAGCTCCGGGTTAGCTCATAGCTTTTAGTAAAAGTTATGGACCTACAAGGCTTCATGCTTTTATTTGACAAAAGTATTGAGTCTGTGTACAAGAGATAGGGGTAGCAGAGTCGCTCAACCGTGGTTCTCAGGCTAAAAGTGCCCGCTAACCTCCATTAGCTTCGGTTACCTCCGGGTTAGCTCAGTTAGCTCATAGCTACATCTTTATATACAGTCTATGGAGTTGAGACACAAGGGTTGACTGTGAATGATTTCTTTTGAATGAGTGTCCCTGTCTTTCTGGAGACAATCTTGCCGCATCTGGTCTTGGTCCCCTTTTCTGGGTTTATCCCAATAAAGGGACTAAAAACACATTGGTCTAAGATTAAATTTTGCTTAGGAATAAAAGGAAAGGACAAAAAAGAAAAGGCAAAAAAACTGACCGCACAACCCAAGACTTACCTATGAATGATCAACTTTTTTAGCTGATGAACTGTATAAATGGGTGTCTAATAATGCTGTCTACATGTCTATTATTTTGGTATTTTAGTAAATCTTAGTAAATATATAAATTTTCTGCCTAAAACCATTAGTGTGGCACCCTCTTCACGTTAAAACTCTATAATGCGCTTAAATTTGAATCGGGCGTTGCTAAATTGAAAAGAAAATGAATTTTGTACATATATAGGCCGCACTTGAATATAAGCTGCAGATTTTCATGTTGCAACATGAGCTATTTACACAGAAAGACGGTATAAGGATGATTTTTTTTTATTTTGATTTAAAACACGCTTCCTTTGAAACTGCCAGAAAATCAGTGACAGATATAACCTTGTGGCTTGGAAGGCAACGGAGCAGAACCTTGTGGGTTGGGAGGCGACGGAGCAGAACCTTGTGGCTTGGGAGGCGACAGAGCAGAACCTTGTGGCTTGGGAGGCGACAGAGCAGAACTTTGTGGCTTGGGAGGCAACGGAGCTGAACCTGGTGGCTTGGAAGGCAGCAATACTGAACCTTCTGGTGAAGCGGAGTGGAGAGGTGAAGGCTTCCAGGCCTTAATCTTGAGTCCTAGGGGCCGACAACGAGAGAGGGACCCATGGCGAGGCGTAGAGGACTCTCGGGAGGAAGGTGTAAAGGGACCCTCGGGAGGGAGTAGAGGACCCAAGGCGTGGCATAGAGGACCCACGGCGTGGCAACGAACCCGAAGGCGTGTCCCTCTGCACACCCTGGGCGGAGTCAGGAGCCCGAGGCGTGTCCGTCTGGACACCCTCGGCGGAGCTAGGAGCCCGAGGCGCGTCCTCCAGGACACCCCCTGCGGAGACCGAAGCAGGAATCTGGCGTCTGCTCCGGAGGGAGTCATTGTACGCCTCAAACAAAGTTCCCAACATGTCGGGATCATCACTAATTTAGGTGAAGAGCTGAGTGAACTCAACCTCAGACAGAGGAGCGGAAGGCGGGGCTTGAGGCTGGCTGGGAGCCGGGTCCGGAGACTGGTCATGCCGGCTTTGAGCAGGAAGCGGACCCCGGAAACATGGGTGCAGGTGGGTAGCGTCTGCAGCCGGCGGCTCGCAGCTTCGAGAAACTGGAGTAGGAGGTGGGTCGTGCCGGCAAGGAACAAGGAGTGGACCCCGGAACTGCGGGTGCAGGCGGTTAGCATCTGCAACCAGCTTGCTGCTCCGAGGAACGCTGACCGGAGCTTGGGCGGTCTGGAGGCCGTGGTGCTAGACAGGTGTCTGGGGGACTGGGAAGTCGTCCACCGGACCTTCCTGGAAGGCTGTGGGAGCAGCCCGTGGACGGCGACGGCTGGAAAACTCGGGAGCGGGACTAGGGACCGACTCGTACCTCCGTGGCCCTACGCCGGAAGGATAGTAGGCCAGACGGGTGCCGACAAAAGGTGAGTCCTCCACCAAGCCTTGGCTACAGCCCCAATAGACCAGTTCCCTCCATTCCTCCTCCGTATGTTTGTACTTTGCTGGGTCCAGTTGGTCAGGTCGTTCTGTCACGTGATGCGGGATAGAAAACCCAAATGCGGAGTGACGTTTAGCACTACGAGCACTCACATTTAATAATAGTCCAGAAAGTCAGACTCAGGCACGAACACAGGACTGGACGAAGACAGACTAGAGAACATGAGACGACGACCTGACGAGGACTGGGAAACACAACTGGGCTTAAAAGGGCTGAGGGAACAAAGGGACAGACGAGAAACACCTGGAGACAATAAGAGGGACTGACACTGAAGGAAACAGGGAGTGACAGAGACAGGGAGAAAGTAACACCGTGACAACACTACAGTACCCACAATTAAATAGATAAAATTTTGATGCATGCAGGTACATTGTCCTAGGTGCTACGAAAATGGGAGATGTGAAACACTCTTTGGCACATGTGAGAGTGGGAGTTTTTGGGAATACTACAGCTTGGTTGGAGTGCTAGGATGGCTCATGCCTGAAAGTTTCCCTTATTTTCAAATTTAAAGCTTTACATGTATGATCTGGAGAGAACCTACACATGCAGTGGGAGAACATACAAACTCCATGCAGTGGAAGGATCATCTTTTTTTTATTAGTATTTCTCTTATCAGAAAACTGAGAAATTTCAAGGGATGGTCCCTAAATTACTATTTTTTTATATAGCTTGTGGTTTCAATAAATGAAGGCTGGAAAGTGAATTTCAGAGCTGTCTTTATAATCCAAATGAGAATTCAAATGTAACATTGTAATATATCTTTAATTTTCTTCATTTTTTACCTATGCAGTAAGGAACAGGATAGTAATTCTTCCTTTCAGATAAACCATGACGCCCATCCTGCAGAACATGTTCTGCATCTGAGATGGTGACGTTTTCTTCAATGTGATTATTTTTGGTTAAAAAAAATTTTCTAAGCTCACAAACCAGGGATCTGAACCCTGTTTGTGCCTGAAAAATTGAAGTAAAGGAGTTGAATAAAAGTGCTAGGTGATATGATAGCCTTCATATCCCTAGGGAAATCAAGCCAGACTGGCGTATCGGCTGTTTTGAGCAGCATGCCCTAGTTTGCTAAAAACACAAGGAAACTAAGCTTTTACTCTGTCCAAGCTCCCTTTCATGTGCCTCCAGCAAAGCTAGGGAAATAAATATTTAAATACTGAATGAGAATATAAGCATTTCCGATGGTGTTCTTCTTGTCATTTTGTTTTAAAACTAAAATAAACCTAAAATATCCTAGTCTTTTCTTTGTATTTGTTAAAATCAACAAAACTAAAATACCAAAAATGATCTAAAGCTCAAATACTAAACATTTTCCTTTTTTTACACAAGCTACTGTGCTCGGCAACAATGTGTTAATACGTATATATTGTTTGTATAACACATAGTGGGCAACTTGGGGTTAAGTGCCAAGGGAACTCAAACAACTAATGTCCATGTGTTTAGTTTCATGGATTAGATTGTACTAATATCTAAGATGTATCTTTGTGTTTCTATAGCTTTTAGTTTATTAAATAATCTATGTTTCAACCCTTATGAATGATCATTAACTGAATTGAATGTGAAGATGAGATGTAATCAATGAGTCTTAGTGCCCTCATATGAGTTAGGGGAATTGGCTGGAGAAAGGAATAATGTTCTATGTCTGTTTTGACCTGGTTTATGTTAAAATATAGAACATAGATGGGTGTATGAATGAATGGAGGACATTGACTGTTGATGGTAAAAAAAAAAAAGTTAAAATCAAAGTACTTGTGAAAGATGAAAAAAATAAAACAACCTTCCAAAGTCTTATTTACTTTTACCAGAGAATTGTTAGATTAATTTTTATTTGATGTTCAATAAAAGATTTATTGTGTTTCTGCAAGAATGATTTTTATTCCAACAACTCATATTGAAAAAGCCAATAACCTCCAGTCAGAATACTTTATCACATCAAATATCATCATACCAACAGAGATATTCTTCAGCTCAAAATCTGTTTCACATAAAACTGTTTAAAGTTTGCTCCTTTATTATGTTTTTTCTGTTCTTTTTTTAGCAGTTAGAGAAGGGGCACAGTTAGAAAAAAAGTAAAAGTAAATTTTACTCTGGGTGCAGGGAAGAGTTACACTAAAGCTATACATTTCCAAGTGGAGGAAATGTTTAAAGTACAAAAATACTCTGAATGAAATAGTAAATTTTTTAATATTGTTTACAACAGAAAACAATATTAAATAATTGGATACATTTGACATTTGTCTCTTTTCTTTAAATCATGATATTGCTACTAGGGATGGGCATAATTAATCGATGACCGATTAATTGTTCATTAAGAATTTCATCGATTACATTTTTTTTACTGATCAATTAACGTATGTTCTGTTGCGTAATGTGAGTTTTGAAGGAATGCAATTAATTTTGCTATGTGGCAGTAATTAAACACTTTACCACACGAGGGCGATGATTAAAAATAAAACCCACAGGCCGACTCAGTTTCTTGCAAGTTTCAGTGTATTTCAAAAGTAGCATTGTCATCAAGAGGTCGCAGCAAAGTGTGGCGTGGGACCACTTTGACTAAAAAAACAAACAAGCAAAAAAGTTTCGGTTCACTGCCAACACTGCGTAGCTGTGTATAAGTACTTGAATGCAGTTCCAACCCTGGTTAGAAGCGGAGCATCCTGCTCTTGGTCTCAACCTAGCATCAAGTCGGTGTTAGCACGGAGGAGCCGAGATGCACAACGAGCAGAGAAACTTACTCACAGATTACTTTCTGAGGGAGGCTCCGCCACCCCTGGATTGCACCCCTACAGACTGGTGGAAAATGAATGAAACAAGATTCCAGAGGTTTGCCAAGTTAGCACGGAGGTATGTGTATCACAACGACGTCTGTCCCCTCACAGCAGGTGATCTCGGCACTGCAGGTCAGACGCGACAGCAGCCTGGTCTGCTTTTGCTTCTGACCCCAACAGCATTTTAACATGCTCATGTTTCTCAAAAAAAATCAGTAGACTGATGCTAAAGTTGTATATAAGTTACGGTTTCTCTTTTTTTTACTCTGTTAATGAGCCTAATTCATTGATACGCTGATCTCTCTCATCCTCTTTCTCGACTCTTTTTGCCAAATGTATCACAAAACTATAAGACCTATAAATATATATTTTTTGCAAGTAATTGTTTAACATTACTTTTTTTTTTTTTACTTTTTTGGAGTAGAAAAAAAATATGAGCGTCACTTGTGTTAATGAGTACAATCTTTTAGCTGTCGGCTCCGCTGCTCATAGCGTATATTTTCTTTGTGCAACTACCTTGAATTAATTCCATTTAACTTCCACAAGAGGTGCCCCACTTGTAATGAAGATCTCAATGAGGAAACACGCTATTTTTCTATTCTCACTGCATTTTAATATAGCCTATGAACACTGAATTTTTATATAAAAATATCAATGATTAATCAAAAATCGATCGTTAATTCTCCCGATGATCGATGAAGACTATTTAATCGAATGCCCATCCCTAATTGCTACTGAAATTATCCTGTTTTTATGTCAATATAAAGTGCATTTTTTTATACCCCATGAAATCTTTCACATTTTGTCATGGTACTGCTACAAACTTGAATATATTTTATAGTTGTTATTTTTCAACATGATGGACCAACATAAAGTTTGAAAGTTGAATATACATGATACAAACCTCTTCACTTCACTGGGCCACATTCTTGCTTTAATATCTGGTTCTGTGGGGTTCAAGCGAGTACATCGCAAGCTCATATTTTGTGCTTGTGTCCTGAATTAGTCTGACATTTCACGCTTGAATTATATCATGACATTTAGTTGTTCGAGAAAATATCACGGTCTGTTGAACTGTCCAGAAGTAACAACAAACACAGATGAATAGCAAATCAGCTGAATTCTCTCAGTATAACTTACTGTGGTTCTAAACATCATATTATTGTTCACATGGTGGTTTACACTCTTTTGTAATTTTTTCACGTTGAAATTACCCTTAATTAGGCAGGGTCAAATATTATCCTACGATAGAATGACAAGACTGCCACTGGAATATTTACTCGAAGCATTTCTATGTGATGACGTTTGTGCTGTATTCATTTTCTGGTCTAAAGAGAAATTGAAAATGTCGAACTGATGAACAGGGCTCTTGATTGCTTTGAGATTGAAGAGGTAATTGTCTTTTAAAATTGTGCTGTTTTTATTTTTCAATCATTTCACACAACTGATTGGAAATATTACAGAAAACAGAAAACCCAGATGACAGCACAGACTGTCAGAGCAACCTTGAAAAAATCACATTAAATGTCACGAATATTTGAATGTTTTCCTCACAGGTCTTTAAACTATATGTAAAAAACATAGTAATGTTAACAGCAACACAGAAAGCATTGATTCTTGAGAATTGTAAACAATTTACAGTCTGGTCATTCTTCTTGGTCCAAATCTACTGCACCCAATAATGTGTGTTTCCACTGCAAGAGGCTTTTCTAGTATAGAAAGAAGAGGGGGTCATTTCCTCTAAGCTGATGTAAATTCTCATCCAGGACATGATTCAGAACGGAAGAAGCCATCATCACAAATTGGCACATGATAAGCATTGTTTTATATTGTCAGTAGTTGTTTTAATCTCCAGCTTAAACTGTAACACTACATTGCAGGGTTCAGTAGCTCACAACTCACAAATCATGTTCTCCCACTGTATGACCCCATGCTCTGATGCGATCTGACTGCTCACACTGTACGTGCATATGAGACATGTTGTATCCTTGAATTCAGAACTGCAAAGAAGAAGATGAAAGACCCGGAAATGAGGAGACACTTGCCCAAGAATGAGAGAATGCTCAATATGGACAGTGTGAGAAGTTCAGATAATTTTGGCTTGTGGCACTTCAACAGTGATCATCCTGTTACCCTCACAAGGGGCAACCAGTGCTTCAAATAAGTTTTATTTTTCTGCCCCTGTATAATTGCTGATCGGGAACTGGCTGGAGTTGATAATTGCTTCTCGCTACCCCCTGTGTACTACACGATGCACGACACATGTCAAAACTTGACCCAATCCCAAAAATCGTTTCACAAGTGAAAAACCATCTCAAAATGGGCAAAAATTCCACAGTGTAAGCCCAGCTTTTTTTTTAAAAACTGTCATAGCTTGTGAATCTGTTAAGGATTTAAAGAGGTTTCTAAATAATTCAGGATCAGACATTCCACTGCATGGATTCAAAACAACTTTTCAAAAACGCCCAAATATCATCATGGCACCTACAGCAGGTTCTTGTCACTTTTGAAAGTGTGTCCCTGTATAACCAGAAAGATACATTACAAGTTTAACATTCATGGAACATGTGCGAGGAGATAATACTTGGTCTTCAAGAAAAAGAAAGAAGAGCAGACTAAAGATTGACATTTCGAATAATCATTTTGGACAGATGAGTTAAAAGCTGAATTATCTGAACACAAGAACAGAGGACACGTTTGGCATAAACAGAATTCAGCATCTAGAAAAAGAGCTCTATGCCAAATGTGAAGCATAGAGCCAAAAAGGGAGGGTTTTGGGGAAGTTTTGCTGCAAGCTGGGCCTGATCAGAAAAAAGACAGATGGATACAAAGTGTCTCACTAAAGGCATTTCAAACAAAGGGGGTAACATTAGCTATGAGGAGTGGGATATCCTATTTTTTTCCCTCGGGTTAGAAAATCGATTTTTGTTGAAATATTTAGTGTGACAAACAATATTACTTTTTTTAAAGTAAAATAAATCACTTTCTTACCCCATGACATTAGATATAACGATAGAAACATTTTCTAATATTTTAGCAACACTTCTGCAATAGGATGAGCGAACGTCTCCACATAATTGGTTGTAAAATAAAGGTTTTTAGCATCTCCAGCCTTTAAGGAGTACCTGGGCTTAGCCTAGACAAGATGTGATATTTTTGTTTAAAAAAATTAAATAAAAGTGTTACAACAGATTATAGACTATTTTAAAACAGTGTAATGTGTCATCTAATATACAATGGCTTAAAATTCTATATCTAATGTTTAATTTAATGTTTATTGTTCCATGTTTTGGAAAATTACATCTGATAACAGCAAACCAAACCAATAATTTAGTTCAATCAATCTTTCTTCCCTTGCTTCTGTTGGTCTCCCTTTTCTCTTCTTTACTTGACAGTGTCTTTCTTTTTCCCATTTGTCCTTGCTTATCCATCTCTCTCCTTTCACCAGTAAACTCCGCCAATTTTTAAAAATTTTCAATTAGATTGCAAACAAACACCATGCAATACCATCAATCATACACCCGGCACCAGGGCAATTTAGCTGGAGGGGCCGCATCTTATTTTGGGGGGGCCCAGTTTTTATTGAACCCGTTAACGTTTTTACCTCCCATTGGCAGTGTGTTAAGTATTTCCGGGTTAAAATGGCCCTTTTTGACACTATGTACATACTCATATTGTACATAATTTAAAAAGGGACTGGCTGAGGTAGGTTCTGGAGTTTTTCCGAACAATCGCTCTGTTCTAGATCGGTGGACAGAACATTTGTTTTTGTTCTCCAAAAGGAGCCGTGGTTGAGCCACTGTCACATCCCTGCTGTGTATCTGTCTGCTTGTGTATGTGAGTGAGCTATCTGCCTTTATAGATCATTGTCACTCAAGTCACGCTGATTCAGAGGGAAATGAGCAGACGCCACCAAACAACCAGCTTTGTGAAAAAAAAGATTTGCTCGTAAACCAGTTAATAACAGAAAACAGAACAGAAAACACAGCAACAAGCCCTGCTTCTTCCATGTTGATTCTCTTATTTTTTTTCTGCCGCTTTGATCAGTGACGCTACTCACTGCTGAAACTGTCCTGATACACTCAGAAGGAAAAATAATGTAATGTCCAACCCATCGTTCTTAGCTGCTCCTGCACATCCACAGAGCCATCATCTCGAACAAAAACAATCCTCTTATGTCCAGTTAATGTACTCCAATAAAGTACTTAGTCCGCAACTCTTCCTCAATCCAACTCTGCCGCTAAGAACCTTTGTAAATTCCTTTCTTATGTGTATTTCTCCGAATGTTTACATTATGACTACCAGTTAGCATGCTCTTAATAGTGTGCTTCTTCTTCTTCTTCTTGATAATTATTCATGGCTGGCAAACAACGAATTGGTGCGTTACTGCCACCAACTGGTAAGAAGTATGGACCAGAATGTAATTTTAGGGACTCATTTTAGCAAACTACTGTACCAAAGTGTTTTCTTTTACCGCATCCAAAACTCCCGACTAGTAATCTATCGCACCCTCTGTTGGTTGTCTTGGGCAAATACGTTTAAATGCATTGTAATCTGTCATGGGCAGGCCCGATACGTGAATGGACGGGCCTGTACTCACCTATTGCTGTCTCTCTCTGTCTTTATCTCTAACTTTTGTCTCTCCTCTTCCCTCTCATCACTTGGTTCTGTCTTGGTTAGCCTGTTTGGCTCTGTCAATAATGCCATAATGATAAGTGAGCAAATAAGGTAAAGCAAAGCTAGTAGAAGTTATTTAATTTATTATGTCTTCAATGATGCACTTTCATTTACCTGTTTTGAATTTGCTTCTATCTATATTTTAATAGGTATTATGATAGTTGGAATTAAGGGACCTTTTCTTATTAATTATCTATAACACAATGTTAGAATATTTATTTGTTACCAGTTCGCATCCCTAATGCTGATGCTGGTGGTTCTGCTGGAGCTGCTTTAGCTAATTTCCAGCTTTAGCTGATTTTTCCTACCCGCTACAAAATCATTACATCGGAATTCGGCGTGCAAAGTATGAATTTTGTAAACTAATAACACAAAACACAGACTAAATATCCTTATGCAAACAACGGGGCAATATCAAGTCATGATGCATCAAGAGTGTTACAAAAGTGTTTATTTGGTTAGCGATCTCTGGCACAAAAAACATTCTACTTAAATAACTGTGACCAATTTCCATGTTTCGATTGGAACAGCTCTGCTGCTGCTGGCTCCCTCTCTGTCTGTAGCTCATCCGTTTTCCCTTCTACAAAATTATTAAATAAAATCAAAGTGTACAACAAAACAACAGAAAGCAAGTCGCACACATAGTAGTACAATAATGTAAAACAAGCAGACAATAAAACCAAATCAACAAGTTCAAAAACAATGGAAGCATTCAGCCTTCCAATCTAAAGCAGCAGTTCTCAAATGTGGAATACTGTGGGATTCTGCAGGGGGGAACCTGAGTTAAAGAAATGATCAGAGCTGTGATATATATATATATTACAAAATCAACAGAAAAGAACAAATTAAATCCAATTTTATACTCAACATTGCTATATTAGTGTTTATATATATATTTGTTTTTGTTTTTTACTGTGCTCTCTCTGTAATTTAAAAGGTATTTTGTTGCTTTTGTAGATATTTTTCATGAATTTCCTTAGTCAATGTGCTTACTAAGGATAACTAGTTTGCTACCAACAGGACAGCTAAAGAAAATTGTGCATACACCAGCTTTTGCCTTTGTGAATCACCTCATTTTAAAAAGATAAATTCTTACTCTTGGTCTCTCTAGAGAAAAAGCTAAGGAGTTGCAACAGCTTTTTTCATAGTTTTTCTGTGATCCATTGATTTCTGTTAGTCTTAGAAATGTTGCTAATCATAATATATCTTCTGGTTTGGCACAATGCAGTTTTCTGCAATGCATTTGTACAGAGTTGCGTCATTAGGAGAGGGGTGGGGCCGTGTTCCCACGGTAGCGACATACTCAATATGGCAAGCCATGGTATGGCAAGGCGTTAACATACGCCTTAAATATTACCACCTTAATAAGGCATTAATACACACCTTATTATTGATACTAATGGCTTGTCATAGAGACTGTAACCCATAGATTGTATATAAAGAACTGTAATCAGACACAAAGTCAAGTCAGCGGCAGCAGTGATCGGAGTAGAGCACACCCGGCCTGTGATCGAGGGAGAGGTGAGGCAGTAGCTGGTGAGTGAAACAACAGACTTAAAATGTCCTGGGCTGAAGCCCCGTAAAAATCGGCTGACATCGCCACTGGTTTTTAGTAAATGAAATTCCTTGTCGCAACGTTTAAGCCCAGTCGTAGCTTCAGTATAGGACCAGACAGAAAGACTTTCTTACCAAGATGCAATGCATTTATGTCATAGGCCTATATACAGAAAACTACATTTTTTGGATATTTTCTTACCCTGATAATGTTGCTTTATTTTGAAAGACACATTTTAGAATAACAGAGAAAGGCTTGCAAAATAAGTAATTTTCATTTTCAGCATCAAGGATTATTTAAGGCTTTTTTATTATGCCAAGCTGCAGGTGTATCTAAAGAAAGACTATAAGTACATGATAACAATTTTAAAACGGCCTGTTACTGACTGATGAAAAAGTTATTTAAGACATTTGGTTTATCTTTCATCTTTAAACTCCAGCATTGTTTCAATGCAACACATTTGCCTCAAGTGAAAACCCCAGAGCAAAAAGCCATTTATTGTGTTTTATGGCTGAATTTATGTTATGCAATGCACTCTGCAACCAGTGATGTCTGTGGTTATAGCTCCAAAGTTTGCCCAAATGACATAAGTTGGCAATTAAAAACTGCACTTACCAGCCAAGTGAGAAGGGTTATAACAGCAGAGCAGGGTTGTCATGTATACAAGGGGCCTTGGGGGAGTTTTTGTGTTTTATTGGCAAAGCACTATAGGGAACATGGTGTCAGAGGATAAACAGGATAAGTGAGGTTGAGGCAGTGCACACCCCTGAATTTTTTCCTTCTCCCCTTTGTCTTGTGATGATTTTGTAGGCACTAAATGGCTCTGACCCCAGGGGTTAAGGTGGCAATTAAAAAGTGTCAAGGAAGTTCCTAGTGTGTTAATACATGCCTCTCTCTCACCTCCCTATGTCATTTAATTCTGTGTGACTTTTGAGACCAGGCCCCTTTGTATAACTCACTTCATTAATGCTAATTTGGAGGTATGGTTTCTATCTTACTCTGCCAGTGCCCATATGAAAAAATGAACTAATTTTCAACACTTACATCAAGTGGATGGGTGTCCAGGTGATGAAAGGTAAGCAATTGTCTAATGAGGTAATTAAATAAGGGGATGTTTGGAAAACAAATAAACCTAAGCTGTTTATTTTGGGTTCTCTCTCTAAAGACATGCATAAATATGAAGAAAACCAAGTGAAAAACAAGTTTCCCCTTTACAGATTTCATCTGTTTTTGTTTCTTTGCCACACTTGTGTTTCAGATAAGAGGAACTTTATTATCAGACAATGACAACCACAGTAGATACTAAAAGCAGTTTTCATTATCATTTCAACCAGACCAACTTAGCCTTATGCAACAATACAACTGCCCTCTTGTTAAATCCTGAATTAATTGTGACCAGACTCTTTTCATTTGTTTTCACTGATCACTCCTTGGTCTTATTGCTACTAGACTTGTCAACAAAAACAAAAAATCATTTTACCAAACTAAAAGATATCAAAAAGTAACACATCATCAATCTAAAGAAATTCTAGAACAGGTAAGACACAGAGTCATTTACTTCTATTAATCAGGACAAGGTTACAAAGCTTTGTGACTCCAGCAAAACACAGCCAGTGCATTTAACTACAAATAGAGAAAACCTGGAACAGTAATAAATCTTTCATCTCTGAGGCCACATCAGAACCCAGAACAACATATAAAGCTCTGCACCCTAACTTTCCTCATTTAAGGATAATTTTCATGATTCAACAATAGAGTCTGGGGAAAGAAATACATCCCTGGCAGAGTTCCAAAGCGAAAACCATTGCTGACAAATGAGATCACAAAGGCTGTTTACTATCTACAAAAAATCATTTTAATGATTTCAAACACTTTTGGGATAATGCATTCATTTGAAAAAAAAAATGGAGAAAAAAACTAACAGCATTTCAGAAAATGTCACCCTAATGATAGTCAAACATGGCAGTGGTAGTGTAATGGTCTGGGGTCTCATTTATAAAACTTTGCGTAGAATCATTACTAAAACCGTACTTAAGCTCAGCAGCTTTTCTTTACTTACGCCTAGTAAGTTTCCAATCTATCAAACTTGGAGTATGCACTGTCCGCTTTATAAATCCCACTCTCCCTAGAAATGTGCGCAGGTGTTTTTGGATCATATCCAGCCTCCTACACACCCACTTTCTCCCATAAACAGTCCATGCAAAGTGTCTAGTGAATATTCTGCATCAACTTAAGCCAGCTAATATGGGGCGTTTCACAGGTAACCGTGGCAACCGAGAGGCGGAGAAAGTAATTCCGCAGAGACAGCTGCAGTCTCGTAGAGGCACGGAAAACAGTTTTATTTCCATCAATCACTCAATCAGGTTTTACTCAGCCGAATGCAGCCAAAGTGCTTCACATTAAAAGACAAAAATACAGTTGCAAAAAGAAAAACAAAGAGAGTAAAAACATTCAAAAATGTAATACTGAAAGCACTACAAGCAATAAAAAAGATAAGAAAAATAAAGTTAGTTAATAAAATTAGGCCTATATGATTACTTCTTGTAGCAACACTAAGACTGGAATCTATTAAAACAAATAAAACTAGATATTTAAAGCCTGACAGAAAAGGGGCGTTTTAAGTCTACTTTTAAAAAATATTGATTTGGGGTCACAAACAAACGGAAGAGCTGCAAGTGACGCAGCATTGATGCGTTCCTGATATAAATAAGAAGAGCGGGGGACGGTTCCAGTGGGTTGGTAGATCTAACACCGGGTCCAGTCAGCACATAGATCTAATAAGACTGCTTTAAGGAATCTACATCGGGCCTCCCATCCAGATGCTTCCAGTGGCGTGATCTTCAATGAGCGCCAGCATCCATTCTGCATCATTATGTAGGGGATGCTGCAGTATTCCTACTTCACACAATTAATTCACCAATAAGTGCAATGTCTATATATTCTAAAGACATAAATACATATGAACGTACTGTGATAAGATTCTTATGTGCAACATATTTTCATTCAGATTCTCATTTTTATTCTCAGTTCAGAGACGGGACGGGGGGGTGACTGCTGGTTGTGTGTCTGTGTGCGCAAAGCTCTACAAGTTTGAAATTGTGGCTTAAATTCACATTTTTGCCATCTCTCCTGCTGCGCTGTCAGTGTCCTCTGTGTCCAAAAAGTGTGTAAGCAAGATCCTTAGTGTGCTTAAAGTTGCGCACATTTTTCCGTCACGTTTTTTTCTATAAATCCCAAACCTTGCGTATAAAGTTGCTTACGTAGTTTTCACACCCCGTTTTGTGCGTAAGCAAGCTTTATAAATGAGACCCCTGGCTACTACGCTTCCTCAGGACTTCAATGGTTTGTAGGAAATCCTAGAAACCTGTTTAATATGGGGTTTGAATGTCATGTTTTAAAATACCAGTAATGTTCTTTATGTTATTCACGGAAGCCAAATTAATGCGATCCAGATAAAGTGACTGACTAAGTAGTTTCTTTTTTAGAGCTTCTGGTTCAAGACGGCAACTTCTGTCTTGTCAGAGTTTAAGAAAGAAAAGTTTACAGTCATCCAGGTTTTTATGTCTTCCAGACATACCTGTAATCTAGCTAAATCACTGGATTTATCAGGGTTTATGGATAAATATAGTTGTGTATCATTGGCATAACTATAGAAATCTATCCAACTATATTAAACAGGAATGGAAAAATAAGCTATTTTACTGACCAGAACATCTCAAATCTCAAAAGAAGCTCAAGTTCAGAACATTAGTATGGCATAGTATAGTAAGTATGGCATGGAGTAACTGCTCTGATCTTTGACCCCAGACCTATTTTTGACAGGTCAACAATACTGCTGTCCGATATATTTATAAAGTTTTTAGCCAATCACCAGATGGTTGTCAGAAAGCACAACAGAGAAAGGTTCAAAGCAGATGATGCGTCAAGGACAAGCTATGAGAACTCCCAAACGGAGTTGTAAGAGCAGGATAATTTCATTCTGATACAGTTGGAAGCATCAACCAGCGTAACTTTATGGTGACTTTTGGCTTTGTTGTATCAGGTATAACTGATATTCCTAATGCCTCTATGACTTAAGTTATTGCACAGGAATTTGTGGAACCACTCATATTGAAAGCTCCAGGTATTATTTAAGTAAGGATAGTTTTACAATCAATTTTGGATCTTCTCTACTGGGCTTATTAAACTTCGGGCAAGTTACAGCCTCATTTGACTTTTCTGACCCTCCCTCAAATAATTCATCTTCATCCTTATCATCTCTTATGCACTCTGTTCTTCCCATCTGCCATCTATTTGTCTGCCTTTTTCTTTCTCTTGATCTCTGTCCCCCTCACTCTTGGCTATATCCTCACATTAACCCCAAGTAAAACATTTAAAATGAAATTTGAAATTGTATATAGGCCTACATGCACAGCAGACACAGATTTGCACCATGACACACACACACACACACACACACACATGCAGAAAATGCAACTAAAAACACTGCATGTTGTGAGTGGCTTAAACCTATTTCATTTCTTACCCCCGAACTTCCCTGTGCTTTCTCTGAAACTGGTGTCTTTCCTAAGCAGAGTGAACAGGTAAGAGAGTAGGCTTAAACTAAGGTAATATAACTAATATAACAACATAAATATAAATAGCTTATAAATAAAATAGGCTGTACTTTTACATTACCATAGAGTATCTCACAAAAGTGAGCACACACCTCACATTTTTGTAAATATTTTAATATATCTTTTCATGGGAAATATTTAGGTCAGAAGGATAATCTCGCTTGTAACTGGGTTAGTGACTGTATCTTGCCGTTATGTTGAACAAACATGATAGTGTCAGAGCTTCAATCGACAGACATCAGTACAACTTCAGAACAACTGGATATCTGCCGGACACTGACCCATGGAGCCTGCATTGCATTCTACTATTAGGGTGGCGTGATGCTGCTTTGGTGGACCCTGGCACCAAATCTAAGGAGAGGGTGCTGAAGAAGATAGTCTTTCGTTACCAAATACTATATAGTAGAAGGTCAGAATGTGGGGAGCAGGTCAGCTTATGGAAATGCTTAGTATGTGCTGACTCCTTGTTGATCAACAAGCCAGGTTAAAGACCCTTGAACTGCTAAAGGAACCTTTTCTCATCATTTGTTAATATTTTTCCATAATACCTGTTGAACTACTGTATTGTCTTGGCCACCAGGCTGCAGCTTAGCTTTTATGGTGTTTGCAAACCTCTTATAGCTTAGGACATATTTTTGTAGAGCAACAATTCTTTTTTTTCAGGTCCTCAGATAGTTCTTTGCCATTAGGTGCCATGCTGAACTTCCAGTGAACAGTATGAGAATGTGAGAGTGATAATTCTAAATTTAACACATTAGCTACCAATTTAAACTTGATACCTTATAACCCTAACAAGTCACATGACACCCAGGAAACAAAAGGGCTAATTTGGCATGATTTGAACATTTACTCACCTTTGCTGTCAGCAGTATAGACAGTAATGCATCGAGTTACTTTGAAGGGACAGCAAACTTACGCTGTTATACAAGCTGTACACTGAGTACTTTACATTGTATCAAAGTATCATATCTTGAGTGCTATCCCAAAAAAATGCATAATATATTATTTACAAAAATGTGAGGAGTATATTCATTTTTTTGAGATAATCCATGTCCTGTCCCTACTTTCAACTTCATCCACCACAGGCTTTTTTTGTAAAATAAATCAATCTTCTCCTCTGCCTTTTTCATTTATACATATTAATGATACTGTCTTGCAAGAAGATAGTAATAAGCTTAAGAATCTGAATCTGGCTGACAGGACTGTGAGATTGCTAAATTGTTCTTACACTAGCACATCTGACAAAACAACATTTAGGCTTTACAGAAGCGTTTTAAGATGAACATATGCCACTCTTCCAGCCAAGTGCGTATTCCAGAGGACCTTGGCATGACACCTGTATGAACCATCAACTTACCAAGTTCCCACACTGATAAACAACTCAGCAAGACAGGCAATGGCCACTCATCTAACTCAAAGCTTATGTCGTATTTCAAGGAATGACAAGAGTGGCAGGGGGAAAGGAGAGGCAGCTTCAGCACAGACAGTGCAACTCGTCCAGGGAAAGTTAGTAACTGCACTAAGCCATTTGTTTAAGACTGTTTCAGCTTCAACAGGAAAAGGGGGACTTTATGGGACATAATTACCCCTATTTGAGCACAGGGCTCCGCTCTGTGCTTCCTCTTTTACCCGTGAGCCCGCTGGACTCTCATCAGGAGAGAAATCAGCGCTTTGAGCTTCCATTCTCACTGGCGAGGGGAGAGGAGTGATCCAAAGACACAACAGCCTGCTGATCGTTGATCAGGTGAACTGTATCCGGCCGATGAAATAAGTCCTGAACCTGACTTGTTCAAAATCCTGCAGACAGAATCTTTGAATAAGAGATTCTACCAGAGGGAGAGAGAGCCTCGAGGACACGCTGCTGCATGCCACAGGTGCCGAGAGCTGAACGAGCCAAGAGCTGCAGAGCTGATTGCCAACCGCGAAAATGGAGCAGTCCGCGGGAGAACAACATTCCGAGCAAACATTGGCTCGGCAACCCACGAGGACCAGAGTTCTGGCTAACAATGCCTAGCAGCCACACCCAAGTCTCACTGTTAGCGCCTCACGCAGCTACTGCTAACTGACCAGCTATAACAGCTGGTTTCTCTGCTTTTATTGGCGGCCTTTACTGACAACGGAGCCACCTTTAAATGGAGATCTAAGAATCGCTCAAGTAAGGTTGTTTCTGGGCAGAGATAAATTAGAATAAGATAAACAAATTAGGATTTTTTGATTGTCTATTTCACTGTGTTTTTGTTACATTCGTAAGATTTAATTCTTCAATGGTTTGCCTATGAACAGTGTTTTCAAAGGTTTCTGACTGATATAAACACTTATTCTATATCATGCAACAAGCGTTACTCCGTCCGACCAGAGTTTTTTCCTTGTTCTTTGGTGCTAAATTAAATCAGAGTGGCTTTAAACTGTGCTACATAAATTAGCTCCGCACATTTGTTTCTGATTAGTGTGGCCTGCATTTGAAAACCAGTAGCGCTTCATAAACAATAAAGATTGCTACCTACGGTATTCAAAATACAGATAGGCTTTAAAATAGATAGTTTAAACACCGAAAACTAATCGTATAAGTTGTTTTTGAAACCACTGTCTTAGTATGTGAAAATACTCAATTAGATCAATCACAAACAAGCCTTGGTCTTTAAGCATAAATATTCATACTGAAACATGATGTCATGATCAATTTAGTGGCTATTGTTTTAACTTTTAAAAACTTTATGGTTTTACTTTTGGTAGTTAGTTTTATTATTCATTCTTATTTTACTTAGTAGTTTAGTTGTGTGTTACTAGCTTATAAGTTTGTTGATTAAAGTATTTTGACTATAAAAGTTGAATTTGTTTTGTAATAAACTCTTGTATTTTGGTCGTTGTTTGTTATTCTCCCACATACGTGTAGTACCTTGCTGTTCAAGGAACACCAAGAACTTATTTGTTCATCTATTGTTTAATTACCTCACCCTTATCAGGCTATTCTTATTAGCTTCCTGGATCCCAGGACGGTGCCCCAAATTTGGTCATTTTGACATATAATTAATCGTATTAATAATTCCCCTAAGCAATTATTCATAGCCAAAACCATACCTATTGTGTCACAACTAGGGATGGGCCGGTATGAGATTCTGACGGTATGATAACCGTAGGCAATAATTTTACGGTTTCACGGTATTATGATTACAGCTCTAAAATGTGTATTTTGAATGTCTGTATTTTTTTTTAAAAAGGAAAAAAACTTTTTACTGAGGCAGATATGGTAACTAACTAGCATGCTAATGATGATTTATCTTAGCATGCTAGTTACCATATCTGCCTCGGTTAAAAAAAAGTTACTAAGGATAGAGATGAAGAGAAGATAAGGTAGTTACCATATCTGCCAAGGTAACAAGCTCATTTCTCTAATGTCAGACGATAATACGCTTGTTCATTTCAAGACAGCATTAACTTTATCTTGAATTTAGCATACAACGATTGGTGCTGCTCCCAAACATGCGCTATCATATTCGATGTATTGCCTCCTCGGGCTGCCACTGTTCTCAAGCACATTTTGCACGTCGGGCGACCTTCTTCTTCCAAGCCGTGACCGTCTGGCTTTTTACGGTAGTCAAAGTCTGTCTTTGTAGATCTAACAGGGAACCTGGAGTCAAGTTTTCTGCCATTTTCTCTCAGCTCGTCAAAACTTAATTTTTCTCACTACGTACCAGTAGATCGCTAGTCCACGGAGACTTATTTCCACCCAAAACTACTACTAGTTGGAGAAATTGTATTGATAATGTCTGACATTTTAGAGAGAGATTTATCTACCAGCTTGTTTACTGAGTTTAAGCTGGATGATATAGGGGATGGAGGTGAGGTGGGAGAGTAAATTTGTTTAAAGGTTTCAACTGAACTGTCCCCAAGAAAAAGCTTTTTTATAGTGGTCTCAATGTGGCTAGATAGTTTAGCAGAGATGGTGCTTTCAAAGAAAACACAGAAATGGTTAGATAACACAACATCAATCACCAATATGTTTGAGATATTTAAACCTTTGGTGATAATTAACTCCAGAGTGTGTCCTCGCTTGTGTGTTGGTTGTTTGACATGCTGTGTCAGGTCTAAGTTATGAAGAGTGTCACTTAATATTTTTGCTCATCTATCTAGGGGGTTGTCAGTATGGATGTTGAAATCCCCCATAATTATGAATTGGTCATAGTTGATACATATTATGGAAAGGTCGCTAAAATAATTGAAGTAATTAGCGTTAAGTTTTGGGGCTTTATATATAGTTAGTCATGGAGCTGGAACCTCTCTCCAGAAAATCTGAGTTATCCTTTTAATATTTTCAGATAACTCTGACCCTGACTTACAAGGTACAATAAGTTTCTGGCTAGTATACTTTAGGGTGATAGGGTTACAGATGACTATGTTCCAAACTATGAAAGGTTTTGATCTCCTACTTAGACTCTTCTGTATACTGTTCTCATTAAGTTGGTTTCATTCATTTTTCTGTGCTATTCTGTCTCTGCCTGCTGTTGCTCATGTTACTGCCCAATATCCCTGGAATAAAGAAAGGGTCAATTGCTTCTCCCCCAGTCTGCAAACTGGCTCTGTATGTTCATTTTAGTTGTAAGTAATAATTGAAATAGCAAATGTATACTGTCTCTCTGTATTTCCAGTGCTTGAGTGGTACTTTGGCACAAGTCTCCTGTTAATTTCTGCAGCTGGTAACAGAACAGTTTCAGTTTAATGAACAGATGTTCATGCAGAGCAATGATGTTTGGCATTGCAGAGGAGCGTCTCTAATAGCTGTCGGCCCTTGGAATTCATGGATGTGCTTAAGCACAGTGTGTGAGTGTTGATACGAACAAAATTCTTCTCACAGGGATGTATGACTAAATCTCTCCTTCCCCTGATGTGTACACACATAAGCTGCTTCATCCTGCCCAAACTCCTAAACAACATTCAGACATTTTGTGCAGCAGATCATCAAACACTCCTTGAAGCCATTCACATAGCAGTCCAAAAAATAAACATGTTCTCAGAGAGTCTGGATACAAACCAGCTTTGTTCTGTAATCAGAGGGTTTTGAATATTAAAGAGGCCTATGATTATGTACAGTGACCCCAAAAAGTATTTGACCAGGTACAACATTTTTAATAAAAAGCGCTCTCAAAAAGAAAATCTGCTTCTTTGTTTTGAGAAATATTTCCTGTAATGGCAGCCAAAAAGTATGCAAGTTAGCTAAAGCTAGAGGAGACATCACTATTCCTGAATAGATCAAGAAAAAAAAAGAAATGTATAATTTCATTACTGAAATACATAAAGATATATATATTTAAGGCACCATGCATGCAAGAACATCTCTAACTGTATCTAAAAGTGAATGTGAGGTTTGTTTTGTCGTTCTTGTATCCAGAGCTTGATTAACTTTGGCTGAAGCATCCATTGCAAATGGTTCATTAACTGTAAAAAGTATGGTGAATCTGCCAACACAGATTTTTTGTTTTGCTTTATTGTTCTGTTATGTGTTGTCAGTTACAGATTGTTACAGCGTTGTGCTGATTTAAAATGTGGAGAAGGCTAAATTGGTTGTGAAATTAGGGACTAATACAAAAAGAACTTTCTCTCAAAAACATATTTTAGCAAGAAAAAGATCTGAAATGATGATAAAGCTCAAGAATTAATTCCGACATGATAGAAGTCTCATGATTTCATGAATCATTGATTACATACCTATTTGAGATATTTGTACATGCCAGAACATTCTTTTTTATTCAAACCTTGTCATCAAATTATTATAACACACCACGCACAGGAAAAATGGACACTGTGTTGCACATCATCTGATGGTTTTTAGCGTCCATTATAATTCTATGTCTAGCTTAGCAGATGTGGCACATATGTTGACATTTTGTCCAAATATGCCCCATGAGTCACAGTTGATTTTATAGTAATATGTCTGCCTCTATGTTAAAGAGGCAGAATGACCCAGAGGTTTATGAGCGATATACCTTGAGGGAAAAACATCTAACTATTACCCCGAATGCCCTTTCTGAAGCTCATTTTATTAAGCAGTCATTAGCTGGGACGTAGTTTGTTGGTTCCGTGTCTTTATAGATCGATAATTAACAAGAACGACAAGATAATTATGTGCTGCTCAAACATTTCTTGTATAATTTTAGGACCAACGAGTGAGAAAAACCATGATATCCAATTAATTGATCTTTAGCTTTCCTTTTAGCACATGCAGTTGATTATTGTGGTTTCTCTTCTTGTGTTTTACTTGAAATATGTGGTTATGTTGACTCTAGCCTAATCTGTGTTGCATGCCTTAAGTTCAATGTATGTACTGTTTTGGACCATACTGTGAGCAAAATTACATCTAAAAAAACAAGCAACAAAGAAACAGTTGAGTTATAGTTCATATCAAATTTTGCAACAATTACCAAAAAAAAGTGTAGGTATTCTGTTGGATAAATGTGGACTACCACAGGGTTCTGTGCTTGGACCAATTGTTTTTACTATATACAGGTCCTTCTTAAAAAATTTGCATATTGTGATAAAGTTCATAATTTTCCATAATGTAATGATAAATTACATATATTTTAGATTCATTGCACACCAACTGAAATATTTCAGGTCTTTTATTGTTTTAAAACTGATGATTTTGGCATACAGCTCATGAAAACCCAAAATTCCTATCTCAAAAAATTAGCATATCATGAAAAGGTTCTCTAAACGAGCTATTAACCTAATCATCTGAATCAACTAATTAACTCTAAACACCTGCAAAAGATTCCTGAGGCTTTTAAAAACTCCCAGCCTGGTTCATTACTCAAAACCGCAATCATGGGTAAGACTGTCGACCTGACTGCTGCCCAGGAGGCCATCATTGACACCCTCAAGCAAGAGGGTAAGACACAGAAAGAAATTTCTGAACGAATAGGCTGTTTCCAGAGTGCTGTATCAAGGCACCTCAGTGTGAAGTCTGTGGGAAGGAAAAAGTGTGGCAGAAAACGCTGCACAACGAGAAGAGGTGACCGGACCCTGAGGAAGATTGTGGAGAAGGACCGATTCCAGACCTTGGGGGACCTGCGGAAGCAGTGGACTGAGTCTGGAGTAGAAACATCCAGAGCCACCATGCACAGGCGTGTGCAGGAAATGGGCTACAAGCCACTTTTGAACCAGAAACAGCGGCAGAAGCGCCTGCCCTGGGCTACAGAGAAGCAGCACTGGACTGTTGCTCACTGGTCCAAAGTACTTTTTTCGGATGAAAGCAAATTTTGCATGTCATTCGGAAATCAAGGTGCCAGAGTCTGGAGGAAGACTGGGGAGAAAGAAATGCCAAAATGCCTGAAGTCCAGTGTCAAGTACCCACAGTCAGTGATGGTCTGGGGTGCCATGTCAGTTGCTGGTGTTGGTCCACTGTGTTTTATCAAGGGCAGGGTCAATGCAGCTAGCTATCAGGAGATTTTGGAGCACTTCACGCATCCATCTGCTGAAAAGCTTTATGGAGATAAAGATTTCATTTTTCAGCACGACCTGGCACCTGCTCACAGTGCCAAAACCACTGGTAAATGGTTTACTGACCATGGTATTACTGTGCTCAATTGGCTGCCAACTCTCCTGACCTGAACCCCATAGAGAATCTGTGGGATATTGTGAAGAGGAAGTTGAGAGACGCAAGACCCAACACTCTGGATGAGCTTAAGGCCGCTATCGAAGCATCCTGGGCCTCCATAACACCTCAGCAGTGCCACAGGATGATTGCCTCCATGCCACGTCGCATTGAAGCAGTCATTTCTGCAAAAGGATTCCCGGCCAAGTATTGAGTGCATAACTGAACATAATTATTTGAAGGTTGACTTTATATAAAACACTTATACTATATTAAAAACACTTTTCTTTTATTGGTCGGATGAAATATGCTAATTTTTTGAGATAGGAATTTTGGGTTTTTCTGAGCTGTATGCCAAAATCATCAGTTGTTAAAAAATTTAAAACTTGAAATATTTCAGTTGGTGTGCAATGAATCTAAAATATATGAAAGTTAAATTTTTATCATTACATTATGGAAAATAATAAACTTTATCACAATATGCTAATTTTTTGAGAAGGACCTGTACATGTTTCCTATTGGTAAAATCAATTGAAAGCATGGGATACATTTCCACAGCTATGCAGATGATACATAACTTTATTTATCCATAAATCCTGATGATACAATTAGTTAGGTACATTACAGGCATGTCTTGAAGACATACAAACATGGATGACTACAAACTTTATGCTTTTAAATTCTGACAAGACAGAAGTTGCCATCTTTGGACCAGAAGCTCTAAAAAAGAAACTGCTTAGTCAATCACTTCATCTGGATAGCATTAATTTGGCTTCAGGGAATAACGTAAAGAACAATCGCTGTTATTTCAAAACATGGCATTCAAACCCCATATCAAACAGGTTTCTAGGATTTCCTTCTTTAACCTCTGGAATATTGTTAAAATTAGAAATATCATGTCCAGGAGTGATGCTGAGAAACTTGTCCATGCATTTGTTACTTCAAGGCTGGACTACTGTAATTCTTTACTTTCAAGAAGTCCACAAAATGGAATTAAAGGAGACCTAGGGCGTAGAATATTCAGCCACTACTGTGTCGTCACTATCAATACAACCGCTATCCGTAGTGTTTAGTCAATGATTATGGCACACAAAGGGTTAAATGTCACCGGTCTCTGCTAGAAATCCCGCCTCTAACCCAAATATCGCTTCCTGATTGTTCGCCCGGTTCTCACTAAGTTACATGTGATTATCTGTCCCCGCAGTCATTCCATCTGCTCAAATCCCAGACCGGTAAAGCTTGTCGAACTGTTAACGTCTCAAGCTACAACTGCTAGTTGGGCCGGATGAGAGGCATCTGCGAGTTGTCAACACGTTTGGCATTTGTTCTGCCCGTGTCACGTTGGCTAGATGTATTTTACTGGTGTCATTTACATTTTGTGTCTGTTTGCGTGCGTGCGTTCTTGTATAGCTATCCTATTTAGGACCTTTTCTGGCATATTCGCTAACCTTCTGAAGACCAATGGACCTTGTGGGGACCAAAGCCCGGTCCTAATATGGTGGACCCCCTTTTTTAGAGTTAGGGGTTAGGTTTAGAGGTATGGTGTGAATTATGTTTTGGTTAAGGTTAGGGTTAGGAATAAACTGGTAATGGTTAGGGTTAGGGTAAGGGTTTGGGTTAGGCATAAATGTAGCTATTAAAATGAATGGAAGTCAATATAAAGTCCTAATATGGGTAGCACTACGGACTTGTGTGTGTGTGTGTGTGTCACTACGAACTTGTGTGTGTGTGTGTGTGTGTGTGTGTGTGTGTGTGCTGCAGGATTTAAAGGATGTCAAAGAAAAGAAAACTGGATATAAGAGACTTCTTTAGGAGTCAAAATGTAAGTTACTTAAAATTAGAATTAAATTAAAATATTAAAATAGAATATGCCAAAGAGATACACTTTTTAAAAGTTATTTTCTATTCTTATTCTCATTTATTCTTATTTTCATGTATTCGTGTAGAGAAGAGCAGCTGTTAAAAAAACATAAATCAAATTGATGGTGTAAATACAATAAAACCTCATTCTAGATGATCATGTGATTTTATGTATTCATATTTTTTGGGGAATAAATTACACATAATAATAGTGTGAAAGTAAAGGCCTTTTTTGCCCAGGCATTAACTTTACCATCAAACTCTGATCATTCTATCCCTAATCTGTTCGTCATGCATCAACATATTTTTGTAAGGTGACAGACAGCAGAGGGGCTGGAGGAGATGGAGAAGGAGAGACCAGAGGAGGTAGAGGCAGGAGCAGATGAAGGGAGAGAGGCTGGAGGAGGTAGAGAAGGAGGAGAAGCTGAAAAAGAGGCTGGAAATTAAGAGGTGAGGTTAAATAATGCTGGATGTGTTAGTCATGAGATTCAGCACTGTGACAGATCAAATCAAATGTATTTATAAAGCGCTTTTCATGCAAACAGCAACACTAAGTGCTTTACATGATAAAAACAGTTTAAACATTAGAATAAAACAAGCCTTCACACACACAATATAACAGCAGTTAAAAAATGTTAGTATGATGATGATCTGAATAACAATGATTCACCCATGTGGCTTTAAAACCAGAGCCTTAAATCTAAGAGGGCTCATCATGCATTACTAGTGTAATGTGTTTACAGTAGTTGCTATAAAGTTGTCAAATTTATATTGAGGTTGATTCCTAAGGAATCTGAGCCACCTGGAGAGAGCAGCAGGGAGAGTGGCAGTAATCAGGTGGATATTCTGGACAGGCCCAACCAACCTGACCCAAATAACATACCAGCTCAACAGCTATCAAACAGGACCCTCCATTTCCAAGCGAGTTGGTACAAGCAGTATCCATGGCTGCACTATAGCACCTCCATCAAGTGTGTTCTGTGTTTTCACTGTGTTAAAACATACACCATAAAGAAAAGTGACCTGTCCAAAAAAGGCAAACCCTGCATTTTCATCAAAGGGATTCAATAATTGGAATAATGCACTTGCCAGTTTTCAGCGGCATCAAAATAGCAAATCCTACCATCATGCCGTGACAGTTAGTGCTCAAGAGAGAAGCCCGATAGATTCAGAACCTTGGAGCACTTTTGTGTCCCCATCAATCTCAAAATCAAACCTACTCCCTTGAAGGATACATCACCTGTTACTAAAGTGAATAACTACTCCCTATAATAGTCCTTCACACCTTTAAAATAAATTCTAGTCGAAAAAATTCTTTTTAAAGGGGCTTTTCTGACCCATTCAGTAAAACCCGCATTCTCTCGTCAGAGTGCACGTGATATTTCGGCATTCCCGGATGTTCATTATAATAATGCAAATGAGGATTGCGTTGATTGGTCGTAGGACAGAGGGGGTTGGATGCTCCACTGCACCACTCTCCAAAAAAACAACATGGCTCACGTTATGAATGAACCCGACCTCGCCGCGACCTACGGAATCCAATTGTTTATGAACGAGCCCAACTCCGAACCAGAGCTGGAAAGTGAAGCTGTCAAATAGATGGAAAGACGTCTACAGCAAGAAATATCAGAATGGAAAATGCAACCATTTGATCAATAACGTGATAAAACGCAGGTTTGCCTTCTTATAAAGTCGATTATTACATACATACAGCGATGTAGTCTTCTTCAGTAATGGCGGCGGGGCTCGGCTGAATGTGAGGGTGACAGGGGCGGGGGCGAACTCCAGCAGCATATGTCTGCTATATTCATAAATGGTAAAATCCTGCCGTTTTGACATAAAACCGGCACAGAAATCAAAACCACGTTTTTGAGGGCGCATACACGTGAAGTTCACATGGGGTGGTTAGAGAAGCCAATGGTAAACAAATGCTGCACTTTTGAATGTTGGCCTACTGCCCAGTGTAAAATCATTAGGAAACCATGTTATACATGTTTTCACATGGAAAAAATAAAAATTTCAGGTAATGACCCCTTTAAAAGCCTTCAGTTGATCCAAAATGCGGCAGCAAGAGTTCTGATGAATATCAAAAAGAGAGATCACATTTCCCCTGTTATAGCTTCCCTTCAGTGGCTCCATGTTCAATCCAGAATAGAATTTAAGATCTTCCTTTTGATATATAAAGCCTTAAAGCTGCAGTAGGTAACTTGAATAAAAGTAACTTTTTGTGATATTTCCTAACACTGTCCATATGTCCTGAAAGTAGGAAATGAGATTTGTAATCTGTAAAAAAAAGCAGCTCAATTGGTCACGCCTACAGCCCCTACTGTGATTTGCAAGAATCTACCGTGCCCGATAGAAAACACCCAATCAGAACCAGAGCAGCGTCTGAAGGAGTGTCTGACATCTGTCTATCACTTCTCACACACACACCGCGACCCGCCCCTCGCTCTGCTACTTAACCAGCTGCAACAGCCACCTAAAGAGAAACTGCCCGTACCTTCGTTGCCAACAAAAAGGAAGACCGAGGAGGACAAAAAAGCTAAGAAGAAAGAAGTTGACCGAGCCCGAGATAAAACAAGGGTAAATATTGGCGTAGCCTTTGAGAGGTGGAGGGAGCTAAGGGACCTGAAAGCGTTTAAAACCCATTCAGAGTTGGCAACGTTTCTGCTTGACATCTAATTACACTTGATTGAAACCTCCACAGCGCGTGCTATCATCCATGCACTCACAGCTAATGTTGTCATATGTGGTTTACTGTTAGAAAACAAACTTTCGTGAATATTTCCTAAGTCGCGTCAGCTGATTATCTTTGGCAGTTGTTACGCCAGTAGCGCAGCCGAAACGGGGAGGAGGGCATTGGAGGCGGGGCTTGGGTGCATCGGAGAGGGAGGAGGAGTGATGGGAAGCTTATTTCTGTTTAAATTTACAAGCAAAGTCTGCTCTCCTCTCTGAGTTACCTACTGCAGCTTTAATAATCAAGCTCCATCTTACATCAAAGATCTGTTTGTTCCATATGTTCCTAACAGAGCACTTCGCTCTCAGACTGCAGGTTTAGTTCCTAGAATTTCTAAAAGTAGAATGGGAAGCAGATCTTTTAGTTATCAGGCTCCTCTCCTGTGGAACCAGCTCCCAGTTTTACGGTGCGTTCACACCGAACGCGTTTGAAGCGTCAAGGGCGTCAGGTTTACATGTAAAGTCAATGCAGAAGTGCGCTGACGCGCATCACAGTTTCTGCGTCACGCGCGTTTTTGCGTAGCGAAAACGCATTTCTGCGTCATTTTATGTGGTGCATTTTGTGCATTCGAGCGATGAGTGTTTTTGCGTCTGCCGCTGAAGTTGAAAAATCTGAACTTCAGCATCAATTCGCCAACCAATCAGGAGCCTGGTGAAGTGGTGTCAAGTGATGCTGTGACCTAATTCACAGGGTCAGGTCCGGCAAAATTTTTCATTCAACATGGAGGAAAGATTGATCAATACTGTGGCTAACTCCCCGGAGCTGTACGACACCAGCTGCTTTTTGTACAGAGAAAGGAACAAGAAGGACCTCGTTTGAAGGAACATAAGTGAGGAGATAGAGCAACCTGGTAAGTAAGTTTTGACTGACTCTGCAAACCTGCGCAAATGCTAGCAAGCCCGCCTACTGTCCCGCTATTTTACAATTATTTTATTGATGTACAAATACTTTTCCGCTAACAAGAAAATGTGTTTATTCAGAGGACTTCTGCAGAAAAAAGAGGAAGAGCCTCAGGGACACCTACATGAAGGAGAAGAAGATGGAGAAGGAGAAGCAGAGTGGGTCAGCAGCAGGATCGGGGAGGAAATGGAAGTTCTCCACAGTCATGAGGTTTTCTCGACCCCTTCATCACCCCACGGGAGACCGGGTGGCGTTCGGACCGTGGAAAACATCCTCCCCGAGGACCTAAGGACAGCCTCTGGAAGCAGCAGGGGAGTCCGAGACTAGGGATGGGCATTCGATTAAACTGTCTTCATCGATCATCGGGAGAATTAACGATCAATTTTCGATTAATCATTGATATTTTTATATTAACATTCAGTGTTCATAGGCTATATTAAAATCCAGTGAGAATAGAAAAATTGCGTGTTTCCTCATTGAGGTCTTCATTACAAGTGGGATACCTCTTGTGGCAGTTAAACGGAATTAATTCACGGTAGTTGCACAAAGGAATTATGCGCTATAAGCAGCGGAGCCGACAGCTAAAAGACGCTACTCATTAACACAACTGACGCTCATATTTTTTTTCTTCTCCAAAAAAGTAAAAAAAAAAAAAAAAGTAATGTTAAACAATAACTTAATAAATAATATATAATACTTATAGGTCCTATAGTTTTGTGATACATTTGGCAAAAAGAGTCGAGAAAGAGGATGAGAGAGATCAGTGTACCTAACAATGAATTAGGCTCATTAACAGAGTAAAAAAGACACACAAACAAAAGAAAACGTAACTTATATACAACTTTAGCATCAGTCTAGTGAATTTTGTTGAGAAAGAGTAGCATGTTAACATGCGCTGGGGTCAGAAGCGAAAGCAGCCTGGTGAGCAGACTAACGGTCCAGCCTGCTGTCCCGTCTGACCTGCAGCGCCGAGATCACCTGCTGTGAGGGGACAGACGTTGCTGTGATACACATACCTCCGTGCTAACTTGGCAAGCCTCTGGAATCTTGTTTAATTCATTTTCCACCAGTCTGTAGGGGTGCAATCCAGGGGTGGCGGAGCCTCCCTCAGAAAGTTATCGGTGAGTAAGTTTCTCTGCTCGTTGTGCATCTCGGCTCCTCCGTGGTAACACAGACTTGATGCTAGGTTGAGAGCAAGAGCAGGATGCTCCGCTTCTAACCAGGGTTGGAACTGCGTTCAAGTACTTATACAGAGCTTCGCAGTGTTGGCGTGAACCGAAACTTTTTTGTTTGTTTATTTTTTTAGTCAAAGTGGTCCCACGCCACACTTTGCTGTGACCTCTTCATGACAATGCTACTTTTGAAATACACAGAAACTGGCAAGAAACTGAGTCGGCCTGTGGGTTTTAATTTTAGTCATCGCCCTCATGTGGTAAAGTGTTTAATTACTGCCACATTGCAAAATTAATTGCATTTCTTCAAAACTCACACTACGCAACAGAACATGCGTTAATTGATCGGTAAAAAAAAAAAAAAAGTAATCGATAAAATTCTTGATGATCAATTAATCGATCGTCGATTAATTATGCCAATCCCTATCCGAGACAGAAGGTATGTTCACAATGAATTAACATAGGCAGTTATGTTAATTTCGGTGTGTGTCATATAGGCATATGCTATTTTTTACTAATACACAATACAGTGGTCCCTTGCCATAACGTGGTTCACCCTTCACAGCCTCACTGTTTCACTGATTTCTTTATAGCACAGCACAATTTTCCAGCGCATTGCATTCTGCGTGCTGATTGATTGGAGGCAATTGTCAATCTCCGTGTCGTGTCTCCTGCGGTTGCCAAATTTATCATGTCTGGTTTTTAGAATCCTCTCGTCCAGTAGAAAAAAAAACTGCACCAAAAACTACCCATAACTATGTTGTTCACTCGGAGACAGACACTTGCTCTGAGACCTTCGGTGGAAAAAGACGCACCAGAGCGGGTCGCGAACAAAGAAACCGTAGCATATTAATACTTTTTTTATTATCTAGTAATTAAACTAGTGAGAACTGTGAGTAAATGTTACTGTATGTCTGAGAAAAGTGTATAAAGTGTGTGGTGAGGGTTTTTAAAGTTATTTTAGAACTTGTATATAATTTCTCTATGACTATTGTTATCAACCTGTTGACTTAACATTTAATATTTGATATGATTCTGCAGGAGTAGACCCGTCCCCTGTTGATATCTCCTGGCTTCCCAGTCCCTAGTCCCTCTGCCCCTGCTGCTGCACCCACAGGTGTGTGAAGGAAATTGTAGCAACAGTAAATGTAACATTTATATATCAGATGCACAGCAACCACTGATAGCTTTTAACATTCACATTAACTCACTTTTTGTGAATAGTTACCTATTATATAATAGTTACCTTTACTAATAATCTATAACCAATCACATTTTGCATGCAGAACAAGCCGACTAATCCGTAGAGAATATCGGGGACAAAGCTTAATAGAAAGTAGCTAACGGTGGTCAGAGATGTCGCTAGATTTCTCGCTAGGCGCTTTTTTGAAAGAAAAAAAAAGTCGTTATGGGGGTCTGAAAAGTCATTAGAAATAGGTTGCCAACACTGGAGTACAACGAAACACTTGGAAGAATAATGTGAACGATTTTCATTGGTTGTTGCGTTCAAGCTTACCCAGCTACCAAGGTGCCATTTCCTGATTGGCGATTATGACCCCTTTCCTTTTTTCCTTGTTTGTTTTTTTATTGGCTGGTAGGTGACAGGCTCGAGTCATGATTAAAGCAGGCATGGAGATGAGCTCATGAATGCCGTTTCCAGCGAGAACGGCCGCGGCGCTACAATTTTACTGGGGCACTGGAGACTTTCACTGAGGCACATGCCCCAGTGAATAAGGTCTAGTAATGCCCCCGCTCCTCAGCCTTGTTCCTGCTCTGGAGAGCATGCTGCCTCAGATGAGAGAGTTCGTCAAATTAATTTTCGAAAACACCACAGCTGTGTTAAATTTGGAACCATTGGAGCCTAGTAATCTGGCACACTGAGGAGACACCAACTCGGAAACTGGATGCGATGGTCCTATAGGAGTCCCCGGTGGCAAGGAACCTGGAGAACATTATTTAAAAATAGTATGTGTTCTGTAGTTACAAAATACATTATTCAAATTCAAAAATACTTTCTTGATCTCAGAGCGAAATTACACAATATATAAACAGTATATAAAATATTTTGTAATTATATGAATAATTATATAATATATAGTTAATATTATACAAAACAGTCTGTTATGTTTTGTCTTAACTTTAGTCCAGAGTGTGTCCTCTATTGTGTGTTGGTTGTTTGACATGCTGGATCAGTCCGAAGTTGTGGAGAATGTCATCTAACGTTTTTGCTTGTCTATCTTGGGGGTTGTCGGTATGGATGTCAAAGTCCCCCACGATGATTAGTTGGTCATAGTCGATACATATTACAGAAAGAAGGTCATTGAAATCATTAAAGAAGTTAGAGTTAAGTTTTGGTGGTTTTTATAAACTTAGAAATAACACTTTGTTAGGCTCATTTATCTGGGTGGCTAGGTATTCAAAAGAATCAAACGTGCCCAGGGTTACCTTTTTAAAGTTCATTGAGTTGTGAAAGATGGTGGCTACACCTCCGCCTCGTTTGTGTTTTCTGTTCTCGCTTAAGAAATTATAATTTGGAGGACTAGATTCTATTAATGAAGTTGTTTCGTTATTTTCATCTAGCCAAGTTTCTGATAAAAAAAGGGCGTGTAAATTATGCTCAGTGATGAAGTCATTGATAAGAAAAGACTTCCCGGATAGAGATCTAATGTTTAATAAAGTTAACTTAAGTATTGTGATGATGGGCAGCTGAACCTTCTGACAGGTTATCAATTTGAGATTTTGTTTAATATGAGAGCGTGTGGTTAACGGTTTATGTTTCCTGCTGCTGATAATCACTGATATAGCCTCAGGGGTGCCGGGTGAATTCTGGGAGACGGTAGGGGTGGATTTATTGCCCGGTTCCCTCAAATATCAGATATCTGTAATAATCAGTGGGGGGAAGCTCCCAGGCTTATGGACACTAGTCCCAGGCGTTTGGTGTAGTCTAAGTTTAGGTGTTAATTGTGTCCCAAATTTGATTTGCTCATTCAGTCTGTCTGTAAAGTTTCTAAATGGAGACTCATTTGATGTGGCTGAGTCACAGGAAGATGAAGACTTAATCTCTGATGGTTGTTTATCTGTTCGGTCCTGTGGTGTCATCATGACTTGCTGTTTTTGTTCTCTGATATCCATGGGCGCCTCAAGGTCAGCTTTTGGGAGCAAGTGTTTTGCTTTCTGATGTTGATAAGAAAAAATGTTGGCTGCTAACAGCCTTACTCCGGACCTGTTCAAATAGCGCATTCCTGCTTTGAACAGATGATTAGCACTTCCAAATACTTTGAAATTATTAATAAATGTGAACGACTTCTCAGCTGATTGTTTCTTCAACCATTTATGGAGCATGCGGAGTCTGCTAAATCTTTCATCATTCCCTTCAGGGACTGGTCCGCTGATGAGGATGTTTACGTTAAGTCCATCAAGTCTCTGTAGGAGATCAGAAAAGTCTCTCTTCAGAATCTCTGATTGTCTCATCGCGATATCTGCTGATCCAGCGTGAATGACAAGCTTTTCCAAAGCAGGATGTTGGTCCAAGATTTTAGGGATTTTTTCTGATATTTCTCTCACTGTATTTTTGTAGCAGCTATAAACTTTGGTATTCTTGCTACAAAAAGCCTCAATTCCATTAATTGATCCGTCTTGTATGATAACAGTCTTTGCTGGGGGCGCTCTTACTTTATGTGTCCGTTTGATGCGGCTGGGTTTCTCCTGGTGGCTTTGACTGGTCCCGGGGGATGCGTCATCTTTCGGGGAACTCAAGGCTGCGAATCTGTTTTTCAGCGGGATTCCAGGTGGAGAAATATCTCTTGTTTTTGGCTGAAACCTCTTTTGTTCACTTTTAGCAGAAGCAGCAGTTCTGGGTTCAGAGGTTTCTCTGTGTCGGAGTTTCTTATGTTTTTTCTTCCTCGGAGAACGGGCTGGGGTTGATTTCATGCGTTTTAAAGCTGGCCAGTTTTCATTATAGTGCGGAGTTCTGCCGCTCAGACGCCTGTAGGGAGTCTCTGTGACACGGTTAGAACTATGTAACACAGGGCTGTTTGTATTCAAAGGTAAAGGTAAAGTTGTTTCATTTTGTCCATAATCAGCGTGGAGATCAAAATTAATTTCCAGACGACGTAGCTTCGTTTCAATGCCCTCAATTCTGTGGAGCAGTTTTTCAAAATTCTCAGCTGAGCAAAAAGCCATGTTGATAAGTCCATAGAAAAGTAATCCAAGAAGAGATCTGGTCCAATACAGTAACTCCAGGGGCTGGGAAAATAAAGTAACTAAGAAAAGGTTAAGAAAGAAAACAAGAAAAGCAAACAGAAAAGAAAATAAGTGAATGGATCTGGAGAGAGACAGAGAGCAGCTGCTCCTCCTTCAGCAGACAGCGAGCCTGCTGAGCCTGGAGGGACTGTCTTGGGGTCCGTGGGGTTGGTGGTGCTGTGGCCGTGGGCCCCGGGTTGAACCTGCCATGGCCTCCCTCCCCTGGTGGATCCCGGTGAACAGCGGTGCCTATTGGGGTCAGTGGCGGAGCCGGCTCCCTGGGAAGACATTTTGTCTCCCAGTCCTTCCTTCCCCATCCCCGAACACCTCTGTCCACCCGCTCCATCACTTTACCACTCATATAGGGTCTTGGGGCATGGGCACATCACTGGGGTGCGAGGAGGGGTTTCCCTCCTCGCTATCCCGTGGCGTCCTGGGTCCCAATTTTAATATGCAACTTAGACACTCCCACTTATAACCTTTTCATGCGACACACATGTAAGGACTTTGGGGTGGGCACACTTTTCGGCATCCAGAGGGGGAGCGGTTCAATCAGCTTCACCTCTGGTGCCGGTGCCCACTGTTAAACCACATATAGACACTGAGGGCTCGGGGTGGAGGTTGGGGGATGTGTGGCTGCCTTCCCCACATCCCACCCCTCTGTTTTAAATGCACATTATAACAACACGCATCAACACCATACTCGAGCGGAAGGACAGAGGCTAGGGGTCTTCTCACATCCCTGTTCGCTACGGGCCATCAGGGGTTGGGGTCCGGAGGAGGAAAAGGTGGTCTGGTTGGGGTCCTGGGCTGTCGGGCTGCTTCGCCACTGTGGGACCCTTGGCGGTCTGCTTGTCTCCATCCTAGAAGGTAGGGGGTCCATCTCCCGGGTTCGGGGGCTGGTGGCTCTACTGGGGCATTGGTACCTGGACCTGGGAGCAAGAAGTGTGTATGGGGCTTGTGAGTGAGGGTACAGCGTCATTTCTTGGGTGTCTTGGTGAGTTAGTGAGAATGTATGTGTTTAAGAGGGAGGGAACGTATGACTGTCTCTATGTCTTTGTCTGCCTGTCAGGTTGGGTCTTGGGCTGCCCTCTCGCCTGGCACACCTCAGGCCTTACATTTAATGGGGGGCCTATTTCCCCTCCGTCACTCCTCGCCAGTGACGGATGCCCCTGCCTACTGGTGCGTCGGTGGTCATTCCGGTTCGGACCTGGTTCGTGCCTGGCCGGGCCTGGGGGGGCCTGTGTGTCGGTCGGCCGATGCGCTGGGCCGTTATCTTCCTTTGGTTGGTTGGGGCACCTCTTTTAGGGGTGCCAGGTTTGGGATTGTTGGGAGGTGCCTGCTCGGTGGCTCGGCGGGATACGGATCCAGCGTCTCTGCTTGTTCAATCACCTGTTCTGTGCACACCGTGCGTGGTCGGTTCATTGGCGGGTTGGACCGGCCCTGGGCTTTGTTGGATGCCTGGTCTCGGCGCTCTGCGTTGCGTGGGATCAGGACTCGGGAACTGATACAACTTGGTGTCCAGGTGCTGGCTGAGCTCGGCCTGGGGATGCCGTCCGTCCGCTGCGCCTATCGGTGGGGCGCCCTGACGGAGGGCAGGGGTGGGGCGGTGGGATGTTGGCGGTGGGGATTGGCCCGGGGTGGTGGCGCGTGGCGGCCGGCCGCAGGCCCTGCGGTGCGGTCCCTTGTCGGGTCCCTGCTGGGGGGTGGGGCGCCCCTGGGCCCCAGCTCTCGCGGTCCATGGAGCAGCCCGCCCTGGCGCGGCTGGTTGCCGGCGGGGCCCGTGAGCTCGTCACTGCAGCCCCCCGGGCCCCTGCATAGTAGCCGCTGGACGTTCTCCAGGGGTTCTCCTTTGCTCGTCTCTTGGGGGATGCGGTCGCCCCGCCCGGGTCCACCTGGGGCTCTGGGGGTCTTTTGGATGTCTTGGCTCCGATCTCCTTCATGTCTGCATCAATTCCTGGGAGACAGATTGATGCCTGCTCACACCAGCTATCGAACACTCTTATGGAGAAACCTTATCTGCACCAGCATGCTCACACACACACATAGATATGGGGTCTGTGGTGTTTACAGATATATTCTTGGGCTGAGGTTATCATTACTAGAGCTTGATTAATCGGTACCATGAGTTTTTCTGTGACGTTATTGTATTTTTATATCCATTTTTGTGTGAGGTTGTTGTTTAGTTCACAATGTTTGGTTTGTTTTGTCAATGTTCCTTTTTCCTTTTTTGTTTTGTTTTGTTTTTCCCCCTCTCTCTGCCGTCCTTTGGGTATGGATGCAGACTTCAATGTTTTCCTGTGTTTTCTTTGTTCCCCTTCCTCTCTTGTATTTTCAACTCACCCTCTCTCATGACTTTTTGTTTCCTACCTCACTTCTTCATCCTCTTTCTATCTTCCCCTTAATTTTCCATCTCCGTGTCCATAACATCAGGAAATATACCCCCCAGCAATTCATAATAAAGATTTTTCACACATATATCAAGTGGAGTACTATAGCAAAAGCTGCACTGCTCCGCTTGTGAAAGTAAATCTGTTGGGCTTCTACTTGGTACTCGGATTTAAATTCTGAGCTCCACACTGCCAAACAGGACAAAAAAAAACTAAAAAAACTATTATCCCTATTTATCTGCCCAGACACAAGATTAGCATCAATGAACCGGTTCACTCCTACTTTGCTTTGAGGGAGGTCCAGTCCACAAAGAGGGGCGCAAAATGTGTCGGTAGTTGAGCAAGAAAGGGTAGAGTTAGGAAACCTGCGCAGGATTTTTAGGACCGTGGGTTCCTACTGCAGGCTGGACGGCTTGCAGGTCGATGTTGTAACAAAACTGTCTTGGAACAGTCCTAATATAGCCCAACTTGAATACACACCAGGATGGGCTCTTTGAAGCATCGAAATGAGAGTTCTCCCCGGTCCAGGGGGTCAGAACAAAAGAGAATCTTCACCAGTGAGATGTCCTCTGTGTAACAGGAGTTTCTGCTGAGAACAATTTGAAATGGCCGCCACCACCATTCTTATAGCCCTTTGGCCGTGATGCCATTGTTGATGTCACCATTGGTGGCCACGGACCAATAGGAGTGTGTTGGGGGTCACCGCTAGGATTACTGGGAAATGGGGTCTGCACAGTCCATCTGGAAAAATGGCTTCCAGCCATCCAACATTCTGTTCAGTTCATTTGAAAATGGAGTCCCATCAGCAGCAGAACAGGGATCCCAAAAAGACTAATGTGAACTTTTCAAGTTGTGTCCATAACCTTTGACTAGTTAGAGTGGCTTAGGTCATCCTGAGCCATCTCTGCTACTTTCTTTTCTCCTACGACTCTCCAGTTGTATTACAGTACATTCTGTTATTTCGACTGTTAACTTTGTTTTCTCTCAGTGTTTTTCTCTCCATAGAAGATATACCTGGTCTGGTATCCTGCTTGGCTGCAATGCCCTGTTGGACGGGGGGCATCAACTGGGATGATCCTCCCAGTAACTGAACATCCACTGTGTCCTGTTATCAACTTTTTACTTTCTGTAACATAGAAAGTTCTCTTATATCAGATCTTCTGTTCCTTCTGTGTTTCTGCTCTGTCTTCTCAAACCCCCAGACGGTTGTGGCAGATGGCCGTTCCTACTGAGCCTTGTTCTGTTGGAGGTTTCTTCCTGTTAAAGGGGAGTTTTTCCTCTCCACCGTCGCTACATGCTTGCTCAGTGTGAGGGATTGCTGAAGGATTGCTGTGGTTGGAAAGTTTGCATCAACGGGGCCCAACCTCACGCCAATGACTGACGCAATCTGCTGGGATTCCTTAAATAGGAAACTTTTTAACTGATTGGAATGTTTGTATAAATGTATTGAAAGGACTTCTTGTTAAGTGCCTTGAGATGACATCTGTTGTGAATTGGCGCTATATAAATAAACTGAATTGAATTGACTTTAGTCACTAGGTGCAGGAGAAGTGGTTGCAGTAAGACTAACCATGATTTGTGATTTCCGTTATTCCTTGTGCGTTAACTTTTTATCTCCACAGCCCTCCTGAGAAAGCAATCTCTGAGAAGGTTTTCACACTGGGTCATAGCAATCTTGAGAGGGGATCAATATTTCAAAGGAAAAAGGGGATTGGATTACTAATAACCAATTAGGAGATGATTGGTGAGTTCTCTAATTGATTTTGCCCTTTGGTTTTTGGCATCAAAACTAAAGACTTTCTTCAATGATGATTATCTAAACATGGATTTGAGTTCCTCTTGGTTGATTTCCTCTTGCATAAAGGTTGTCACTTGATGAAGCTTGACTCATTACGTTTGTGGAATGCTTTAATGATTGCTTGATGTATTCAGCTGCATCAAGATCTAATCAAAACCAAACTTCCACATCTGCCAACTATCTGCCGATTCTAACCAAATCACTACCTTATAATCAACTAACTAATCCTTTGAATTAGTTCACATATGTTTGAACTAGCATGCTTTAACACTTAACTCAGCTTGAGGGTCGCATCAGGGGCCTCCAGAAATGCAGACCTTTTTTTGTAACATAATTTTAAACTTAACTATAGTGTGTATTTTTCATAAACATATGCTTCAGTCTTCTCAAGAAATGACCAATAATTTTGTTGTGACTCATCCTTAAATAAGCAGTTTTCATTAGTCCAGCATTAGCAGTTTTCATTAGTCCAGCATTAGTCTTGCTGCGTGCTGTTCCTACATTCAGCATAAACTGCAAGGGGCATTCTTACCTTATACCTCTTCATCTGACATCAAGGATAATGGCCCCTGTCAGGCTTTTAAAGGTTGGCCAACAACCTCTCTGTCACGTCTTATATCAGCCTGTATTTTCATAACCTTGTCACTTTTATCGTGGCATAAATTGGTGTAAGGTCAGCAGTATCCCGGCAGCATGCATAGTAACAGGGCATGAGGTTAATTAAAAAGATGTCCATAACAACCTTTTACACCCCTGATGCATAAGCACTGCCATTACCACAAAGATACACATACAAAGACTCACACACATCCTTTTGCTAACCTAAGAATAAATTGATTTTGAAAGTGTCAATGTGCACCAATGCCAAGTATTGAACATTAAACCCATTGCAGCATGTAGTAGAGCCCATGAAGAATGTGTGCTCCTTCTTTCTTAGCAGTTTTGTCTGCCACTACAAGTTATGCTCACCTTCCAGTAATGGTTCCTCCAGGCTTGAAATTAGCACAATTTACTCTATTTTGTGGCACGTATTGGTGTTGAAATCCAACCCGTTGCACCACTCCTTGCTTCTGATGAGCCCACACGACAGAGCAAGCAAAGGACGTTGGAGAATATAAAAGATGTCAGCTTACATGACCAAGTAGTGTTGTGTGAAATGACTTTAGCCCCACATTGTTAAGGTGAGCAGGCAACCCCCGCCATGTTCGATAAAACCAAATAAAAGGCCAAATAAAGCTCTGATGGAATGTGGTGTGTATATGTGTGTGTATGCTTGTGCCTTTTTGTCTTTGGATGCAGGGGTATTAAGCTTGCTATCTAATTCTTGTCCTCTATTAAAGCCAGTGTTGAGTATCAAAGACTCCCTCTTCTATTTATCCTTGAAGAGTTCCTAATTCTGTGCATCTTGTGTTCTTTGATGACTCTAGTGACCATCATGCAGCCCGACATTACCTTTGAAGAAGGTGCAGGATGACATTACAAAAAACAGCTTTTGAAGAAATTATGCAGAATAGAAAAATCCTGTATTGTCCCACAGTGAAAAAATTCAGCTCCTCTCTCTCTCTCTCTCTCTCTCTCTCTCTCTCTCTCTCTCTCTCTCTCTCTCTCTCTCTCTCTCTCTCTCTCTCTCTCTCTCTCTCTCTCTCTCTCTCTCTCTCTCTCTCTCTCTCTCTCTCTCTCTCTCTCTCTCTCTCTCTCTCTCTCTCTCTCTCTCTCTCTATATATATATATAAATAAAATACTCTTTCCTTTAATAAAGCTTCTTTATATTAAAAGATATATATTGATACAATACATATTGATGCAATGTCTAAAACAAGAAGAAAAGAAAATTATCCTACCTTTATGACATTACCATTAGTACCATTTGCTTTGTGAATTAGATCCTTAGTCAGAGGAGTTTGCTTAGCAAGTAAGTTACAAAAATGAAAGTCTGATGCCAAAATGGGCCTGGTTGATTCTTGGGCGAATCATGCAGAGACTCTGTAGAACTCATGCAGTTAAATTATTGTGTTAACAAGAGGACACAGAAATATTTTCAGACTTAGGGTGTTCATCTAGGTTAAGTTTATTTACCATTATTTTGTGGTGACCAATTCTTATTAAGTATAAATCAGTTGAAGGAAGGGGGTTTTATGCACTCGGCAATCTGGCAGCATGTGGAGACAACAGCCAGGTATTTTCAGAGCTGGATAATGAGCTACAGCTAATGCCAAAAATAAACACACTCCGGGGGATATTTCTGTGATTAAAATATAAAAGCCAGACAATGACAAGTGGAAACTGCACAGGAAGAGGTAGGAGCCATAGTAAAAAGACCATGCACCTCTCCGTTACTTAGTGCCCAATACAATATAATTGGGAAAGTCAAAGCAAATATCTATATTTTTCCATCTGTATTAGAATCTTATTATTTTTGGGAATTTTTTTACTAATCTTTTTTTAGTTATCTTTTAGCAAAGTGGAACTTAATAAAAACAACAGCAACTCAGCTACTAAGTGATAGTGTCCCCCTCAGCATTATAAGATGTTGAGGTGCATAGTACACAGAAGTCGTCAACTTTCTGTAGAGTCAATCGCTACAGATCTCCAAACTTTATGACTTTCAGAATGTCCGAAATATTACATAGAGAGCTTAAGAGAATAACAGCTGCATCCAATCCTCATATTACCAAGTGCAATTCAAAGCACCTATAGTGCAGTGCTGTATAGAACTCTACTCTGCACTCTGTAGCAGTGCAGGAATTCTTTGCTGCCTTTAGCAATCAATGGACAACTCTGGGTTAGAGAATTTGCAGGAGTAACCTGCAAGTTTAATATCTGGTGCAAAGAGGCTTATGATTTTAGGTTGTTTTTCATGGATTGGCACATGCCTTTAGTTCCACTGAAATAAACTGTTTCATCAAACCAAGACACTTTAGTTTAATTTCATGGTCCTAACTTTGTGGTAAAAGTTTTGGGGATTCCCACTTCCTATTCCAACATCACCTGTTCATTAGTGCACAAACCAAGATCCATAAAGTCATGAATTACCCAGTCCGTTGTGGAAGAACTTGTCACTCAATTTGATAGAACACGATTGGGATAGATTAGAACAGATACTGAGAGCCAGACCTTATCCAACATCAGTGTATCAACTCTTAAATGGACTTCTGGAAGAATGGTCAAACATGTCCATAAACAGACTCCTGAACCTATGTGGAAAGCCTTCTCAGAGGAGTCAAAACTGTTCTAGCTAGGCCAGTAAGCTACTCAAGTTTTAATGTACTTTTGGTAACAGTGTATTTAATTCCCAACTCACCTGTAAAATTTCCCCATATGTATAAAGGTTATGCTTCTGTGCAACCTACTTTTACAATCTCAGTATCTAGGGAACCCTTGTAATTTCCTGTTGAAGAAAAATAAACTTTTCCTCCGACAAAAAAGCTTTTAAAGGTTTTTAAGTACTTCTTTTTTTCTGGTATGCAGAAGAAAAATATGAAAAAGGTCGGACATAATTTGCAGTCTCATCAACATCCCAGACCTGTCTGGGAGGCAAGACTTAAATGCTAATGTTCAGCATGTGCTCCAGCGTAATGCAACCATGCTTGGAGCCTGTGGAGTCCATTTACAGAGCCAATGCTTGGGCACAAAAGTGGTTTGCCATGGGAACTGTGAAAAAAAGGCTAAAAGGGAACGACTGGTGAGCTTTTTTCTTTTTCTTCTTCTGTTTTATTAATCCACTGGCTTGTTATACATTCATCTAAGTGCTTTATCTGCCCATCATTGCTCGCTCACTTCGCACCTACTGCAGTAAACATCACATCTCCCATGAAAATGTGCGTGCCTGTCTGCTTTGCTGAATATCTCGTTAAGCCTTGCAGGACCTACTATTAAACTGACCTTCTTTTAAAGAACAAAATGAAGGTGACCCAATCAGACAGAAGTCTCTTTTGTCACACTTTCACTCAGAATAACCTTTCACTTTAAAATCACCCCTCAATTTTAATTAGTCTAAGCTCACTGATTAGTGAATATCCATTTTGCTTCTCATTTCTCTTTTTGTCTGTCACATGCGTTCCCGCTAGTGCTTTACCATGTTATCCTTTTCCCCTCTAGACCCCTGTTGCTCCAACAGATCTCTGTTAGGATAGCTTTGCATGTGATCAATGATTACTTAAGCTCTAAGATCAGTGCAACTGTCTCTGAGTTTAGTTCCACCTCCGACCATTTTCAGTGAGCTCCAAAGCTTGCCTTGGAAGAGCTTTCTTTTTTCCTGTTCAAGTTACTTTGTTTGATAAACACCTCTCAACCCTGTGTGATGAATATTGATAGTGGAGGTAGCCTGTATATAGGAGCCCGTGATGCAATGGACATATTTTGCCTGTTGTGTATGTAGTTATAACATAAGTATGATGCTTTGGAAAATATTGATTGATGGATGAACATTGATTTTCAAGTCTTGCTGCAAAATCTCTGTTAAATTTAGTTCTGGACTTTGACTGGGCCATTCCAACAAATCATTTGATCTAATTAATTCCATTGGAGCAGTGTTTTTAGATACAGGGTCATTGCCCTGCAGCAAGGTAAACCTCCTTCTCGTCCTAGAGCAGGGGTGCCCAATTCCGATCCTCAAGGGTCGGTCTCCTGTTTTACTGTGGCGATGGTTCAGGGTGTTACATCCTGCATTTGGGTAAGCCGTATTGCCTCATATCCTGTTGTCGCAGACTCTCTTGAATTTATCAAGTTTTCTTTGTGCTGGGAAGTTATTTTAACACACAAGCATGCTAAAACACATTTTCTGTTTGTGTACTTTATGTTTTGTGAACTCTGTGTTTCACATGTTTTTTTGGTTGGTTTTTTTGGGGTGGAAAGGTCTCGCTAGCTTAGCTTCATTGCGGCTATGACTACTCCTCTACTCTCTCCTCTTATCTCTCAATCTCAATTCTCTCTTGCTCTCTGTGTCAGATGTTTGGTTACTTCCCTGCCTCCTTTAGTGATAATGGTAACTGTAATAAATGTAACATTTTTGTAGCTTTGGAAGCGGGGGCCAGTAAGGACAGAACACCCTAGCTGTCCTCCAACAGAACCCCCGAAGCAGTGACCTCAGGCCGACTGGGTGACGGTACGTAGAAAGCGTAGTTCCAGAACCCAGCCCAAAGGCAACCAACAACCCGTACGTGTTTCTAACAGATTTTCCGCGCTCAGTGACACACCCGCTGAGAAGCAGACCCTGGTAAATGTAGCTCCATAGTCAGAAATGTGACATTAGAGACAGCATTGACCATAGTCAAATGGTTGCCAGGGGCAAGAATGGGCTAAATCAAATCCTACCTGAAACTGCTGGTGAAGGATATGCGTAAATACAGTAAGATTGTTATTCACGCTGGCGGTATTGACACCCGGTTACGCCAATTGGAGGTCACTAAAATGAGTGTTGCTTCGGTATGTAAGTTCGCCAAAACAATGTCGGATTCTGTAATGTTTCCTGGTCCCTTGCCCGATCGGACCAGAAACAAAATGTTTAGCCGCATGCTGTCATTTCACCAATGGTTGTCGGGCTACACTGATAACTGTAGGGCTGTAAACAACCAAAGAAATTCTTGGTCGACTGAAACCCTGAAATTATGACCAAAAATCGACTAATTTGCGGGGGAGTGTTCTGACAGCATTTTGCATTACGTGCATCTGCGCAATATAATACGCCATGATTACTGTAATTACACTAAACGGCAAGGCAATTCAGGGAAAATGATCTCTATTAAACATGCCTGATCAAGACAAGTACAAACGGAATAAAGCTGTGCATTGGACTCAAAACAAATACTGTGGGCACGGCGCAATTGCGCATTAGGCAATAAAATAAAAAAATATAAAAAACCCGACCAAATCCAGTAAACAGAAATAAATCTGCACAATAATAAAAGGGAACCATGTGTTCGTTATTATTAGCAATAAAATGAAACAAAATAAATAGGGCTGTAATCAACCAAATTCTGCCACACTGCCGATGTCTTTGACATGGTAGAGGACTCACTGTAGTAAACGCTAAACAAAAATATTCAGGAAGCCACACATCGGTTAATTTGAGCTGGATCCTGCCAGAACAGGATCCCCCACCTGTTGATTCTGACCTATTTTGGCTGATCCGGCACCCCTCTAATCTATAAAATATTATATATATATATATATATATATATTTAAAAAAAAAAGATTTTGAATTTATTAAATAAAATAATATGCGTAGGCATTCATAGACCAAATCCCGAGATTGTAATGCTGTGGAATGTGCGTTTTATTTTTCGTAAGCTCAGATTTATATACCGTATTGACCCGAATATAGAACGACACTGATTGTAAGACGACCCCCCTCTTTCTAAGACTAATACACTTAACTCATGGTGCTTTCAGGACCGCGGAAAGCTCTTCACCTCTTGTTGGCGCTTCTCAGATGGTCTTTTTGAACGCGCCATCTTCGGACGTTACACTCTGTAACTCCAAATTTCTTTGCAGCCTGACAGTTGTTAGACGCCTCTGCAGCATTTACAACGATCAACTTGAAGCTAGCGTCGTAACTCTGCCTCAGCTGTCTATTCATTTGTCCCACTTTGGATCCACTCTGCTCTGGTCCGCGACTCTCCATTTTTCTTCTCCCATTGATGTCCCCGGCCGCAGCGAGGTCACTGACTTTACAGAAAGCTGGCGGCCTCTGCTGTTGCGGTCGTGTAACGACACCAGACAACTATCAGCATGTGTCAATCGTTAGACCCCGATTATAAGATGACCCCACATTTTTATATTACTTTCAATGATAAAAAACCTTGTACTGTATTCGGGCCAATACGGTATGTAATGGTTTATGCCATGATTATGCGTTAGTGTTGTTCCACTGTTCAGGGGGGTGGGCCACTGTTCTGCAGGCTGCGCGCAGGGGAGTGTGCAGTTGAGTGCCGGGGAACTGGTGTGTGTCTGTAAATGGAGCTAGACAGACAACCGGTTTATGTGAGAGTTCTTTTGATTACTGTTTTGTACGGTGTGATTGCAGCCAACAGCAGTCAGCATTAAAGCATTTCATTACAACCATTGTCTGCATCTATCGGAGAACATTACAATATTTAAAACATTCAGGCCTGTAAGGCCCACATCATGTTTTTACACGTTTTTTTTCCCCCGGGACCTATGCGCGTCTCTGGTCATGCCTGGGCTGTCATGTACTTTGCGTTCCGGCACCTAATGATTTACAAATTAAGCACTGAAGCCACAGCACGTTGAATAACGTGGACGTTCTTCGATCTCCCTGTAGACTGTTAAAGCAATTTCACACGAGAGGCAGCGCTGTTGTAGCCTACTCTAACATCAGCACCGATCAGCTCTAATGGAATGTCTCTTGTCCAATCAAATTTCAAAAATTAACACTGATTAAAATCGACCAATCAGAATTTTGGTCGACTCAGAACGCATCGACCAATAAGTCGACCAGTCGACTAGGACTTTACAGCCCTAGATAACTGGCAAAAAGTTTGGGGAAAACCTGGTCTGATCCGGAGGGACGGCATCCATCCCAGTTTGGACAGAGCAGCTCTTCTTTCTAGAAATTTGGCAGAAAGTAATAGTCCTCCAAAACATTGACAATCCAGGGTCCAGACTAGGTAACTAGGTAGTTTAACTCTTTGCAGCTTCTGTACTGTTACCCACCCATCACCCCATTGAGACAGTGTCTTGCCCACAGCCAAAATCAAATGGAATCAAAGAGTCACCATATGACATCAACAAAGAAGGTAGTTTTGTCATTTCCTGGCTTCGGTGAATGCAACAGAGGCCTGACGGTATGCCCAATCAAAGAGGAGTTGTGTGGGGAATCTTCCGTGTCTTATTGGCTGACAGCCCGGTGTTTAATATAACCTCTAGAGCTGTCCTGACAGAAAATGCACATCAGACAATTTTTGACAGAAATAAGAGAGACAATTCTTTAGGTGCGATGGCTGGCAAAACTCTGGGCCAACACATAAACAGGTAAACAAACAATTTAAATACTTAGTGTCTTTAAATTATATGAACATTAGGCAGATTCACAGCAGTGTTTGCAAAAACACGTCAGTCGGACAAAATCTTCGGACATTTTGGACCGTCGGTCTGCGTCTCCCCTTTTATCTGTGCCTCACTACACTTTAAGACCTTTTTAAGACCATTAATATAAAAAATTAATACCTATTTCACGCCCCTACCAGCAAAGAAAAACAAAATCCTTGAACTTGTGTTCATTTATTAGTCAAATGTAGAATGGGTAAAAGATAACCCAAGCAGGTGTGAAAAATAAAAACATTTCAGTAGGTCACAAGAAAGTTTCACAAGAAAGTGACCCGGGGCTGGGTTCCGTTCTCAATTATTGGTTCCGCCACTCTTAATTTATACTACGTTATTTAATCAAAATAATTAATGGTTGACAAATAAATCTTTTGAAGAAAAATACAATACGGAGAAGTTACATACAGCACAATTTTTAAGATCCAGACATCAAAATTCAAGACTTTTTAAAGTCTTTTTAAGGTATTATTTCAAAATTAATAAATTCAATGCTTTTAAGGTTTTTTAAGACCCCGCAGGAGCCCTGTCTTATCATTCCTTAGACTATTATCTACACAAGAAGTGATAATGTAGGCATCTTCATAAATACAGAATAGATGGAGCTGTTTCAGAATTCAGGGCAGGATTAAAGTCACTGACTAATCAATGACTGATTTCAGATTTTGACCGATGAAGGTCTGGGAAGAAACAAATCAGAGAATACCACTAGAATAAACTAGACTACAGCACTGATTAAATCAACAGTTTTACTTTTGTTCTGAGTGCAAAGACTGCTGTCTTGACTGGGACTGAGCTGCAATGGCGGAGGGCTGCGCTCTCCGAGTGCTTTTCTAGTTAAAACTATATAATTGAGCCAATTTTCTCCAAAAAATGACACTTGAATGCTAATCATGTTGCAAAGGTCAGTTCCTTTTATGATTACCTTTTGATAACATCTCTTAAGATAAAAGAAATCTGATGTTATACTTGGTTTACAGATGACCTAGACAGGACAGAGATTGATAAAAAGAGCAGCAGACACAGAGGTCCACCATTCAACCTGACACAGAACTAACTTTTGTGTTCGTCAGGAAAAAAAAAAAAATTAAAATAATTGTTACCTTTGGACTAATTTTATTATTCTGTTTTACCTATTATTTATACTGATTTTATAGATCTTCTTTACATTATCACGTATAAGTTTGAAAATAAAGACATTTTGAAGTACATATTGTATTTGGCTTTAAACAAGGTGCCACAATGCTCAAGAAAGCTTTAATAAAAACCCTTTTTTACAGATTTATTTACAGAGAACAAACATTTCCAGCAGCGAGCAAAGATGTACATTGCTCGGCAAAGTGTTCTTCAAGTATTCCAATGCCATCAGACTCATCGACACCTAATGACTCTCCGTTTAGAGATTTCTCAGATAGACTGAAAGAGCAAATTAGAATTGGGTCACAACTAACACCAAAACGTGGACTTCATCAGGCCTCTGGGACTAACACTGGATGTATTCCTTACATGCCCCAACTGGTAATTAGAGATATCTGATATAGAAGGGAACCAGACAGTCGTCCGGCCACCTTGAAAAAAATCATTCAAGTCATGACAAGCAAGAGGAAACAAAAAACTAGTCAAACGCTCTTATATTAAAACAAATCTCAAATTAATCACCTGTCAGAAGGTTCAGCTACCGATTATCAAACCACTTAAGTTAGCTTTATTAAATATTAGGTCTTTATTAGAAAAAAAGACACTCCTAATCAATTAATTCAAAACTGAACATAATATACATGCCCTTTTTTTATTAGAACCCTGGCTAGACTTAAATAATGAAACATCAGTATTGCTAGAATCTACTCCTCCAAATTAAAATTTCTTAAGCGAGAGCAGGAAACACAGACGAGGTGGAGGCATAGCCACATCTTTCATAACTCAATGAACTTTAAAAAGGTATACCTGGGCACATTTGACCTAGCCACCCAGATAAATGAGCCTACAAAAAGCTATATTTCTAAGTTTATATAAACCACCAAAACGTAAAGCTACATTGTGTAAGATCTTCTCCCATCTAGCAGTGAAATTCAATATAACAACCACCTGAATGTTACGTTCTAGCCCCACCTCCCACCCCCACATTCCAAGCGTGTTTTAACTCCTACGGTGGCCGTACTTTGTCCAGTGTTCCTTCCAGTGATGAGGTTACTTTAGAAAACTACATTGCATTTAGATATATAGTCAGACGTCTGCCGCGTCGCGAGTAGACAATCTCCCTCTGGCATTCGTCACGGTGCAACTGAGTGTAGCCAAAGTGCGAAAGGCGGTGCTAGAATTTCCAGGAATGTCCCTCGTTGGTGAATGTATTTCAAAGATGGAGGCTCAATATGGATTCACCCATTCGAGCGACTCGCTCATATGTATTCTGAATAGCAGATTCTACACTTACAAGAATACTTTCATTAGTAGGTGGAAGTAATTACACATCTATAAGCACATATTTTTGAAAGAACAAAGGGATTTTTGCTAAGAATTAACTCAAAAAAATACACAATGTAGCTTTAACAATAACTTCTTTAATTATTTCAGTGTAATATTTATCGATTACGACCAGTTAATCATTGTGGGGGACTTCAACATCCATACTGACAACCCCGTAGGATAGAGTAGCAAAAACGTTAGATGAAACTCTTCCTAACTTCGGCCTGACCCAGCATGTCAAACAACCAACACACAATAGAGGACACACTCTGGACTTAATTATCTGCAAAGGTTCAACTATACCTGACATCTCGGTAATTTATTTTACACTATCTGACCATTTCTGTATTTTCTTTGAAAGTGCCATCTCTGCTAAAATATCTAGCCACAGTGAGATACGTAACTGTAAAACAGCATTTTCTAGGGGACAATTCAGTTGAAACCTTTAAACGTATTAACACTTCCACCACATCCGCCTCATTTCCCAACTCCAACTGAGGGAATAAACTAGTAGAAAATTTCCTCGTGACAATCTCAGACATCATTGATTTCATTGCTCCAACTAAAGTGAAAGTAGTCTCAGGTAGAAAGAAGTCTCTGTGAAAAAGTAATCCAGTGGTACGTAGTGAAAAAAGAGAGTGTCGATGAGCCGAGAGAAAATGGCCGAAAACTCGACTCCAGGTTCACTGTGAGACCTACAAAGAGAGACTGAACAGATATCAGTTATCTTTAAAAGAAGCTAGGGAATCGTTCTTCTCTGAAATTATTAACAGAAACAATAATGCACGGACTCTGTTTGCAACAGTGGAAAGACTAATTAATCATCCAGTAGCCCCTGAGCTAAATTCTACCAGGGCCTGCAATGAATTTGCCAGCTTTTTCACAGAAAAGATTCCAGCAATTAGATGGTCGGTCTGTACCGTAACCCCGAACCGACTACCAGTGTTATAACAAACACCAATGTAGAAAAAAATGTCAGAATTCCATGAATTAAACCAAAAAAAACCTTGAAGAAATCATTAACCAATTAAGCTCCTTCTCTTGCTTTATTGACAACATACCCATAGCCTTCCTTAAGAAAGTTTTCCCTGTCATTGGGTCTGATCTGATTAAAATAGTGAACTCTGTCAGGTGTATTCCCCCAGGCTTTAAAAAAAGCAGTTATTAAACCACTGCTACAAAAGGATAATCTGGACAACATGATAATGCAGAACTACAGGCCAATTTCTAATCTTCCATTCATCGGTAAAATGATTGAAAAAGCTATGTTTCAGCAGTTAAATTGCTTCCTGTTGTGATCCCCGGGTGTTTGGCTTTTGTTAGTGATTTTCCTTATTTAGTTCTATTTTCATGTTTTGCTATTCTTAGTCTTTCTTGTGATTTCTGTACTTTCTGGTTTCCCCGTAGTCTTGTCTTAGTTTCTTAAGATCCTTCTAGTTTCCCAGTTTTCGGTCTCCCAGCCATTTCACCTCCTGTCCCAGCTAATCACTTCCACCTGCTCACTCCCCCTCAGCTGCAACCGCTTCCCTTAATTGGTCCTGCTCCTTCTCTGCTTCACTCTCCTCCCTCAGTATAAATATGGCCCTCTTTCAGTCACAACTCGCTGGTTCGTCCGTCTTTCTTCCCCGCCTGATTCCTGCCTTCCTTGTAGCCCGTCTGGTTCCTGTTTTTCCCCTGTTGCTGCCTGTACCCTCCTGAGTTATGTAAGTTCCTTGTGTTTTTCATTAAATCATTTTTGTATTTACTCTGCTGCTTTTGGGTCCAGTTTAAACTGCAAAACATGACAGAACGAACCAGCCAGTCTTTGGACCCAGCAGAAGCTCGCTGTCTGCCCATGTTGCGCCTGTATTTAAGGCAGCATTTGGACCAAATGGCCACTCTCTCCCCACCTTGGGTCCGGATCGGGGCAGCAGATGAACTGTTGGCTTTGCTAAGGCCCTGGTCGCCATTACTGGCCGAGCTGGGGTTGACTGCATTTTGGGAGGAGGCGGAGTGGAACAAACTGGCAACATTTGCTGGCCAGTTGGGGAGGCCTCTCCCGCCTCGACCCCAGGTGCAGCCCCCTAGTTTCGGCCCGGCCTTGACAGTCTGCCAGCTCTCGGGGGGTGTCCCTGAGGGACACGCCTCGGGATCCAGACTCCGCCGAGGGTGTCCAGAGGGACACGCCTCGGGATCCAGACTCCGCCGAGGGTGTCCAGAGGGACACGCCTCGGGTTACTGACTCCGCCGAGGGTGTCCAGAGGGACACGCCTCGGGCTCCAGACTCCGCTGAGGGTGTTCCAGAGGACACGTCTCTGAATCCTTTTCCTGTCTCCGCCGAGGGTGTCCAGGGGGACACGCCACGGGCTCCTGTCTCCGCCGGGGGTGTCCAGAGGGACACGCCTCGAGCTCCTGTCTCCGCCGGGGGTGTCCAGGGGGACACGCCTCGGGCTCCTGTCTCCGCCGGGGGTGTCCAGAGGGACACGCCTCGGGCTCCTGTCTCCGCCGGGGGTGTCCAGAGGGACACGCCTCGGGCTCCTGTCTCCGCCGAGGGTGTCCAGAGGGACACGCCTCGGGTTCCTGACTCCGCCAGGGGTGTCTGGGAGGACACGCCTCGGACTCTTGGCTCCGCCCTGGGTGTCCAGAGGGACACGGCCGTGAGTCCAGCGCCACGTCGTGGGTCTTCAGCGCCACGTCGTGGGTCTTCAGCGCCACGTCGTGGGTCTTCAGCGCCGCGTCGTGGGTCCTCCACACCGTCCTCTCGTAGGTCACCATGCCACAAGGTTCTTCTCCGGTGCCGGCCACCACGCCACAAGGTTCTGCTCCGCAGCCGGCCGCCACGCCACAAGGTTCTGCTCCGCAGCCGGTCGCCACGCCACAAGGTTCTGCTCCGCAGCCGGTCGCCACGCCACAAGGTTCTGCTCCGCAGCCGGCCGCCACGCCACAAGGTTCTGCTCCGCAGCCGGCCGCCACGCCACAAGGTTCTGCTCCGCAGCCGGCCGCCACGCCTCCTGGTTCCTCGCCGCCGGCCGCCACGCCTCCTGGTTCCTCGCCGCCGGCCTCCTCGTCTCTTGGTTCCTCGCCGCCGGCCTCCTCGTCTCTTGGTTCCTCGCCGCCGGCCTCCTCGTCTCTTGGTTCCTCGCCGCCGGCCTCCTCGTCTCTTGGTTCCTCGCCGCCGGCCTCCTCGTCTCTTGGTTCCTCGCCGCCGGCCTCCTCGTCTCTTGGTTCCTCGTCGCCGGCCTCCTCGTCTCTTGGTTCCTCGTCGCCGGCCTCCTCGTCTCTTGGTTCCTCGTCGCCCGGTTTCTCGTTGCCTGGTTTCTCGTCTCCGTCTTCTGGTTCCTCGTCGTCGCAGGCCTCCACCCACCCTGGATGGGTGTGTTTTTTTTTTGTTATATTGTTCTGGACTCTTGCCCTCCTTCCGAGGCCCCCTCCGCCCACCCTGGTTGGGTTGGGTTCGGTTTGTTTTTGTTGGACTTCTAGGGGCGTCTGGTATCCGCCCTTGAGGGGGAGGTTGTGTTGTGATCCCCGGGTGTTTGGCTTTTGTTAGTGATTTTCCTTATTTAGTTCTATTTTCATGTTTTGCTATTCTTAGTCTTTCTTGTGATTTCTGTACTTTCTGGTTTCCCCGTAGTCTTGTCTTAGTTTCTTAAGATCCTTCTAGTTTCCCAGTTTTCGGTCTCCCAGCCATTTCACCTCCTGTCCCAGCTAATCACTTCCACCTGCTCACTCCCCCTCAGCTGCAACCGCTTCCCTTAATTGGTCCTGCTCCTTCTCTGCTTCACTCTTCACTCTCCTCCCTCAGTATAAATATGGCCCTCTTTCAGTCACAACTCGCTGGTTCGTCCGTCTTTCTTCCCCGCCTGATTCCTGCCTTCCTTGTAGCCCGTCTGGTTCCTGTTTTTCCCTGTTGCTGCCTGTACCCTCCTGAGTTATGTAAGTTCCTTGTGTTTTTCATTAAATCATTTTTGTATTTACTCTGCTGCTTTTGGGTCCAGTTTAAACTGCAAAACATGACAGCTTCCTAACAATGACCAACTCCTTTTGTTTTTCAGTTTTGTTTCCGTGCTCACCACAGCACTGTGACTGCCCTCTTCAAAGTTTTCAATGATATTCACATAAATACAGACTGTGGTAGAACCACAGTCTACTACTGATCAATCTAGGTGTAGTAATGGACTCAGACCTGAACTTCCAGGGTCAATTAAATGCAATAACAAGGTCAGCCTTCTATCACCTGAAAAACATTTCTAGGATTAAAGGACTGATGTCGCAACAGGACCTCGAAAAACTCATCCATGTGTTTATCTTTATTCGGATTGATTACTGCAACAGTGTTCTCACAGTTCTGCCTAAAAAAGTCAATTATACAGCTGCAGCTGATCCAGAACGCTGCTGCTCGTTTCCTCATTAGAACCAGGAAAGGAGAGCACATCACCCCAATTCTAAACTCCTTGCACTGGCTCCCTGTAGCTCACAGAATAGACAATACTTTTACTAGTTTATAAATCATTGAATGGCTTAGCTCCAAAGTATTTTGAAGATCTACTGGTACTATTCCAACCCCCAGACCACTCAGGTCTTCTATGAGAGGTTCCATGGGTGTTTGGGCCTTGAGTTTGAGTTTTTCCTTCCACTACATATTCTCACCCTCTTTTCCCCCCAAGCGCTCTCTTGTTTTGTTCCTTAAGTTTGTGTTCATTCCTTATTTATTTGCTTGGGTTCCTAGTGTTATTTGGTTAGCCTTCTATAGGTTCACTTCCTCCCTGTCTGTGTCACTCCCTGCCTCCTCTTGTTGCCTGTTAATATCAGCTGTTTCCTGTTTTCCCATTGTTTCCCAGCTCTTAAATACCTCAGTGTCCCTGCTTTTCCTTGTCAGTTCGTCGTCGTCTCTCCCGTGTCTTCCTCGTCTCCTTTCCTGTCATCACTCTATACATCTTCGCCCAGCTTTCTCAGTCCGCTGTTATCCTGCCACCCTGGTCACAGTTTCTGTAAGTTGTTCTGGTGCCACCTTTTCCACATTAAAGTTATGCCTTCACCACCAACCTGCTCGCCTGCATTTGAGTATGAATTACACAACCTGACAGAACGAACTGACCAAAAAGAAGACTCAGCAGACGAGTGGGTAGGCTCACCCTTTTTTGGATCCCAGCTGGGATATATATATATATATATATATATATATATATACACACACAGTACAGGCCAAAAGTTTGGACACTCCTTCTCATCCAATTAAATGTGAAGGTGTGTCCAAACTTTTGACCTGTACTGTATATATATTTGCTTCCAATTGATCATTAAAATCATTAAAATCTTTAGACAGCATGGGACAACTTTCTGCAGCTACGCCAATGATACACGATTATATTTATCCATAAATCCAGATGAATCCACTCAGTTAGGCAGATTACATGCATGTCTGGATGACATAAAAACATGGATGATGCTTAACTTTTTCTTTTAAATTCTGAGAAGACAGAATTTGCCGTCTTTGGAACAGAAGCTTTAAAAAAGAAACTGCTTTGTCAATCACTTCATTTGGATCGCATTAAATTGGCTTGCAGTAATAACATTAAGAACCTCTGTGTTATTTTTGACCAAGACATGACTTTCAAATCCCATATGAAACAGGTTTCTAGGATGTCCTTCTTTCACCTCCAGAATATTGCTAAAATTAGAAACATCCTGTCCAGGAGTGATGCTGAGAAACTAGTCCATGCATTTGTTACCTCAAGGCTGGACCACTGTATTTATTTACTATCAGGAAGTCTACAAAATGCAATTAAGTCTTCAGTTGATTTAAAATGCAGAAGCAAGAGTTCTGATGAATATTAACAAGAGAGATCACATTTCTCCTGTTTTAGTCTCCCTTCATTGGCTCCCTGTTAAATCCAGAATATAATTTAAGATCCTCCTTCTTACATATGAAGCCCTTAATAATCAAACTCCATCATACATCCGAGATCTGATTGTTCCATATGTTCCTAACAGAGCACTTCGATCTCAGGCTGCTGGTTTACTGGTGGCTCCTAAAATTTCTAAAAGTAGAATTGGAGGCAGATCTTTCAGTTAACAGGCTCCTCTCCTGTGGAACCAGCTCCCAGTGATATTTCTAAAGGCAGACTCCCTGTCTACTTCTAAGGCCAGACTTAAAACTTTCCTTTTTAATAAAGCTTGTAGTTAGAGTGGCTTTGCTCATCCTGAGGTATCTCTGTAGTTATGCTGCTATAGGCTTAGACTGCTGGAGGACAGACTGACCACTTTTCTTCACTCTGCTACTTTTCTCTTGTACTACTCTCCAGTTGCATTATTTGCTGTTATTTCGACTGTTAACTTTGTTTTCTCTCAGTTTTTACTCCATATAAGGTACACCTGGTCTGGTATCCTGCTTAGCTACAATGCCCTGTTGGCCAGGGGCATCGACTAGGATGATTTTCCCAGTAACTGAGCATACCCTGTGTCCTGTTATCATCTTTTTACTTTCTGTAATATAGAATGTACACTCCCACTGAGGAGTCAGGACGAACCTGAGAGGACATCCAAGAGCAGCAAGCCAGAGCGGGAAAAGAACAGCAATGAGCAGACCACACAACCTACTTGAACCCTCTGCTGAGAGGTTTCCAACTTCAGCACACCTGCACCATCAGGTGGCAGGGCGGCTTGGAGCACAGAGCTGCCCAGCTGGGGCAGCAGGGTTCGACGGAAAAGAAGCTGAGACCCCTGCCAAAAGGGGCAGAACGATCCTCTGGTCTGCGTGCAGTCCTTAGAGTTTTCAAACTCAGGGCTACTGAAAAGATACACTTTAGCTGCATATAGGTGATGTGCTGGCAACCTCTCACCCTAGGTCATAGAAGACCGAGCCGGACGACCACAATTCCCGGCCAAAACAAGATGACTTGACTGCTGATCCGAAATGTTCCAGAGAAGATGGACTCAAAATTGATATGATTCTATAAGTGTGATGCCTGACATTTTTCCTTATATATATAGTGATCTCTTATTTTAAGAGATCAAAAGAGGGACATGAAGAAATGGAAATTCTGTAAATGTTGTATGAGGGTTTAATTCTGTAGTGTATGTGGCAACATGTGTTCCTTATGTGAAGAAACTGTGACAATTCTATGAACGAAGATCTATGTGGGAGGAGTTTCATGGAAACTCAACTTTCAATAAAAACCTTATGCTGAGATAAAGCTGTGCTCAGTTACTAGAACTGAGTCCAGCGAACGATGTCTCACTGTTAAAATATATAATTGTTGTTTGTTTTTCTTATTGCTCCTTTTTACAGAAATGAACGAGCACGCGGGAAGGTGAAATGAGAGCTCAGAGAGGCCAGGGTCATAAATTAAATGTGTCTGTTCCTTTAAGAGAGGCTTTAAATTAGAGTGAAAACACCTTCTCAACACTATACAGCTCGGTAGAGAGTTGCAACAGCGTGCAGGCCTTTCAGAACACACCCCCGTCAGATCAGGCGATATCCACAAATTTGAGATGTTGTTGAACAGAAAAATAGTTGTTTTTATCAGAAGTGAGGGAGAGAGCGCTCTAGGAAAGATTCAGACCGACTTTGAGGACCGAAGCAGGACTGTTTTTCTATTGCACTTCCAAGACCATTACTACGGGATCAAAAACTTGAAGGGTTTTATTGGGGCTCTGGATATTTGCCACTACTGTTTCGATCCTATAGGGCATAAATACAATCATGTATGCAAAGGTTCGTGCGCTGTCTGCAACGATGCAGCGTGTGCTTAGGGGGTTACAAATCCAATTCTTTGTCATGACTGTAACAGATATTGTAAGAATCAGACATGTTACGATAGACATAAAGTATCTGAGCTAAAACCCAGGGCGCGTGTTATGGTCAGTCATTGTGATCAGGTGAAGAAATGTCCCAACTGTGGGTTAAACTATAACCAGAGTCTCACAACAGGCAAGAAGCATGTGTGTCAAGGGAAGAAGTGAAGGATTTGTGGGGGTAAGCTTGACAAGGACCAGCCAGCATCAGACCATAAATGTTATATCCAGACATGTTCTGTCGATACCGAAATTAGTGAGAAGGTGATTTTTTACGATATTGAAACTTTCTCTGGTGCGCAGGGTGAGCATGTTCCATTTCTGATCTGTTCAAAGTCCACATCTGGTGAGGAGTGGTCAGCCTACGGCAGTGATTGTATTAGCGAGTTCTTTCGTGAAATCAGGAGGCCAGGCCGTCGGAATTACACGTGTGTAGCCCATAATGCTAGAGCTTTTGATTCCTACCTTGTTCTGTATGCAATGACAGAGATGGGTTTAAATCCTGACATCATTATGCAAGGGTGTAAAATTCTGAGCATCACCGATCCTGATAACGGTTTGAGATTCATTGACAGCCTATCTTTCCTTGCCATGAAGCTTAGTAAAATGCCTGAAGTCCTCGGTTTTCCTGACCATAGCAAGGGCTATTTCCCACACCATTTCTCATCCTCTGACAATCTGCGCTATGTAGGTTCTTACCCGCTGCCATCATTTTACGGTGTTGAGCGAATGAATCGTGCTGAGCAGGAGGAATTCTATACATGGTACGCTGAGGTTAGCAAGGGCGTGTTTGACTTTAAAAAGGAGGCTCTCTTTTACTGTAAGAATGATGTGGAGATACTCCTTAAAGGATGTACAAGGTTTCGTCAGGAATTTTTTAACGACAGTCAGATTGACCCTTTTAACAGGATCACCATCGCAAGTGCTTGTATGAAAGTGTTTCAAAGTAATCATCTGAAGGCGGACACTCTCGCTGTTCCTTCACCGACAGACTACAGCGAACAGTTTAAAAAGTTTTCCACAGCTTCCATTGAGTGGTTGGAATATGTTGCACATACAGGGAATGTTGGAATACAGCATGCTCTAAGGGGTGGTGAGAAAAAGATTGGATCATACTTTTTAGATGGTTACCTGGAGGTAGGGGAGCGTAAAATAGGGTTTGAGTTCCATGGCTGTGAGCATCATGGCTGCAGCACCTGTCGCTATCCAACAGCTGAGAGTCCATTGACCTGTGTGCCTTATGGGCAGCTCTACGCTGCAACCATGGAGAGGGAGCATGTGCTGAGGATTGTGTACGGTATAGAGCTCGAGGTGATGTGGGAACATGTGTGGGAAGAAATGAAGAGTAACGCTGATGTGAAGCAGTTCATGATGACCTACCAGGCTCCTGCACCACTTACCCCCGTGAAGCGCTTTTTGGAGGGCGTACATGTGCAGTCAGGTTGAGGTACTCTGCAGCCCCCGGTTAGCAGATTCTTTAACAGGACATGTGTAGCCTTTACCCATTTGTTCAGAGACGAAAAGCTTTCCTCTAGGGCACCCGATCATAATCAGGGAAAACTTTGATGATCCTAGCAGTCATTTCACCACCTTGTGGTCTTTATTTCCCCATTCTACCATTCAGAACAGATCATGGAAAGCTTGTATTCACCCTCTGTCGCACATGTGCATTGGAGAATAATCAGACAAATAGTTGCAGCCACACTGACACAGAGAGCCTTAACAGGAGTGTCTGAAGATGTTAAAGAAGCCTTTTCACACAGCTACAGAATCGATCAGATCATTGAGGTGTGGCACTTTGAGCAGCATAGTGATCAGATCTTTGCAAAGTATGTCAACTCCTTTTTGAAGACCAAGCAGGAAGCTTCAGGTTATCCCGAGGTTGTAGAGAGCGAGGAAGATAGACAGAAATACATCCAGGATTTCATGGCGAATGAGGGTGTAGAGTTAGACCCTGAAAAAAATAAACTAAACCCGACAAAACGTCAATTAGACAAAATGTGTTTGAATTCGCTTTGGGGGAAGTTTGCTCAAAAAAATGACCAAACCCAAACCTCAATCATTAAACACGCTGACAAGTTTTTTGAGGTCCTGTTTTTAGGGAAGTTCGTCGTGACATACTTCAGCTTTCTGAACCCCAAGATGGTTATGATTCAATGAAAGTACAACAAAAACTGTGTAACGCCCCCTAACAAAACCACCAATGTGTTCGTTGCCGCATTTACAACAGCTCACGCACGACTAGAGTTATTCAGATACCTACACCAGCTCCAAGAACGTGTATTCTACCTTGACACAGACAGTGTGATCTATGTTGTACGTGAAGGCAAGAGCTCTTTGCCGACGGGTAGCTATTTGGGTGACTTGACAAACGAGCTCCCACCAGGGGACACCTTTCAGGAGTTTGTTGCCGCAGGGCCAAAGAGTTACTCTTATCAGACAAAGCACAGGGGGAAGGTTGTGATGAGAGCAAAGGGGATATCGCAAACCATAGAATGCTGTGAAAGGGTGAATTTTGATACAATGACGGTACTTGTAGACGGTTACCTGGGTGGTGAGAGAGGTGAGGTACTCAAAGAACCGCAGCATTCCATCAAACGTGATAAAAACAGGTTTCATCTGAGGAATCACTCATTTACCAAAACTTTCAGGGTGGTCTATGACAAGCGGAGGTTGTTCCCAGACGGAACGACGCTACCATTTGGTTTTTGAGGGGAAAAATGCAGCGTCAGGGTGAACTGGAACCGATTAACTTTGACCCAAGATTTAAAACTCCTTTTTCAAGTCTTGTGGTAGGCCCGAGTGGCTGTGGGAAGTCTTTTTTTGTAAAAATGTTTTGATTAATTGTCTGCATGTCATGGATTCTGTACCTGAAAATATTGTTTGGATCTACACTTCATTCCAACCTTTGTATACGGAGTTGATAAAGATTAATAAAACAATTAAATTCATCGAAGGATTGCCTCATTCCTTTGAAGATGATGTTTTATTCCCCCCAGATCAATCGCATCTATTGATTCTCGATGATGTACTCTTTCAAGCAGCTGAGCATCCAGAGGTCGTGAAAATATTCACGCTATATCGACACCATAGAAACATGAGTGTTATGTTGACTCAGAATGTGTTTCTCAAGGGGGAACATACTCGAACTATCAGTCTTAATTGTAATAATATGGTGGTAGCAAATTTAGCCCGTCAAATTTGGCTGATCGGAAGGTGGGGTTAAAGCGCAAACGACAGACATTGAAAACCCAGACGGGAGGAATTTTCCCGCTGATTGCAGCTGCAATACCGTTTCTCGGAGAATTGGTGGCTGGAATATTCCGCCAGTAGAAGTGTATTATGACACTGAGAGCATCACAGAAAATGTTTCTAGTCTTGCCGCATCAATTAAATCGTCTGAAGCAACCGGATAACTCCGGAACCATACGACAGAAGGCTCAGGATGACACTGATGAGGACATGCAGGCAATATTGGATGACCCAAACAGGTCATCGTACGAGAAAATTAAACGCTACCACACATTACTTAAGAAATACCTAACCCTGCTTAAACAAGGAGAGAAAGAAGAGCCGCGTGTCACCCTATCGCTGCAGAGAGACTGTACGAATGATGACCCCCGAAGGACAACCAGATCGTTAGTGGGTATAGCCGAGGTTTAGACGGTCTAGACTCCGCAGAGACCTCTTCTACACCTGCTGTTGAGAGTGTCGTGGATGAGAGGGCAGGCAGGAAATCGAAAAATAAAAAGCGCGTATTGATATCACCAGTTTGGCCGTCTTTAAAGGCTCCAACTGCTACAAAACGCCGGGAAAGAATGAGGTCGTTCATGATGTCACCGGTTTGGCCTGAGAATGCGCAGGTACCACGCAGAAAGCGTAAGAGTGTTACGTTATCACCCCTCTGGACCAGAGCGGAAGATAATTTCAGTACAAAGTATCTTCCTAAGGCAACCCGAGCCCCCAGCTGGCTCACATTCTCTCCTTAGCTGCATGACTACTGAATAAGCGCTGTTTCTTTTCACAATAAACGATATCTGTTCACATAATTTCATGCGTACAGGTATATTTCATTCCATGTTAAACATCATAAGTCTAATACATTTGCTGAGCATATTCTCATACATTTCAAAACCCGTAACAATCTTTAAACACATCTAGAGAACAGGTTCTATGCGTGAAAAACGTGTTTCGCTTCATAGCACATTTCACATACTTTTTGATAAAGTTAGACACAATCTGATCATTTGATTCAGGAATTTGACAATACTTTGATAAAACTTGTTGCATGGCGAGACCACAGGCTCTACGGCATAAATAAAAAATACAGTGATGCCCACAAACAAAAGATTGAACGCTCTGAAATTGTTGGTTATGATACATTATCACAGACGAACGATCTTTCAAAAAATCAAAAATGGATGAAGGGTAATAGACAAATTCTGGTGGGTACCCGTAAGAGTCAAAAAACGTTGCTTTACCACCTTCTTACAGAGTGAGGGCTAGCCAGTGTTCCCCAGGCATGTTAGAAGGGTGTGTATTGACGATAAAATAAGCCGGTCGGGGGAACGTTAGTGGTAGCAGCTCCAGTTGGTTGCTGGCCCATACACCGCAGAAAAGCTTCCCAAGCAGATGACTGAGTATTGCATCGAGGTCGTGATTATTCATGTTTCCAAGTGGTTAATAATAATCCACCAAAACTCTTCTTTTAGAGTCTATTTCCAGGATGGAGTCGTAGCACGCGTATACAATCAGTGTTGTTGTGTGCGGTAATGGGGTTCTGAATCCTATTTCCAGCCTAATGTTACCGCTGCGCACTGGTGATAGTGCTTCAGATTCAGCACATGGGTCAAGATTAAAAGCAAATAATGCGTAACCCGTGTTAAAGTCCTCCCTAGTTATGTTTAGGGGGAGATCCTTTAAATGCCTCCCTGTGGATGTAAACAGGTTGTAATATTCTCTTACAGAATTACCCTGTTCGAAGTTGGGCTGGAAGGCCTTAGCAGGAATCTGTCTACCATCACGGGACAGAGCTAGATACTCCATATTATAATGGTTGAATGAAAACTGATTCAAATTGCGCACTCCTGTGAAGGCCTGGTAATTAACCCTCGAAATAACCACATATTTAGGTGTCATACCCAAGAACAGGTTCTCCTGAGTGCATATTCTTGAATGTTCAGGTATAGAGTATGTTTTTACATTAACACGTGATACCGGGTACAAAGCATTTGCTTTCATTAATACGGTCTCATGACCGAGCCATACGGTGGGAGATACAGTCACCTTTTTGACAAAGAGAGCTGCACCTAAAATCCATAGTTTGAAAGTAGAATCTGCAGCACCCATAAGACAGAACGCATTTCTTGCTCGGGTTAGCTTAATTCTTATGTCAACAGAGTTCAAAAGTAGTTTTTCACAGAATAATATGTCAGCATGAAGCAGTCCTAGCAGGTGCACCTCTCGAGATTGGGCTGTAAAGGAGGCACGTTGGTTTAATCCTACATTCGGTACCTCAAAAGTCTCTGTAGAATCCAATTCATCGGCTGTATCTTTATAAAAAAGCCCTGCACTGAACTGGCTTTTAAGGGTTTGATCTGAATAATTCAGCAATGTTTCGATCATAGCTCTATAAGGATGCGTAGCGCTGGACTGCGATATTAAACGGTCTCCAAGGGTTACATCACATTGGGAAAAAATTGTGTTCAGAGGGTAGTTAATTAAGCCGACCTTAGCGTCACGAGCCATAGGGGAACCGTTAGCATTACTAATTTTAACCCTGAGATGGATCAAGATGTCGTTTAAATCGTTATACGACTCGCCCCCACCAGGGATAAAAAAATCGGTCCTCCATCGGTGATGGCTGAAAGGGGTGAAATCTCAGTGTACAGCTTATCCTCTACCGATAGTTGAGTCATAGGCGCTGAAAATAAGTCAAGCTCACCGAGCGTACACTCTCCCGATTTGACGTGTAGTAGAGCCATATTCCTATTCAGTTAAAATATGTCAGAGCCTCTGCCGGACTTCATACCTCTCTGCCTGCTCACCCCGAGTGGTTTCTTTTTCTTTGTCTTGGCTTGTTTTCTAGTCATCCAAACACGCTCTCCAGGGGGTCTCTTTCAACCTTGTCTTGATAAGATCATTATTCCTGAACCTTCCTGAGCATCAGAAAACTGACCGATCTTGCTCTTGATTTTATTGACCGCCCTCCCAAAGACGTCTGAAGCTATATTCGATGCCGCAGCTTTAAGGTGCGGTTTAGCAATTGACCCTCCTTTCTTAACGAATGGGGATATAAACGACAAATCCACGACCATACATGACAGGCTGTCCTGAAAACCCGGGTAGCTCTCCACCAGTCTGGTTCACATAATATTGGACAAACCGCATTGGTTCTTGTCTGTGTGTTAAGTATGCCATTTTACCGCAGGTGTCAAAACCGGTTTAAAGTGCAGCTTCACGATCGTCTTCCCGTATACAAAGTTCACACACTCGTTACGATCTGTTTTTACCTGTATGCAGATTGTCTTAATATAGCTTTTTGAAACGGGGAGGTAATGCACTGTGTTATACCTCACACCAATCACGTCACCGAATTTACCATTTATGTTTACGAAAGCGAGCAGAGGTGAGTGACTGTCACCAACAGTTTGGAAATGGATTATGTCTGTGTAGACAAACAGGTTATATACACCAGTGCCGAGATCCGCTGGGTGGGGCACAGGTCTGTTGGAGATGGTCCACCATTCGTCAGCATTCAAACTGAGCATGATGGAGAGAGGGGTGCTAGCTCGAATTTTGTATCTTCCATCCCCCTTGAAGTCAAATTTTTTCGAGACGTTATTGTAGGAGAGATCGATGCTCCTGTCATTTTTCTTCAGGACCGGGACTAGAGCATCTGAGAGGTCTTGAGGTCTCTCAAAATACCCCCCTCCGGAAAACATGGACCTGGCATATTCGATACGGGGTGTATTCCTCTCATCTTTAGATTTGTCTCCCACCTCATAAACAACCTTCTTTAAATCAATGTATGAATGCTGATCCGACAGGTTATACCATCTATGAGGGTAGACAATTTCACACAGTCCCACTACCCAGTCTCCACTTAGCTCAATAGCCTTTGGAAGGTCTGTAGTATAATTTGAGCTCGTGTTATCTTTAAATACCTCTCCGCTGCCGTTGGAAGGTAGAGTTACATAGAACCCCTCATCAGACATTGTGAATTTGACGGAGCAAAAAAAGTCATCTAAAGGCTTTGGAGGGTAAGGTTTACTAATTAATCAGTCTGTAGAACCCCCGCTTTATAGTGAATCGACGATGTGTTACACGGTTTTGAGGGCGATATTATTTAACACTTTTAACATCTGATGCTCTGACCCAACTGTTGAATTCTTCGGACCAATTTCTCCACCTCACGAGGACTTGGTCCTCCCCGTAGACTCTCCGCCGCTTTGAAATCTTGTCCACGTTATACACCCGCTCACCATTAATTTTTACTTTCTGCAATTCGGCCTCATAAAACGATCCGTGTATTCGATCCCGATCGTAATCAACTAACTCGTACACTGGGGGGTAGCGGAGTATGCAACGGTCAACCGAAAATAATTTATCTGTGAAGCTGTTCTCATAATTCTTATCAAATACCCCACGTAGCTTTGATATTCTGACCAGATCCCCCTTCTTAAACTTTGTCTTTATTTTAACAGAGTCTATCAATGGGGTGGTGCAATAGAGGTTTTTCATGACTTGAGGAGTATTTTCTGACGTCACTTGCATAGGAGTCATCTTAATGCTTGAGTGGAAGCTGTGGTTGTAACTCTCCACTAGCTTTCGAAGGACGTCGATGTACCGGAAGGTATTATTAGCGGTGAAATATCTCCACATTCTACCCTTCAGAGTGCAATTGAAGCGCTCAACAACAGATGCCTTTAGATCACTGGCCGTACTAAAGTGGGTAATACCATATTTCTTCATCATTAACTTAAATTGTTTATTATAAAACTATTTAACAGCATCCGTCTGTAATTTTTGTGGAATTTGACTCTCTTGAAAAACTGATTCAAACCCCTTAACTACCTCACATCCCGTCTTTCTCTTTAAAGCATGTACATACGCCTTTTTTGAAAAGACATCAATCACTGTTAGTAAATAGTTGAATCCGTCGTTATGTGTCGCCAAGGCTTGCATGTTGCATAAGTCGGCCTGGAATTGCTTCAAGGGTTTGGTTACAAAAACACGATTCAGGGGAAACTTCACTCGTGCAGGTTTATGCAAAGTGTAGGTGTCCTCGCCTGAAAGAAAGTCTTTTACTTTTTCGACACCAATCACACGCCCTTCTCTGTCCTTTAAACCCCTTCTCAATCTGTCAACACCCCCATAGCTCCCCGGATGGGCGGGGTCATAGTATGCATTCCTCAACACCTTCTGTTCTGACATTTTACTGTCGAATGATAGTACAGGAGAGCGGCTAGTGTAATTTAACCCTTGTATTAATCAGATAGATGAGCCATATGATTGGATCAAAGCTTTTTATTAGAAGCTTAAAATCATAGCATTTCACCATTATGAAAAAAAAGGAATAAAAAACAAAACACGTCAGGATTAAACTAGAGCATTTATTTCAGAGGAGATATAACCAACATTAGTACATATCAGACTTCTTAACCATAGCAATCGTGAGACAGTCCTGAGTTCTTCTAGGATGGCTTCATCATCCCTATCGCCATACACAGCTTGAATCGCGCTGTAGACCCCCTGCATACTCCTCAGCTCATGCAGAACGGTTTCAGCGACTGTTTTTACCTTCAGATCATCATCATGTATGCTCCGATTTACCAGCAGAATTTGAATAGCTGGAAGGAATCGCGGGGTAAGAAGTTGTCGCATGACGGATTGAAAGTGGAGTTGGTAAAAATCCTCATCCATTAGCTCTAGGCATTGATGCTGCAACTGACTGGGATGGCTAATTTGACATCCATAACAGTTAGCTTTCTGATAAGCAGCACTGGTCATGTGAAATAGATGCAGAACAGCAGTCTTTACAGCCTTGATGAACCTGGATGACATCAAACCGTCCATCAGATCCCATTCGTCAACCTCAACCAGAGCCGGAGAATCATCCCCCTCATTCTGAGACGCACACCAGTGTTCCAGCGTTGTGCATTCCGGCGCATCAGGGGTCCCACCACCGCTGGGCGCTGAAGGTCCATCACACTCTCCCTCGAGATTGGGCATAGGCACCGGGGTTGAAGTAGATAGAGGGGGACTTACACGGCGATGTTTCGGTGTTGGCGGCCGATAGTAGTTGAAATAAGGGTGACCCGCTCCCCCAGCTTCAGGGTTGTATGATCCCTCGACCTAAGGGTCGGGCTGGGCATCTGCAGGCAGAATCTCCGAAAGAGAGAACACAGGGGATGGTGGAGAGTAGCACAGCGAGAGCGATGAAATTGACGGTGGGTGATACGGGTTAGCGTAGCCGAACCCCACAGGCCATGGCGGAGCACTCAGCGGCTCATACGGCTGGCCGATCCCCCAGTATGACGGTAGAGTGGTCTGCTTGACGAATCCCCCCATATCCATCGTCTCGGAGCGAAGATTACGGCTGCCTGGAAGTCCTGGATGTAATACCGAGGACCAGGAGGTTTATATAGGAACCTAGCCTACGGGGCGGGGCCAGTAGACTTGTCTGGACATGTTCGGCAAGAGGGGCGTGATAAATACAGCGAATACAGAGCAGAGCAGAGCAGGGGCGTGTCGAGTGCCGATTGGTGGACTGTTTTTTATCTGTAACTTTAGTAGTTTGGTGGATTTCTTATTCCCAGGTTAAACCAACCAGGATAAGCTACTAAAAGAGGGTAGGACCTGTTTGTAACAAATTTTGCTGGGAATAAAACATATTTTGCTTTATAGCATCTACACCTAAACACTGGTGTTCCTGCTGACTGCCTCCCATTTTGCAAGAGTTAAATTGTTTCCACTGTAAAGATATGCAGGCATAACCCATAAAATGGTTTAGAGCAGTTTTAATAGCACTGTTGAATGTGGTAGGTATCCAGTTCTCAATTTCCTCCATTTGATTCTCTTGATCCAGGAAGGAAATCGGAGTCTCGCTTAAAAGAGGAAAGTCTTCTGCAAAAGCCAATGTCGGATTTTTGTCCAGAGTTGTAGAGGTTGATTTATCGCACATTGAGCGTGTCGTCATGGGTTGAATCCCATTTGACAATTCAGATAATAGAACAGACGTTTCCTCATCAAGTTCATCATTTTGAAATTCAACTCTTTTAAGGTCCATGGATGGACTTAAGGCATAAGAGGCTATATGCTAGGACTCTGACGCGGTCGGACAATGACGCAGGCTTTTGGGATTCCCCTCGACAGAAGCCGGTGACACCGTCTTCCTGAAACCGATGTTTTCTTTGTTCGTCGCAGCCACGTGTCCTTAAGGTCGGCTTGTTGAATGAGGTCCTTCCAGCATGCTGTAGAGATTAACTGTTTTCCTACATCATTTTATAGACGTAAATGTCATGCGGTGAGCACTACCCAAACCGGTTTGATTGACTTGCAGACGTAGGTGAAGTCAGGGACGTGATAAATACAGCGAATACAAAGCAGAGCAGGGGCGTATCAAACGCCGACTGGTGGACTGTTATTTATCAGTAACTTTAGTAGTGTGGTAGATTTCTTATTTCCAGCTTAAAGCAACCAGGTTTAAAGTGATTTTTTTAATCCTTATCTGTTTTTAAAGATGGTGTAATGGTGAATTTTTAAAATCAACAAAAGGATGAGCATCTGCTTCAACATAGCTGTGGGTGAATAAATTATCTTTTTAGTGCTCTTACAAGTTTAATTTATCATGGTTGAATTGTTAGAATCAGATGTAATGATATCTCTAGAGTGCTGGAGCTAATGTGGTTATACATTAAAGTGAGGCAGCAAAAAAGCACCTTTTAGCTGTTTAAAAATAAAATAGAATGCTCAAGGAGCCATGTTGAGACAGAGCCCAGACCGTATATTATTAAAGGGACTTGTTCGGACATGTTCTCATGACACCTAGGGGATAGATTCAAACCTTTGGGGGCGCTATTTATTCTATAGGGTGTAATACATTTTTTATTGAACCACTAGAGGGAGGCATTTTCCCATTTGCGTGTAGTATTAATTTTGAACCACTAGAGAGAGGCATTTATATGTTTTGGTGTAATGTTACCATGGGCCACTAGGGGGAGCCATTTTTACATTTGCATGTAATTTTAATTTTGAACCACTAGAGGTAGGTATTTATATATTTTGGATCCGGAACCGGAAGGGGCGGGGTCACCGGAACCGGAAAAGGCGGGAGTCACCGGAACCGGAAAGGGGTTTTGATAGGGGTGTGGCCTATTTTGACAAGTAGGTGTGGTCACTGGCAGGGGCGGGGGCATGTTTTGACAGGTGTGGTGCCACCAAAAGGGGCACCACACCTGTCAAATGACAGGTGTGGTGCCCCTTTTGACACCTGTTTATGACAGATGGGCATGGTCTATTTTGACAGGTGGGTGTGACCACCGGAAGTGACATGGTAACCGGGAGGGGTGTGGCAACCGAAAGGGGCGTGGCCTGTTTTGATACGTGTTTTTATGTGGCAAGCCCAATGTAAAATACATATATGCATTAAATCTTTGCCATCCATGATATTGCTCGTTTTAGCAGTTGCTCAGTTATTTTCTTAACTAATTGTAAACATTTTTCTAAGCTTTAAAAAACATCCGTCTGTGTTTAACATTACACTTTTGAGACCTAAAATTAAACAAAGTTGCATGGTCATTCACCTGGAAAGTCTCAGGAGAATCAATGATAAGCAAAGCCTTATCAGCCTTTCAAGTGAACGCCATTCATGTCACCTGAAACGGATGGCTGCAGGATTGTGTTGCGCTAATGAAAGGGCCCTGCTCTACTTCAAATATCTGTCATCCTGACAGTTCTTGTCCCTGTTGAAGACTTGTCAAAGTCTTCCTATCATTTTTTGTGAACTTTCAAGTCACCTCCATCACCATAAGCACAAATTTTTAACATCCTCAAGGTCAGCTGAGTGAGCAGATTTTAGGACACTTAATGTCATCAAAGCAGAAAATAGAGCAATTTAAGCAACTGCTTAAGTAACTCAAAGACATACACTTTTGCATACACGTGTTTCAAATCTTTTGAACTCATAGAAATGGTATACCTGACGGTGGCCTATTTCTTTTACAAAATATAGTCTCTGTATCCCTTTTACCATTGTATTCATACCATTTTAGTAATTACAGTTATGAAATGATTCTGTAAATATACATAACCACAATCTGAAGTTGTAATTGGTGCTTCTGGACTAGGATTAAAGAGGCTCACAGCATGAGGTTTCTTCAAACAAGCAGTTGGAGTTTCATAATGACTCACACTGGGTTACAATGCCAGTGTCTTTAAATCATGCCAAAAAGTAAGACTAAGATTTTATGCTTTTCCATAAGCCAATACAGCAATGCAGGCTCAAAGCCCACAGAAAAAGGTTTCCTGCTATTTTATTTTCATTTAAAATTATTTTTCCCAGATTGCCAGGAATGAAATGACATTGATATAGTCTACAGTCTTAGGTTTTCCTTTTAAATAGATGTTTTTATGCAGGAAAAACAAACACTTTGAGAACGGTAAAAGCGGTAGTATCGCATCTCGAGTGTGGTTCGGAGAGGTCATTATTTCATCTTTTGGACCAGGCTGAAACATTTCTGACACTCAAATTTTCAGCTAAATATATTGGGCCTTTATTCATATTTAAGAATAGACTGTTGAAATTGATCTTTGAAAGCTGAGTATTAGTGTAAAATGAAAACTTCCAAATTAGTTAGATTAGTTTCCAAAAGTAAGTCCCAATGCAGTTGTCAGGATGTATTTGGACTCGGAATAGGGAAACCCTTTGCATACAGCTCAGTAATAAGATTGTAACAGTTGTGCATCAGTTTAAAAAGTAATACTTTAACATTAGTTGTTAAAACCAGGTAAACACAGGGTTATATTTAGTTAAGTACATGGTTTTATGAAAAGATAACTTTATATACCACATATACTATATATTACTCTATTATTATAAATTCACAAACTTTTATTGCAGAAATTAATTAAATGGTAATATTTTATTTTCATTTTTACTAAGCTATTGATACCAGGTGATTGCATAGTAATGATTTTGACAAGTAGAAAATACTACCCAGAGATTAAACCGTTGCTATCAAATAATTACTTCATTGCTACCTTATCAATACAAGCTGTTACTACCAGGTAATTATTTAGTAATTAATTTAGTTGCAAAGTATTATGACAAAATATATGTTTAATGTCCAATATTTATTTAGCTTTTGTATTATCACTAGCTTTGTTTACTCGTTAAATAGATTGTAATCCTTTTGAAAAGGGTAGGATAATACAATGTGATTTTACCCCATTAATTGATTTTGTCACTGTTCAGGGTTGTTTTGGTTTGTGTTTGGTTAGTTCCTTATGGGTTAAGTATTTAGGTGGTTGTTTCAACATTTTCATTTATTTCTTATGTATTATTCTTTCTTGTAACCTCTTGTGTTTATGCTTAAAGTTTCTTAAGTTAGTCACACTCAACAAAAATATAAACGCAACACCTTTGTTTCTGCTCCCATTTTTCATGAGATGGACTTGAAGATCTAAAATTCATTCCAGATACACAATATTACCATTTCTCTCAAACATTGTTCACAAATCAGTCTAAATGTGTGATAGTGAGCACTTCTGCTTTGCTGAGATAATCCATCCCACCTCACAGGTGTGCCACATCAAGATGCTGATCTGACGTCATGATTAGTGCACAGGTGTACCTTATACTGCCCACGATAAAAGGCCACCCTGGAATGTGCAGTTTTTTGCTTTATTGGGGGTCTGGGGACTCAGAACCGGTCAGTATCTGGTGTGACCACCATTTGCCTCATGCAGTGCAACACATCTTCTTCGCATAGAGTTTATCAGATTGTCAATTGTGGCCTGTGGAATGTTGGTCTACTCCTCTTCAATGGCTGTGCGAAGTTGTTGGATATTAGTGGGAACTGGTACACGCTGTCGTATACGCCGGTCAATCACATCCCAAACATGCTCAATGGGCTTCCAAGAATTGTGTACAGATCCTTGCAACATGCATTATCTTGCTGAAACATGAGGTGATGTTCATGGATGTATGGCACAACAATGGGCCTCAGGATCTCATCAAGGTATCTCTGTGCATTCAAAATGCCATCAATAAAATGCACCTGTGTTATTCGTCCATAACAGATGCCTGCCCATACCATAACCCCACCACCACCATGGGCCACTCGATCCACAACATTGACATCAGCAAAGCGCTCACCCACACGACGCCACACACCCTGTCTGCCATCTGCCCTGAACAATGTAAACCGAGATTCATCCGTGAAGAGAACACCTCTCCAAAGTGCCATGCGCCATCGAATGTGAGCATTTGCCCACTCAAGTCTGTTACGGCGACGAGCTGGAGTCAGGTCAAGACCCCGATGAGGACGACGAGCATGCAGTTGAGCTTCCCTGAGACGGTTTCTGACAGTTTGTGCAGAAATTGTTTGGTTATGCAAACCAATTGTTTCAGCAGCTGTCTGAGTGGCTGGTCTCAGACAATCTTGGAGGTGAACCTGCTGGATGTGGAGGTCCTGGGCTGGTGTGGTTACACGTGGTCTGCGGTTGTGAGGCCAGTTGGATGTACTGCCATATTCTCTGAAACGCCTTTGGAGACGGCTTATGGTGGAAAAATGAACATTCAATGCACGAGCAACAGATCTGGTTGACATTCCTGCTGTCAGCATGCCAATTGGACGCTCCCTCAATGCTTGTGGCATCTGTGGCATTTTGCTGTGAGACAAAACTGCACATTCCAGGGTGGCCTTTTATTGTGGGCAGTATAAGGTACACCTGTGCACTAATCATGATGTCAGATCAGCATCTTGATGTAGCACACCTGTGAGGTGGGATGGATTATCTCAGCAAAGCAGAAGTGCTCACTATCACACATTTAGACTGATTTGTGAACAATGTTTGAGAGAAATGGTAATATTGTGTATCTGGAATGAATTTTTCTGGGAGCAGAAACAAAGGTGTTGCGTTTATATTTTTGTTGAGTGTATATTTTTTTCAGTCTTTTCCCTTTCTGTGTCTCTACTTTGTTTAGATTTTTCACCTTTCCTCAGCCTGCTAGCTTGCTTCCCGTCCCAGCTGTCTCACATGTCCTTGAGCCTGCATTATTTTCCTGTGACTTTTCTGACCAGTTATCTCTGTAAGTCTTGTTTTTTTAGCTAGAGAGCAACTACCCCCCCCCCCCCCCCCCCGAGTCTAACTCCACCCATATTAAAGCATGGGTGGAAAGGGGTGGCTGTGATCTAGGCTGTGAATGACATTTTGACAGCAGCACTGCTGTAGTAGCACAGACACAGACTGTGAGAAAGATGGAGAGTGTACACAGCCCCTTTGCCTCAGAGCAATCTTTCTGAGGTGAAGGATTTCTTTCCACCTCCTTCACCAGAGGAAAGAGTAGCTGACGTCAACCCTCACCGCAGAGCTAATCGCAATGCCCGATTCAAATTCAAGTACAGTAAAGAGTCAGCGTGGAGTTATGTAGTTAGAATGTATAGAGCTCTGGGAGTTGACGTCATTTTTCCCAGCATACAACAGTTCAAATCGAATGGGCGTTGTAACGGCAGTTTAAATGGCCTTTAGTCAACGTTTCACCACTAGATGTCACTGTGGTACTATTAACATGATGGAAAAAGTTCGTTTTACATGTGTATTTTTTATTGATTTATTTTTTGTATGTCACATTTTTTGTATCATTTATAGGAGTAGAAAGTTAATATTCTAATTTGAGTGAAAGTTAAAGGGTAAGTTTAAAACGTTTAGTTTAAGAAAGCGGTGATGTCATTTCCAGTTCCGCAAAGCTTAAAGAACCAGTTGAAGAAACAGACCCGATCTCGTGCTAATTAAGAGCAGTTAAGAAAGAAAAGAAGCGTTTTCCAAGTCCACTGGTTTGTCCACTAGCAGGCGAAAGTGGTATGTTGAGTCTATGTTTTGTAATGTGTACATTTTTTATAAGTTGTAGCAAGTAAGCTAATAATTTGTACATTGTTTACAATTTTCCTCAGTTCTACGGTGTACTTCTGGTGTAAAGATTTTAAGAAGATGCAAGACCACATTAAGCATCAATGGGAGGAACTCTCGTGTCTCTCGTGTTTGTGAACAAGCTGGCACAGGCGCCATTGTGCCAGGCAGTCTCCCGCAGTTATTGTTATTTGCAGCTACCCCAAACTTAAAAACGGTAAATATGGTGGATACCTGTTGTGCCCCAGGTAGGGCTGTGCCGGTTTCTATTTTTTCTTACCGCGATCGGTAATCAACAAATTCCCGCGGTTTTGCTACCTACCCACCTACCCACCTACCTACCCACATACACACTTATTTATTCATACATATCTACCCGCCGCTGCGCCACGGCTGTACCCTGCTCGTGTACATGAGCTATACCTTGAGGCCAAACTACGGCCGCGCCTATGCGTCAAAGATGGCTCTGTCTGTGGTGAAGGCAGAGCGCGTCCCGCAACAACTTATCCAGGAGAGGAGCGCACTGTAGCTCCTGCTTCGGCACTTTTACGTACAGAGAAGGCTTCGGCCCCCATATATAAGTTCTGTCTTCCCATTCTTCTCTACTGGGCAACTGACTTTATTTGTGCATGCATCCACGGCTTGGTAGTCCCAATTCTCCGGTTGGAACATTCCCTCTGCGGCTCCGCTGTGGCCAGGCCCGGGAACCAAGGCTCAAAGGTGCCTGCAACTCACCTGCTCAGGGCGGTTGCTTTTTTATTTTATTTTCACCTGTGGCTCCTCTTTCGGGAGTTCTGACACGCTGTGTGTCACACATGATATGCTTTCATGTGTGGATATTAAATTCAAAAGTACAAAACATTACACAGATAGTAGGATAAAGCTAGAAACACACAGGAAATATTATGCATCACAAAAAATTGCACCCACACACAAGTACGCAGGGCTTTTTTTATTTTCTGGGTGGTGATGACGGCGAGGCGCTCAGACCCGCGGTGGGTGTCACGTAACTGCGGTATGGCTTTAATCCGGTTACCGCCCCAGGATGCCATAACAGACGCGGACGAGATAAGGGAAGAGCGTTCTATATACGATTCCCAAGGATCCAGAACGCAGAAAACGATGGATTATTGCCATGAAACGCACTAGCGATCAGGCAAAAATGAAGCTATGGGACTCCGTGAGCAAAGGTTTCTGCTTAAGTGGCGCCTGCTTCATATCAGAAATATAAGCCAACGTTTCCTTAACTTTATATGGGATTTATTTTACATGCTTTTAATTACGATTCTTAGCTGACTTCCTACAGTTATTTTGGAGTTGATTTTTCGGTCTTGTTGCTTACATAGCAACAAGTAAACATCACGTAAATCTTTGCAGAATCATCACAATCTTCGTAATGTCTGCATGCTGCTGTTTACATGTCTTGTGATCACAGGAAGGAACAGACGGAGGTGTAATTTATTTTTTTAAGCAATGATTGATTAATGGACAGATATTGAGACTCATAAAAAGCACTATGGATTGCTATCATCTATTTGTCTTACTTACTAGCTACTTGCCCTCCCGGTGACAACAACGCAATTCTTTGCAGGAAGATTCCAGATCTGGATCCCGATAACAAACCCCGATTGTGTCCATGTATATCTCTCCAGGCTTTTATATGCTTTAAGCGACGCTCCGGAGTAGGACGAGGAATAATTGATCAGAAAATTGTATATGTCAAGCTATCTAAGGTCCGGTAAAAGGTCCGCCCTGACAGCTTCTGAAGTTTTAAAAAGTATCCCAGGGGCATGGTAAGGGTCGGAGATGTTTAATATTTTTAATTTCCCGGTATATACAATAATATCTTCCCATTTAAAAGGGGAAGTAAACTCAGACGGAGTAAAATCCCAGCCGGCGACATTCATTTTGATGACGTTCATGCCTGCCATCATGGTGCCTACGCTCATTTCAGACGGGAATGAGTCTGCCTGCAGGATGGAGGCTGAACGTTTGGTGTCCTGGTGCAGTCACAACAACCTGGTGCTGAATAAATTAATACTTTATACTTTATTAATCCCACAAGGGGAAATTCGGTTTCTAGTACACCCGTCCAAGATTACACAAACAACGCACACAGTACATAACAGGATCAGGTAGAGAGTGATAGCAGCCAGCTAATGGCAGCGCTCCATATGCGGGTAAAAAAGGTGACAAGAGGAGTGGGGGGATGGCAGGAGGGGGGGAAAAGGGGGCATCTCGACCCTGCCCCCTATAGGGGACCAAGTCGAGGTATAAAAAAACCACCACCTCAGTACATAGAAGCACATATATTTCAATCAGTACATATGAGAACACATGGAGGGGAGGGTAGGTTGGAATCTCCCGCACAGCACAACCAAGTCACAGCCAATTAGTAACAGAGTGGGAGGGAGATTTAGTTTAGGATACGGGAGGACGTTGACCTCAAGGGAGCGGGTATTTATCTGTGGTTCTGGTGTGAACGTGTGTGAGTGTCATGTTTTAAGGTTAAGGGAGGACCCAAATGCAGCAAAATCCAAAAAGATGATTTAATAACAAAAACACAAGGAAGGGGAACTTACAAAACTCAGGAGGATCAAAAGGCAGCAAACGGGGAAACAGGAACCAGACGGGCAACAGGGAAGGCAGGAACCAGAGAGGGAAGAATGACGGACGAACCAGCGAGTTGTGACTGAAAGAGGACCGTATTTATACTGAGGGAGGAGAGTGAAGAGTGAAGCAGAGAAGGAGCAGGACCAATTAAGGGAAGCGGTTGCAGCTGAGAGGGAGTGAGCAGGTGGAAGTGATTAGATGTGACAGGAGGTGACTGGATAGGAGACAGAAGACTCTAAAGAAACTAAAAGGATACTTAAGAAACTAAGAGAACTCTAAGGGAAATGTAAGGACACACTGGAGAACAGAAGGAGGAATAAAATATAACCACTGGGACTAATGAAGGATAAGTATGAACTTGGGGAAAAGAGATTAACACAAACAACTGCAACCCAACACAAGACCACCAGAGGGAGACAAAGAACAACTAAAAGATAATAGAACTAAATAAGGAAAATTAACAAAACACAAACACCCTGGAACCATGACAGTGAGTGAGTGTGTGGATCATTAAGTAAGTGAGTCCATGAACTCTCCCCCAGTTCAAACCCAGTGTCTGTCGCCAAGATGTAATATACGACCTCGCAGAGGGCTAAATCTAGGAGCTCACCGGCCCATGTGAGGTGGGGGTGGGGGAGCTAGCATTGTTGCTCATATTGTTACTCATATTGTGCATGAGTCTGAGTGTTCACAGTACGGCACATCTCTTCGTAAAGATCTGACAGCTTACCAATTGCTGTAGACAGCTTTTGAAGCTTGCAATACATCAGGAATCCACCCATGCCAAACAGCAGAAACCCGGTAATCAGTAATCCAATCACATAAATATCTTCAATGTCCCCCATGGACAGCAGCGACAGACAAAATCTTCCACTCTCTCCAAGAATCCATCACGTAACCAGCAGAGTGCGTCCCGTCAGGACAGGAGGGCTCTCCATTAGCCATTCGTCGGGTAGAAAAAATATTTTCAATTGCAGTAAGAAACCAGCTGACCAGATCCATGGTTGAGAATTTAGTAGGTTTAGAAGAGAATTGCAGAGAGAGGGTCTAGATAGGCTGACGAGAGTAGAGAGGCAGGCAGAATGAGAGACGGGAGAGGAAAAGAAAAAGTGTCTGTCATCCAACGAGAGTAGGAAGTAGAAGACAGTCGAGATTATTGTGGAATTTAGGAAGCACACAGCCCCACTCCCCTCCATCATCTTGACTGACAACCCCATCACCACTGTGGACGCATTGTGGTTCCTGGGTACCACCATCACCCAGGACCTCAAGAGGGAGCCCACCATCACTTCAGTAATAAATATGGCTCAGCAGAGGATGTACTTCCCTGAGGCAGCTGAAGTTCAACCTGCCAGGATGGATGATGCAGTTCTACACTGCAATCATTGAGTTCATCGTCACCCCCTCCATCACAGTGTGGTATGCTGGGGCTTTCATCAGCAACAAACAGAGAATGCAGCGTGTTGTGCGCTCTGCAGAGAAGGTGATTGGCTGTAGACTCCCATCTCTACAGGACCTGTACACCTCCAGGACACTTGTGCGTGCAGCTTGGATCACAGCCGACCCTTCTCACCCTGGACACAGACTTTTTGATCTGCTCCCCTCAGGCAGGAGGTTCCGATCCATTCGGACCAGAACCTCTTGACATCTAAACAGTTTCTTGCCCTCTGCTGTTGGACTCATGAACAATAACCCTTACCCCCAATTTCTTCTGCATGCGCTCCGCTTCAGCACGCACTCAGCTGCAAAAACGCTCCCATTGTAGTCAATGAGAACTTTACACTGCCGCCGCCGAGCGGGGCAGGGCACCGGCCGCCGTTTCGCCATCCGGCAAAAATAGGATCGATTCTATTTTTGCCGGACGCCAGATCGAGTCCGCAGTCAATCTACACAAATAACTAAGCACCAACCGGATATAGAACGACCACATTTCCGGGTGTTTTTCAAAATAAATCAGTAAAGACAGACTAGACATTTTTTGTATGCATAGCTATATTAATATAAGCCCGTGTATATTTATACATATGTAGTACAAAATATCTTGACACAGAATAACAGAGAATAACTGTTCTTTTCTGTTAGTAATCCACGGAAAGAAGAATTTTGTTCTGACTTCCGCATTTATTACTGGCTTTTATCGTGAGATAAAATGATGAGTGCGTGGCGGACCGGACCAGAGCGCATGCAGTGGAAATTGGGGGTAAGACTGCTCCCACCACCCGCTCTGTTTCAGTCACATGACCCTGTGTTATATTTTTGCACCTGTCTGATTTTGCACTGCTCATAACCTCCACTCATGTATATATTAATCTGTTTACCTCATTTTATTTTTATGTCTTATTTATTGCATGCTTAGAAGTGTTTATCTTATGTTTGCACAAAGTATCGCAGCAATTTCCAAATGTTGTGAACCTGTTCATACATATGGCAATAAAACCTTTCTGATTCTGAGTTTTAACCTGAAGAGGGCAGCACACTGATGGTTTTAGTCAGACAATTTATATTTTTATTAAGTTGCACTAGAATACCAAAATAATTACCAGAAATGTAGACAGCGCTGTTAGACACCCATTTATACAGTTTATCAGCAAAAAAATGTTGATTTGGGGGTGAGTTGCTCTTTAAAGGGGACCTGGCATGAAATTCCCCGCGACGTTTGGGCCCTTTTTAGTCACACTCTAAGTACCTTAATACTGTATCAAAGGATTGTTTGCCGTAATTCAGCCTTGTTGTAGAATTGCAGCCCCGACTAGGTGGCCCTTCTATTAGCATTAGCACAGAACCACAGAGTTTTGGTGGCCGGGGCCCAAGCCATGCGCCTCTATTGTTAAATGAGTCTCTAACGTCCGCATCTGATGAAACATTGAAAGACATGCATTTGCCCACCACAAATTGCCCAAATTCCAATATTATGTATGAAATGTAATTAGGTTTAGGCCTAATTATATTGTGTGTTGAACAATAATCTGTTTACAAATTACAGGCCTAAAAAAATATTTGATTATCCATCCACACATCCATCCGTCCTCATTACGTCTCTAGCTTCACTACGACAGTAATGGCTCAGTTATCGGCTACTGCAATGCCGACTGTAATGGCATTTCAATTTAATCCGGAATCTTATCCCGACGGCAAGGCACCTGAGGAGGAACCAGAAACACCACATCTTCAACAGGACGTGTCCGAATGGTAAGTTGTCAATTCAATTTGGTTATGTTTTTTTTTTGGTTGGGCGATGATATTAGCTAGGCTTATAACGTCTCAGTGCTGATTTGGCCTATATCAGTCTGATTAGGCTAATGGGTATATAATAGCTGAAGGACATTATTGCGGAAATATAGGCTACTTACTTGTATAGGGATATTTGCTGGTTCATGGAGGGTTGGTATTGATCCTGGTAAAAGTTTAAGACGATCTGCGAATCCACTGCTGTATTGTCCCAAGTTAATAAAACATTCCTTTAGAGAAATGTTTGCCACAAACGACCACGCGCTTCGGGAGTCGGTCGGGTACATTCCCTGCATAAATAAAGTCCATCCACAAGCTTTTCAGTGGGGAGGAAGTGGGGAAGACAAAAAGGTTTGTGTTGTCTTTTGTACACCCAGGTACAGAGCAGTGTCGATGCGGTCTGGACTCCATGCTGTCGGTTTGTTGTTTGCCTTTTACCGTAGCTCTCGTTGTTTAGGTTGAAATACACGCCATGGGGGGAGGGAATTGGAGTGTGTAGTTCGGAGAAGGGGGTAATTGGCTGGAACTCAATGACGTCATATGCCGAAAAGTGTGGTCAAATGCCAAACTGTAGAACAGCCCATTTCTGAGTGCTAATTTCACTATGTAGGCGGACATACCTGGGGACAAAGGAAACACTAATCAGTAATTGTAACCCCTTAGGGGACATAGGCAGGCTGGGGAAACAAAAAAATATGAACAAAAAACTCAAAGAAAGCTAGTTTCATGCCAGGGGCACTTTAAATAAAATGCTTTCTATGAATCCCCCACGATCCGATTATTTTGGTCCTGCCACAACATCTATCTTCACAGTAGGATCCATCCTGTTAAAGGACCAAGCAGTCGCCCATAAGAAGGATAACAAACAATGTCAAGTTATTTGTTTAAACACAATCCCCACTTGAAAAGGAATAATTAATCTGGAGAATAATTCACCGGACATCACTCAACACTCCACAACTTCTCTTCCTCGGCTTCTTTTATTTATCCTTTTCCAGGCATTTCACAGAAGACCAGAGCATAAGTTTGTTTCTTTTCTTTCAGTGAATCAAAGTGTCAAACTTTATTAAATCAAGTTGGTGAAAGCAGGTGAAAACCTAAACACACAAAAATATTCTTAGAGATCCTCTCATTTTTACAGGTTTGATTTGTTTAAATACATGATTTCAATCATTTAAGATTTATATATAATCAACCAGTGCATAATTAAACCATTAAAGAGTATTTTAATTTATAATATAAAAGGTTTAAGTGCAAACAAAAACCAGACTAATTATCCAATTATCTAATAAACACCGCATGATGCGCGCTGCAATCTGCGTCACCAAACCTGAGCTGCGCTGCACACAACTCGCTCTGATCGCGATTACAGTTCACCCGTTTCAGATCGGCGTCTTACCGGCTGCCTCTCCAGAGTTTTAGACACCTTTTTCGTCTTAGCGAGTCCACGGAGGTCTGTCACCTGGCGTGCTGCATGAAAAACATCCCGGCACGCCCACTCTCACGGGATAATCAATACTGCGCATTTTTCTCACCCATTTCTGTTTCCCTTATTTTTTCTGCATTTCATATATATTTTGTCTTTAGACTTTACTAATTTTTTTCTTTTTATTATTTTTCTCATTTTAAAATTAAAATATATATTAAAAATCATCAACTTGACTTAACAAACAATGTCAATGGTGGATCCAGCAGCAGTTAGAGGAGACACAAAGATATATCTGGGACAATGTCAAAGTTTTACCTCCTCCTCTGCTGCATGAGTCCAACCTGGAGGAGTTTTATAACTAGGATGACTTAAATGAATTCCTCAGCAAGGAGATGGTGGAGGAAGAAATTTTCTGGGGAGATCGGTTTGGTGAGGGGGTGAGAAACTCCATTATTTATGGTTTGGTTTGGTCCTAGCTCCACCGGGTTATGGACCACGAGCCTACAGAAAGCCTTCTTCCACAGATGTCCTCGATCAACCTGAAGCCTCATTCCCTGGATCAGGTATGCGAAAAGCCGGCAGGGAAAGGCCCTCCCAGATTCAGGCTTCTGAAGCCTTGTTAGATCTCAGCGAGGGTTAGTGCACCGCTGTGCTAGAGCACTCAGAGCCAGGACATCACTGACAGCCAACCCGTCCTTTTTGTTCCCATGGAGGACGAAGACTACGTTCTCAAGTCGCTAATTCTCAGGATTCTCGGCTTCAGGCCGACGACCCCAGCTTTTCTCTGCAGGGTCTGGTAGACAGTTCCACCTCAGTCTCAGTGCCTCCTACTTTGTCACAACCCTTAAGGACTTTTTCCAGCTCCTTGCCTTCACAGTACCCCCAGCCCACATCAGTGGATAGCCAGCCCGTATTGGCCATAGATCTCCACTCCTGCATTGGCCACAGATTGACCTCTGCCATCAGTAGCACTTCCCTCTGCTGTTGCCCAAATGGTTGCTGTTTTCTTGGCTGCCACTCCAGCAGCCTTTCAGCCATTCATTAATAGAGCAGCTACTGTTTATCCATCAGCCACTGGATGGGCAGTCTCTAAACCCGCCACAACAACATCTGCAGGTCCTCTGTCAACCACTGAAGCATCAGCAGGTTCTCAGCCTGCAGTTCCAGACATTCAGCCTACACCTGCTGCTGCTACAGTCTCTCTGCCAGCCGCCACTGCAACTGAAGCTCCTCAGCCTCCAGTCCCCGATGCTAAGTTCCTCTGTAGGCTCCAATGGCTTCCACTGCGTTCTTCAGGGCTCCTCTGGGGGTTCAGACTGCTGCCATACCATTCCCCAAGGTTCTTCTGTGGGTTCCAGCCTGCACACTTCCTCTGTGGGTCTTCTCAGGCCACAGAGTCTTGTGTGAGTCTTTTCAGGCAGCAGAGCTCCAACATGGGGTTCAGGTTGCCGATCCTCAACATGGGTCCCCAGCACCAGAGGCTCTGCCTCGTTGTGTTGCAAGGGGAGACAGACAGCAGCCAAGCTCAGAGCCTTCTCCAATTATGCTGTCTCTCCATTTGCCTTTTATTAGATCACAAAGGTCATTAAACAGTTGTAGGCGTGATTAGTTTAAAGCTTCACATGTCATCAAAAAGAGGAAGATACGTTATCTTCCAGGCTGCTGTTGCAACATTACACAATCTACCAAGCTTCAAAAATGGAAACTGGGTGAAGTTTTCAGTTGCCATTTTTACCTTTTTCCTGTTTAACCACACTATGTTAAACTTACAGAGAATTAAACACTTCTGGAACTCAGCTGTGACCCCAGTACATTAGTCACTCAGTAAAGCAAAAAGCAGTATTACATAAACCAATGATAACTTATATACAATTTTTCCAACAGGGAGCCACAGGGCTCCATCCCTGGGGCCCCTCTTATTTAATATCTACATGCTCCCACTACCCCAGATTGCAGCAACCAATAAGATTAGCTACCATAACTATGCAGATGATACTCAACTCTACATTACAATGTCACCAGGTAACTTTGAACCCATCCAAACCCTAAGTAAATGCATTGAGCAAATCAATGGATGGATGGGCCATAACTTTCTCCAGCTGAACAGAAACAAAATAGAACTAATTACTTTTGGACCTAAAGAGGAACAATTAATAGTCAGCACACAGATTCAGTTAATACAGCTGGAAACTACTGATCAGGCCTGAAATCTAGGTGTAGTAATGGACTCAGACCTGAACCTCCAGCGTCACATAAAGGCAATCACAATGTCAGCCTTCTATCACCTGAAGAACATTTCTATGATTAAAGGACTAATGTTGCAACAGGACCTCGAAAAACTCATCCATGCATTTATCTTTAGTCAGATTTATTACTGCAACAACGTTCTCACAGATCTGCCTAAAAAGTCAATTAGACAGCTGCAGCTGATCCAGAACGCTGCAGCTCGTGTCCTCACTAGAACCAGGAAAGTAGAGCACATCACCCCAGTTCTAAAGTCCTTACACTGGCTTCCTGTAGCTCAGAGAATAGACTTCAAAATACTTTTACTAGTTTATAAATCATTGAATGGCTTAGCACCAAAGTATGTTGAAGATCTACTGTTACTATACCAACCCACCAGAACACTCAGGTCCTCGAATTCCAGTCTTGTCAACATCCCTAGAATTAGAACCAAACATGGAGAAGTAGCTTTCAGTTTCTATGCTCCTCTAATCTGGAACAAACTTCCAAACAACTGCAAAGCTGCTGAAACACTGAGTTCTTTTAAATCATAACTAAAAACTTATCTCTTTAGAGCTGCCTTTGAGTAATGCTTTGATGTATCATATGTTTTGTGTATGCTTCTTGCTTAATTGCTGTTTCTTCTTTATAAGCTTCGTCTGTGTTTTACTGCTATTTTCATTTTACCCCTTAATCATGTAAAGCATCTCGAATTACCTTGTTGTTGAAAATGTGTTATACAAATAAAATTGCCTTGCCTATAGAAATTGCACATTTTGTTGTTTTTATCAAAGCGATTTGTGAAACCAACAGCATAACAAGACATGATCTCTTTCCGCAAATGGCATGAGCAGTTGAGCAGGGAGTGGCATAGTCCGATAATCCCTCTACATGGCCTGCGACTGAGAAGAGATGTTCACATGAAACCATGGATGCAATTCAGATCTGCCATGCTGTTTTGTTGAGTTGAATGTGTCAGTCTGTGCATGAGTGTTAAAACAATTATCAAGGTAATTCTACAAATTAATCGACCTTTTGAGAGCCATAGTATTGATAATGCTCATTGGGAAGATGGGCCAAAGTTGGGCATAACTTTGACTTTTTGATGACTTCAAAATGATTTATATACAAACCTTAGTATGTTTGACTGCCTTGGTATCCCCCAGATAGCTATAGGATGTTGCTGGGGAGAGAGATGTCTGGGGTTCCATCCCCGATCTGTTGCCCCCACGGCCAGATCTCGGATAAGTGGTTTAAGTTAAGTTTAAAATGATTCTGATTTTTAACAAATGTAGACATGTTTTATTAAACAAGTATTTTTTTTAGAAAAAGGTCATCCTTTTGACTGGTTTGTTTTATAAATGTACATATAACGTCTTTCTGAAGTTTCAACAGTTCTAATGGGGCACAACTGCAAGTCATTGACTCGATGCAATCTGCTGAGATTCCTTAAACAGAAAACTGTTAAACTTATTGGAATGTATGTACAATTGAATTGCAATGACTTTTCTTGTAAATTCCCTTGAGATGACATCTGTTGTAAAATTGGCGCTATATAAATAAACTGAATTAAATTGAATTAAATTACCGCTTTGGTGGATTCATCCATTTTTAACATAACTGCACCCGTTGTCTGCTGGTATAAAGAACTGAAACAACTTATTTCCTGGATTTAAGATGCTGTATTCAAAACATTTTTATGATTTATTCTCTGTTTGCAATGTAACTTCATACTCACTTTGGTGAGGGTCCAACTTATTAAGCAATCTTGCAGATTCTGAAATAGATATGAGAACAAGAATAAAATCACAAAATATATAAATACTGTTTTCTAGATTCTTTGTAAAAAAACAACAATAAAATAATGCATAGATATGAGCAGTTTTGGTGGGAAGTGCTTACTGTTGTAGAATGTCTTCTCACCTCCGTGAATCATTGATTTCTGATACATGGGAGGCCAACTCTGCCCTTTCTCCATCCCATCTCCCAACACCAACATGCACCACTGACACATGTCATGCTTTAGTCACAGGAGGGGACAGAGTGGAAGAGAACACAGCGCAGCATGGACTAGGTGATAAAACTATGGCAGCTTTACATGGGAATCATTTCTTTACAGCAGGGTCTTCACAGAGTGAGGTTACACTCCCCTGGAGTGCAACATTGGTAAGCGCATGCTGACAACCTGCAAAGCAATGACAAGCTGCTATAAAATGAGCAGACTAAATATAAAGCAGCCATTTCTAATATTTAAAATGTGTTTTAATTTTAAGGTTTAGTGATTTCATTTCAATTCTTAAAGTTTTGGGACAGTTGAGTTTCAGGGCTTGAGCAAACATAATCGTTAAGCTACTATCACATTGGGGCTTTCTTATCTTGACAGAATGACACTGTTAATTGATACCATTTGGATTGCATTTCAGATGTTTTGATTAGGTTAGCAGACATTGATCTTCAGCTCAATAAGGACAAGATTTGCCCCTAACCCAAACGTTTTAATATTTGGTAATCCCTTCTAGGGAGATAAACTCTGGGAGTGAACCCTCAGATCAAATTAAAGATGCTATTTGGCAATAAATTTGGTTTTAGTTTTTTTTTTTTTACTTCAAAATTAAATGTTTGATTCAGAAGAGATTTTAACAGCATTGCCAAAGTTAAACTCTTTCTCTCTCTGTGCAATACAGAGAGACATTTTATAAATTGCTGAATATTTTCCTGTAATGTTCTGCTTTCTAGAGTTCCTTAAAAATATAGATCCTCTTTACAGTTACTAAAGCTGCATGACTTCTGAGGAAGACCATAAAGGCAGCTCACATTGCTCCAACAGTTTATTTGCATTGGCTAGCTTAACGTTTTATAATCTATTTTGATGACTTTTAAAGTCGTTAGTGGTCTTAATCTTAGATAAATACCAGATGCTTTTTTATGTAATACGAGCCATTCACATCCCTCACGTTTTCTGAAAAAAAGTCAATTTAAAGTAAGAACAACCCACAGTGATGAATAATTGTGTTATTAAAGTCTTTGTAATAAAATGGTACTGTTTTCAGCCCTGATTTAAACAAAAAGCACCTTTGTGACATGATACAAAGTAATGCACATCACAAAATATCTAAAACTGGTATTTTGACCATGACAATGTGTTGACTACACTGGTCTCCAAAGTCTCCAGATCTCAATCCAATAGAGCACCTTTGAGATGAGGTGAAATAGAATATTTGCATCACAGATGGCAACCTGAGAAATCACTGGTGACTGCATCCAAAACGTCAACATGTAGCTAAATATCTGAGGAATGCTTCCGAGTACTGGTTGGATGCAGTGGCGGCTGGCCAATAGAGGGCGCAAGGGCGCTGCCCCACCACTCACCACTTGCTATATTACCTTGAATAAAACGTTTTAAAAAAAATTATAAAAATATTCAAATATTCAACATATATGTGCGTTTGTTTCAGATGTGCAAGATAAATATTTCATAGTTCATGGTGAGTTGAGTTGTTAACACTCATCGGCGTTGTCTGATTGAGGACGTATTTCCGCCTTGGGGTGCAGAAATCTTTGCCCATAGACTCTGTTAAAAGTTGTACATACGCAGTGGCTCCTCTTCAATACAAGAGATAGGACGATTTGGGGCACAGCGTTCCTGCGCCCCGAGGGGGCGTGATTTACATATCGCCACCTTCCCGCCGTGGGGCTGACATCAAGCTGACGTCACAGACGTCTTTCATACAGTGCAGCTGACTGCAGTGTTGCCAACTTAGCGACTTTGTCGCTATTTCTAACGACTTTTGAGACCCCCTTAACAACCTTTTTTTCCAAAAAGCACCTAGCGACAAATCTAGCGACATTTCTGACCACCCTTAGCTACTTTCTGTGAGACTTTGTCGCCGATATTTCCTGCAGTTTAGAAACCCAGCTTGCTCCTTCCCAAAGGGAAGGATCTGCGCATGTGTATGCTGCATCATCAGACTATGTCCACTGACCAATCATAAACCTTTTTCGGTTCATTTCATCCACTCACAAACAAAGTTGTTTTGTACTCAATGTTAATTCAGAAGTAAAAATAAATCTGCATGTTTATAAGACCGATCTTTCAACAGGAATTAAGGCAGAAGCTTGTCTGTACTACGCTGCATCGCACACCTGTGGTGCATTCAAGGAATGCACCACCATATGGTGAGTTCAATAACATTAAAAACTTATGACAAAAAAAACCCACTGAAAATACCATAAGCAATAAACATGTGATGCATGCTAAATATGCCCTATTTATTTTTACAAAATACTATAAAACAAACAACTATATTATTTCTATTAATTTCGTCTTCTTGAGATATCTCAGCAAATGGTTTTTTTTTCAGAACTTTACATTTTGTTTAAAAGGTCTCTGATGTCCAGTTGCAATTTGATATCTTGTAAATTTTGTACCAGTTTTCTCAACAGTTTACTTCAGGCAAAATAATATAACATGTTCCACAGTCTCTTCTTGAAGACAAAATAGAACATTGGAAATTAAAATTAAAAGTAGCAAATTAGCATGAAACACACATTACACATGATGCACAATAACATGATACACAATAAAGCAAGAGAAAGATCAATAGAGCAAGAGAGCATGAACACATTTCATACATATGACATCAAGCATTTACTCGAAGGCAATTCTAAACAGATGGATTTTTAGTCTCTATTTAAAGCAGTTCAGTGTTTCAGCAGCTCTACACTCGTCAGGAAGTCTGTTCCAGATAAGGGGAGCATAATAACTGAAAGCTGCTTCTCCATGTTTAGTTCTGAGTCTAGGGATGTTTAGTAGGCTAGAGTTGGAAGACCTGAGTGGTCTTGGTGGTTGCATGAGCAACACTACATTACATTGTAATGTTGCTTTTGTTGTTTTCTTTAATGTAAATAAATACATTGTTGTGATTCCTCAGTACATTTTCACTGACTGCTGGTATCATAGCCATCATAGTCATAGCCCTCCCTGGAGAAAATTCCACCAGCCGCCACTGGTTGGATGTATGCCATGGATGATTAAGACAGTACAAAAGGCGGTCCATCCTGATGTTAGAAAGATGTACAGTGTCCATAAAGTTCTATTGCACTTTTAGTTATTTATATATATATATATATATATATATATATATATATATATAAAATTCAGTTTTTATAGCAACTGTGTGAAAGAATGAAGTTTTACCTCCAGTTTATTAACAAATTTTATTAGTTTGTTGGCAATTCTAGATTTAACACATCAGAAATTTAGAGAATATTCTTTCTAGTATATTTATTTCTACTTTTAGTATCTCATCTCAATCATTTACACAGTTGGGTTTATTCAGTAATACAAATTAACATCCCCTAAGGTTGCTAAACCTTTCTGTATATTTTCATTTTTCATGGTATCCTTAGTTTTTTGTTTCATCATTTTGTATATATTCATGGCACGTATGTTGCTCTTGTATATGGAAAGATTACTCATAACCATGCATGGTGGACGGTAACACATTCAAAAATGTTTTTTGTAAGTATGCATGTATAAAAATGTGCAAATATTGTGAAACATCAAGCTTTATTATGTTTATTAAGAGGATGTATAGTTGAATTTAATTTTGCTATGATGTCACTTTCACAGCTTTTTTCTATACCTACTGATTGCTTGACTATTTGGGGATGATAGTTCAATGCAGATCAGAAAATGGATCAAATCTACCCTGCTGTTAATGTCACTCCAAGCAGCTTTTCACAAAAGTAGGGGGAAGCACCATTCCCAGTCAAAAGAGTGTTTACCAATGCAGTACTGGACCTGTAATTCAGAAAAAGATGTACTTCAGAAGCAATTTATCCATAACATGTAGCATAAAGCATAGATGTTCTGTTATACTGGATTTTCACCAGAATCCCATTCATCCATCTATTCATACCGTACGTCTACTTAAAAGGAAACATCTACACAGAGAGTAAAACTGGGATGACAGCCTAATCAAACATCCTTTGTCCTGCCTCTACCATGACTATGTGACTCACATTTTTACAAATATGCCTTGACACATTTATATTATAGATGCATGTGTCTGATGTTGTTGTTGTTGTTGTTGTGTTAAATCATAGGGAACACAAATTAACTTGTTTTGCCTTCAGTGTTAAGGCACATAATTGATGTGTAATTTAGGCCTGACTGGCTTCAGTTGTTGTTTTTGTAGTTTGGTTAAATGTGTGGAACCCAACATATCATGGGTTGTTTGTAAAATGAGACATAATTGGTTTGTTAATGCATAGAGGCAGAAGTATAAGGATCTAATGATATTGAGTTTCAAAAAGACATACCAGTTATAATACGCCAAAGACAGACCTGAAATTTTTCAAGAAGTGTATACAGTGCTTATACAGTAGCCACATCCCTTGAACTCTGTCACATTTTACAACATTGCAACCTCAAACTGCTGTGTATTTGCATGGAACATTAAAGACCTTATGACACAAAGTTTATAAACATAACATAAAATAAAGAAATCTGAACCCAATGGACTATGTCAAAGTCATAAACACGCCTTGTATAATCCTACTGAGAGCAAAAAAACGCTGCGGTGACTAGAATTTTAGTACTGTATCACTGCGCACTGAACGAGCAGAAAGCCGGAAGTGACGTTAGCGAGAGAACGCATTCTGTTTGTTGACACATTTGACAGCGGCTTTTCAGCTGTGACTGGGACCGCTATTTTCTATTTTTGACAAAGAAAAGTGATCGCAATGCCTTCGCGTTGTGTTGGGGGATTTTGCTCAAATACACACAAGGACGGAGTCAGTTTATTTAAGTTTCCCAAAGATCAAGAGTTACTGTTGAAGTGGGTGAAACAGGTTAGAAGCACCCGTGAGTAGTGGGCTCCCTGAAGGAGGCTTAGGGTTAGGGTTAGCCTCCCTCCTCCTCCTTTCTCCTCTGTTCGGAACATTTTGAGCAGAATTGTTTTAATTACTATGATAAAGGAATCCCTGGGTTGTTTAGTTCAACACAATCGTGTGTTGTTGCCTGCAGCTGTGCCTACAGTGTTCACCAGGAGTGTGACAGCATGTGGCGGCTGTACCCGTGGTGGTGCTTGTGGACTGCGCAACACTGACAGCGTCAGCATCGCTACTCCTACAAGCTCGACTTCCACTGACTGCCCAGTTAGATCTCGTGTTTCCAGAAGCATGAGCTCATTTTAGCTGGGGACACCGGAGACATGTCCTGACCACTTTTCTAAACCGGATGAATTTCTTACCAGCGCAGATCTAACATCCACTTGTGCTTCCATCACAATTTCCACATAATCAGTATCTTAATGGACTATTATTTAAATTAGGCTACTCCATTGCACTCTCTCATAGAGTCACAGTTTCTTTCTGAGCAGATGCTGCAGCAGTCTTTGCAGTGGATACATCAAGGTTTTAGTCGCTATGCAAACACCTTCAGACCAGAGTCCTGCATTGCTGCTGGTACCAAGATGGAAAAATACATCAATTAAATTTAATGGGTCTGGCTGAAGTTTCTTTACTGCAGGTTAAAACTATTAATTTAATACTTTTGTTTGTTTACAACTCCCAAAGAGAATGGTGTTGATATATTGTCTTTATGGAGAGAACATGGCAGAATATTCCCCCAGCTTTGCGCTGACAGCAGAATGTTCCCGCTATCCTGCGCTGCCAGAGAGATTTTTCTGCGACTGAATTTGCGATTCAGGAACGGAGAGCGCAGATAAAGTCAGGGACTGTGGACAATGTCTTGTTTCTGGACAGAGATCTCTGCATTAAATTAATTTTAGATGTATATGTTTCAAAGAATTAAAAGGGACAAGATTCATTGTAATATAGGCTAATTTACAATCCTTTGGGGATTGTGTTATTTTCTGTCTTTGAAAAACTGTAGCCCAATAGAAAAATGTAAAGGCCGTTGTTAGCAGGGCTCCTTACTGTGTGGCAGGAAAATTGAGTGAGAAAATGAAGCAGGACATCACATAAAAGTTTACTTTCTGATGGGCGGCTCAACCACTCCACTACTCCATCAGGTAGAGAGTGCATTCACAAAAAGGAATAGGTCTACCATCTGAGGTGTTTGTGTGATGAGCTTTTGCCGTCAGTTTATTATGACGCAACCTCTATTCATCAGTACAATAATCAGAAACACCTGTGGACCTGAACTAACAGCCGTCCTTCATTGTGAAAGTGTACAATTTCCGCCACTGACTAATTGATGCAGACGCACAGTCATTTTCAACTTTAAGCACAGAGTTAAGGAAACTGAATCAATCAAAAAAGATTCTTATGAGAGCATCTGAGCATCATCATCATCAGACCTGGATATCGTACTCTATGCAACACTATTTCCTCCTGCTGAGGCAATAAGAAAGTTGAGAAAGAAGTGGCGCTTGTTATTCCACTGTGCGACCGGAGCGGATTCAGCCGCCCTTATGCACAAAAGGTGCGCAATTCACGTTTATAGACCATGAGAAACTTGTGAGACTGCAGGTAAAATGTTCATATTTAGTACATGTTTTCATCTGCTCCATGTGTGATGGCACGATGGAGATTCTTTGTTCAGATTGTTCGGGCTGAATATTAACTAAAATGAATGAAGAATTAAATAATATTGAATATGTTGCAGATTTTTTTCAAAATTTAAAAAAACTGTCAAAGACAGAAAATAACGGGATGTAAATTATAGTAGAATTAATTAATTCCACCCCCGGGTAGCCGCCCCATGCAGGACTCTGAACTGTTAAAGTTTCCCCGCACAGAACGACAATGGTTGTAAAGGGAACGCGTTTTATTACTGCACATATAGCCTATAGCCGACGGCTGAATAATTATAGGCTATATGAATAATCAATAATTATCCCCAGCAGTTTTAAAAACAAACTGACGCCCTTGTCCAGAAGAGACAGGTACATATTCAAATCAGTTTTGCTATAATTATGAATAATTCAAACTCTATTTAGTGAGTCTGACAAAGAAATTAAATAATGTGTTTCACCTGAAACTAATAAATTGGTACGATAATCATAAAGAAGAATTGTAATGAAGTAAGTCTTAGGCATACTTGCTTTGTTGTTTGCCTTGAATGTCTGCCTACAATATGATTTATTTTTCCGATATCAGTCTCAGACCTTATAAATAAGTACGTCTGGATTAGTTTATTATTTTTAGTTTTAAAACTGATTTACCATATTTACATTATGTAGGCTAATGTTTATTTTTCAGGTCACTACTAAAATCACTACACATTAATATTATTTTGCTCATTTATATCATTTTGTTAATTATTTGAAAAGAAAATAGGCCACGATTAAAAGTTATTTCTAATCTTTACCAACCTGTGTTTCACTGACGTCACTTCTCCCGCTGTCACTTCTCCCGCTAACTTCTCTGACCCGCTTTTTTCTATCCATCTCAGTTCTTGTGTACGGCTGGTATCTATACAGTTCCATGCCTCTAGAAGCACCAGAACCGGCTGCATTTTCCACCTCTAAAACCATCTCAAGGCTAAAACTGGAGGAAGAATCTTCCGAGCCTTCAAATATGAGCGCCTCCATCAATGCCTGACAGTGGAGTTTTCGGACTGTCCAGCCTGAGCGGTTCTGTCGCTGACGTCACATGGAGACGTAGCTTTGAAGCCGCGATTAAGCTAATATTTTTAAAACTCTAATTATCGCGTAAAATCAAGTCAAGGACCACTGAAGATGGGCACCAGGCTCCCCGCAACCCTGCAAGAACAAGTAGGTGATGCCGATGGATGGATTATGTGATAGATCATCACAAAGTACTAAATCTTTGTCAAGTACAGTAAACAAAATATATATATAATTTTTTTTTTTTTATCCCCCAAAACTCTGCCATACGATTTCTTTTACACCCCAAAATAGATAAGCTGCTTCAAAAACGTTTACATTGGTCAAAATCTGAAGACAGTTGTGTTGCGGACACACAGCCATTGGGTGGTGCTAACCCACCTGGACAAAACCTACCTATCTGTGGCACAACATAATTGGTACCCCGTGTGAGGCGTAAACATGAACAGCTTTTCCTGCACATGTATGGAGATAAAATTTACAACAAAATGATGTAAAAGAATAACTTGCCCAAATATAAGAGTTAATTGAATCACATTAGTAATAGTTTTTGCACATCATGTGATTCCTCTGAAGTTGGATGTCACTGCTCATATATGAAAAGTGTATGGCCTGTGACATTCCTGAATTTCATGGTCTCAGACTTTAGCCAAAATTAACTCCCCCCCAAAAAAATATCCTTTGCTAGTAATGATCAACTCTACTACGTTAGCATAGATTCAGACGATTTAACTCACTCACCCTGATTTCTGTAAGCAATAGGTAAAGACTTTGTGTAACCTAAGTTAATCCAAACGTCTGGCCCAAAATTTGTTGCACATTTATATTCAGATGAGTTATCCTGGTTTGCTTAAACTTGGCATTGTTAAATTAACTTAAATGTTAATACCACTGTTAATCAGAATTTGCTGCACATCTGGCATCCAGATGCTGAGCTAACCCAGTGTGTTTTGAGAAACCACTGTTTGCGATCAGAGGTAACGTTAAAGGTTAATCATGTTTTTAAATCACCCGCCAAAACGAAAGGGGTTGAAAATTTCCTAACTCGCTAATATTTGCTGGAAAATAAGAGTAGTATTTTAACACGTGAAGTAACTCATAAGACGCAGGTTGAGCTGTCAACCTGCGCACCTGTTCTGCGCACCTGTTCTGAGCACGCATATAGCAGCCTCACTTACAAGATGAGACAGACAGTTCTGTAACTTCTAGTCCAGAACCTAGAGCAGAATCTGTTTTTCCTAAAGTGGATGGACAAACTCCAACCATTGAATCTTCCCAGGTTACTTCCACAGAGACCAGGGAAGGATTTGAAGTTGAGAGCTGTCCCAGGGCTGCTTTGCCTCTCAAAGAGGACCAATCCCTGGACTTGGTAAATTCTATTGGGCCAAAATGCACCCTCTTTCTTGACTCTGTCCCCCCCTGGGGGCCAAGAGAGTCACCCATTTGACCCATTACCACCACATGTAAAGTTTCACACATTGGAAGGCTCTGGATCACACCATGAGCGGTCTTTCCCTCCTACAAAGTTAGTTCAAATGTCTCCACCATTCACTGAACATAACCAGAGGAACCTTCCACATGGGCCAGGTCCCCCTTTGCATTTGTTGCGCACCAGCCAACTGGAAGCCTTAGCTAGGGACATACAGGTTTTTGACCTAGATAAAGACATGGAAGGGGGAGGAGCCAAAGCCAGAGTGTTAAACCTACAGACAGGAAACAAACGTAAACGAAAAGTGTAAACCACGCTCTCAAGTTCTACAACAGAACCAGGGAGGTGGTAACCAGTGGCAACCAAAATGCAAGCCACCAGATGAGGGACAGGAACCTTTCCACAATGCAAAACAAAGAGGTAACATTGATAAAGGTTCTGATCCCTCCAAAGGAGTGTTAACTATACAGGACTTGGACATGATCTGCAGGTGTTTTGTCACTACTTTAATGGAGTTTTTGACTAACAGGAACAGTGAGCTGTTCCAGACTGACATGCAAAATGTGTCAAACCACAACCCAAGAGACTGTAACTATTCTGTTTATCCTTTTATTTCTCACATTTGAATACTTAAGATTATAAAAGTTTAAAGCAGCATTATGATGGTGTTAAGTTTTTTGGTTAAATGTAAATAAATTTATTCTAGTTAGCTTACTGCCCCGCCCAGACCTGTTTTGCCTGTCCAGACAGAACCTTTGAACAAAGTTGAACTTCGAACTCTACTCCTGCCCACAGGATACAGTGACTTTGATTTCAGGACATGGCTGCTTGGACCAGTTGTTGCTCTGAAAGACTGTGGATCACACCGCACGTTTCAGACCAAAAAGGGGGTATGTTGCGGACACACGGCCATTGGATGGCGCTAACCCACATTCTAGCTCTGACAGGAGAAGAATGACCAGAGGTTATATAAGGCACCACCACAGATGTTCACGCTCTCTCCAGTTCTGACGCTCAGCCAAACAGTGCCAGAAGAGATCCAATCCTTCCTTCGCTGGCGAGGGAAAAGACGCGAGTTCTGGGAGGAACTCACTTCAACGACGACAATACTGCTGATCAATCAGATTAATCAAACCCAGTGTTTTGAGATAAACCCCACTGTTCCGCCCTGAGCCCTACTTTCTGAACAGATGCTGCCGTATGAAGCGAGCTGCTAACAAGCTACTAAATGCCGCAGAACCGTGTCGAGACTGGAGCATTACCCCACCGCGACAAAGCCTGGGACAATGCTATCTTGAACCAGCAGAGAAGGTACTGTGTCAGTGAACTGAGGTGCAGCTGATCGCTGTTTAGCAAGCCAGAGAGGACGACACGCCGTCCAAGCTAATGCTAGCCGTGATTCGACAGCTATATTCCTCCCACTGCTAACGGACCGTAGCTATGGCTAGCCTGCGGGCTAACGTTGTTTTGGCTTCGCCCATCATCCACAGAGCAACTTGGAGAACTTTAACTGTTCAATAAGGTCTGTCTGGGCAGAGGCAAGATTAGGTTAGTTTAAACACGATTTAAGGGTTGTTTATTTTCACAGTGATTTGTTACTTTGAGTAAGATTTCATTTATTGTTTGGGTACAAACAGGTCGGTTGACCTGAAGGTTTAAACTGTGATTTTCGAGGTTTCCGATGGAAAGTCGTTTTATATCCTGCAACCGGAGGTACTCAATCCGACAGTTTTTCCTTTGTTTGGTGTTTAATAAATGAACCAGAGCGACTTTAAGCAGCGCCACGTGAGTTAGCTGTAAGCTACGTGCTCTGGCAAACCACGTGGGCCCGCCATTGAAGGCGTTTTATTCATGAACAATAAAGACTGCCGTAAATGCTATTCAAAATAGAGATCGACTTTAAAACGGATAGTTTAAACACTAAAACTAATCTTTTAAGTCATTTTTGAGACCGCCTTTTTGGTAAGTCAATATACTAAATTAGATCGACATAATTGGTACTGCCGTTAAAGTCAACATAAAGTCTAAATATTAAATTAGATCAATCACTACGGTGACCGATACATTAAATAGAATCAATTATCTAAAGGTTGTTGATTTCTAATTCAGCAAATGGTTTAAAGAAACATTGCTTCTTCCAAACAATGTTTTTCTTCACTTCTGCTTCGCATTGTGAATTGGTGGTTTGAAAACAAACCAGAATGTGCTGATTAGTCTTAAACTAATCGCAATTAGTTTAAAACTAACTTAGCCTTATTCCCAACACTGTTCAATACAAGTCTTAGTTTTTGAGCAAACATATTCATTCTGAACTGTGACATCATTATCAATTTATTGTTGTTTCTATTTCTGTGCATTTTTATCACTTTTACTGTTTTACTTCTGAGTGTGAGTTTTATTATCGTTATTCTTTTCTTAGTAGTTTAGTTGTGTATTACTAGTTTGGTGAGTTTGTTGATTAAAGTATGTTAACTGAAAGTGAATTATTTTTGTAATAAACTCTTGTATTTTGGAAAACCATTGTTGTTATTTCACCTACATGTGTAGTAACTTGCTGTTCAGGAACACCAAGAACTTATTCCTTCATATATTGTTTAATTACCTCAGCCTTATCAGGCAGGTAATCAGGTAAACTGTGACTGAACAATTTGGCTATTGTATTCCTGGAATCCAGGTGGTGCCCTTAAAATTGGTAATTTTTACATAAAATTATTAATCTGATTAATGATTGCTCTAAGCAATACTTTATAATTATTCATAGCCAAAACCTACCTATCTGTGGCAAAACAGTTGGCAAAGTCCACTTCTCTCCCCCTTTCTTTGTATTGTCTACTTTCAAATAAGGGCCACTGTGGCCACAAAACCTTTAAAAAAGGCTACTGAATACTGAGTAACTGATGTCATCAAATAGAGAAACATATCATTTTATGAACTTTAGAGTTTAAATGAAGGCAACTGTACTTTTCTTTTTGCCTTAAAAAGGTTTCGTCTCTTAACGATAAGTGGGAAAAAGAAGGTAACTTTGAATTGCATATGGACGAATGGAATTAAATACAAGAAAATTCATGGAAAAGTACATCTTCACTCAGCTGGAGGGAATTTGCATGGAAAAGTGTGATTCGTTTTTTTAGAACACCAGCACAAAGAGGTTCAAATGCAGACAAATCCTGTTGGAGGTTATGTGGAACAAAAAAAGCTCACCACCACCATGTTTTTTGGAGTTGCCCCAAACTGTCTCAATTTTGGGTAAAAATTAAGAATGGTATTGACAAAGTACTAGGAATAAAAATTCCTTTAAATTTTTAGACCATGTTCCTAGGTAAGCGGCCCAATTGTATCAATAGTTTTAATAAATTGCATTTGTGGAACATTATGCTGGTTGCTAGTAGGTAAGTGATTAAAAGGAAATGGATGACAGACAAACTACCCACACTGGAAGAATGGACAGATCTTGTTAAGGAAATTGCCCTGATGGAAAAACTTACATTTGCAGTGAGACAAGAACGTGAAAACTTTGAGGAACGCTGGAAACCATGGTTGGACTTTTTGAACACTGAAAAACAAGCAATACTCTGACACCCACTGTTCTACCGCTACTCTTGTTATTGTTTTGTTTTTTGTTTTTTTTCCCCGTTTGTTTTTGTTCTTATTGGTTTTGTTATTTAAAAAAAAGGAAGGAGGAAGGGGAAAAAAAAGAAGAGAAAAAAGGAAGTGAAAAATTAAAGCATTGGAGACCACACGGAGCTAAATATTTTTGAAAGAGAACATTTCTAAAACATTTCTAAAAGCGTTTTCTAGGGGACAGTTCAGTAGAAACCTTTAAACGTATTTATCCTTCCACCACATCCCCCTCATCTCCCAACTCAAACTCAGTAAATAAGTTGGTAGATAATTTCCTTGCGAAAATCTCAGACATCATGGATTCCATTGCTCCAACTAAAGTGAAAGTAGTCTCAGGTAGAAAGAAGTCTCCGTGGACAAGTAATCCACTGGTACGTAGTGAAAAAAGAGAGTGTCGACGAGCCGAGAGAAAATGGCGGAAAACTCGACTCCAGGTTCACTGTGAGATCTACAAAGAGAGACTGAATAGATATCAGCTAACTATAAAAGATGCTAGGGAATCGTTCTTTTCTGAAATCATCAACAGAAACATTAATAATGCACGGACTCTATTTGCAACAGTGGAAAGACTAACTAATCCTTTAGTGACAGTAGCCCCTGAACTAAACTCTACCAGGGCCTGCAATGAATTTGCCAGCTTTTTCACTGAAAAGATTCTAACAATTAGACGGTCAATCTGTACCACAATATCGAACCCACAACCAGTGCTATCCCCAATCAACAACAATGTAGAGAAAATGTCTGAATTCCACGAATTAAACCAGAACAGCCTTGAAAAAATCATTATCCAATTAAGCTCCTCCTCCTGCTGTCTTGATATCCTACCCACAGCTTTTCTAAAGAAGGTTCTTCCTGTTATTGGTTCTGATCTTGTTCAAATAGTAAACTCATCACTGCTATCAGGTGTCTTCCCTAAGGCTTTAAAAACAGCAGTTATTAAACCACTGCTAAAGAAGAAAAATCTGGACAACACGTTAATGCAGAACTACAGGCCAATCTCTAATCTCCCATTCATCAGTAAGATTATTGAAAAAGCTGTGTTTCAGCAGTTAAATGGCCTCATAACAATGAAAAACCGTTTTGATGCTTTTCAGTCTGGTTTTTGCGCTCACCACAGCACAGAGACTGTCCTCGTCAAAGTATTTAATGACATCCGCATAAATACAGACTGTGGAAGAACCACAGTGCTGGTTCTGTTGGACCTCAGTGTAGCATTTGACACTGTTGATCATGATATTTTATTGGAACGACTGGAGAGCTGGGTCGGACTCTCTGGTACAGTACTTGGCTGGTTCGAGTCTTACCTAAAGAACAGGGACTTCTATGTTTCAATAGGAAACTTTTCATCAGAACGAACAGAAATCACATGTGGGGTGCCCCAGGGCCCCATCCTGGGGCCCCTCTTATTTAATATCTACATGCTCCCACTAGGCAAGATTATAGCGACCAATAACATTAGCTACCATAACTACGCAGATGACACTCAGCTCTACATTACAATGTCACCAGGTGACTCTGAACCCATTCAAACCCTAAATCAATGCATTGACCAAATAAATGGATGGATGTGCCATAACTTTCTCCAGCTGAATAGAAACAAAACTGAAGTGATTATTTTTGGACCCAAGGAGGAACGATCAAGAGTCAGCACACAGCTTCAATTAATACAGCTAGAAACTACTGATCAGGTTCGTAACCTAGGTGTAGTAATGGACTCAGACTTGAACCTCCAGGGTCACATAAAGGCAATAACAAGGTCAGCGTTCTATCACCTGAAGAACATCTCTAGGATTAAAGGACTGATTTTGCAACACGACCTAGAAAAACTCATCCACGCGTTTATCTTTAGTCGGATTGATTACTGCAACAGCATCTTCACAGGTCTGCCTAAAAAGTCAATCAGACAGCTGCAGCTGATCCAGAACGCTGCCGCTCGCGTCCTCACTAGAACCAGGAAAGTAGAGCACATCACCCCAGTTCTAAAGTCCTTACACTGGCTCCCTGTAGCTCAGAGAATAGACTTTAAAATACTTTTACTAGTTTATAAATCATTACATGGCTTAGCACCAAAATATGTTGAAGACCTGTTGTCATGGTACCAACCACCAAGACCACTCAGGTCCTCCAACTCTAGCCTACTAAACATCCCTAGACTCAGAACTAAACATGGAGAAGCAGCTTTCAGTTTCTATGCTCCCCTTATCTGGAACAGACTTCCTGACGAGTGTAGAGCTGCTGAAACTCTGAACTGCTTTAAATCGAGACTAAAAACCCATCTGTTTAGAATTGCCTTTGAGTAAATGCTTGATGTTATATGTATGAAATGTGTTCATGCTCTCTTGCTTTTTTTTATTTTTCTCTTGCTTTATTGTGTATCATGTGTAATGTGTGTTTCTTTTATGTGTTTCTTTTAAATCACCAAATCATGTAAAGCACCTTGAATTACCCTGCTGTTGAAAGTGTGCTATACAAATAAAATTGCCTTGCCTTGCCTTGCCTTCTATGTGACAATGTGAATAACTAACATGTGACTGCAAGTAAAAGTGACCTCTCCATTGCATAACCAAATAAAGATTTGAATAAAAAAAAAAAGGTTTCGTCTCTCATCCAAGAGGAATCTTCAATTCTGAAAACTGGATTGGGAGTATCAGATTTATAAATCTAAAGTTAGTGTTGTTAAAGCTCACTAATGAGGCTATTGTTAATCCTAACGAGGCTATCAGAAAAGTTCAGTTGCCTTCATTTAAAACTCTCAAAATATACATATCCTTGATGACTGAGAATCTACACCAACATATTTTATGAGCAAATTCTGGTATTTTTAAGATTAAATGAAAAAATAAAAAATAACTTCAGGCAAAAAAAACTAAAAAATCCCCAAAAAAATTTTCAATATAAATGAAGCTTATGAAACGAATACTTACTGTAGGTAATATGTTTATATAGACTTTGTTAGAACTGGGTAAAGTACTTCCAGAGACATAAAGTGTTTACTGTAGCTCCTTTATTTCCAAATGGCACAACAGGAGCAGTAGAAAGACAATAACAGAATGACAAAGCTTGTGTACAAACAAGAGGTCTCACTTCAACATAAACTGTTTGTTTGTGTCTGGTGCATTTTTGGTTAAGTGAAGTTACTCACAGAGGGTTGAGGTTCCAGAATTTTTACTCAAGTGCAGCGATACTTAATAATTCTACTCAAGTAAAAGTAAAAAGTATGGTCCAGTAAAACTACTCTTGAAAGTATTTTTTTCCAAAAACCTACTCAAGTAAATGTAACTGAGTAAAGGTAACTAGTTACTACCCACCTCTAATTGCGTATGTATTGGGGTTAAGCAAAAATAATAGTGTTGTACTTTGTAAAGTTACTCTGATGTGGTGCCACCATCTCTAATACTGCTTGAATTAATCAGAATATCTGGTCAACTTCCCTGCTGTGTTAGCCACTTTAGGCATTCAACGTGCCAAGCTAGATGAATCTTTAGCCGTGCTGGCAGAATGTCTGCATAGGGTAGTATCTAGTAGCATTATCAAGTTAAAGCTGCAAGATTTGTTAAGCACCCTATACAACTTTTGCAGCAGTTGCACATAAGTGCAGTATGTGTGGTGCAAATCAGTTGGAAAGCTAATGTCAGAGTTCTGTAATATGTTCAAAAACATTTCCTTGACTTCAAGGAAGAGCTACTACAGTATGAAAAATTTTAAATGGCAATGCCAAGAGAGCTGGATGGCTAAGTGGTGGAGAAGGCATCATATGTGGAGGCTATAGTCCTCGATGCGGCAGTTCCTGGTTCAATATCGGCTCACTTCTTCCAGTCAAGCTACTCATAAATAAAGGCCAACAGTGGAAAAAAAAACTTAGGGAAAAAAACAAAGATCATGCTGCAGCATTACTTACATAAAGTTGCACATCTTCACACACCATAGAAACGCAAGGCAGATATCCAGTTGTGTGATAGGAATTTTGGTCTGATGACATTATTCTATTTTTTTTTTATAGACTGATTGCCTGTCATAGTTAAAGCATATTTGACTACAATTAAAATTTCAGAATAGCTTTTCTAAAGTAGACAGTACAATGCGTTTTAAATATCACAATCAGATTTTGATAATAATATATTTTCTTCCAACAACATTTAATAATCCTAACAAGTAGAACTATAAATAAAACTGTCAGGTAAAAAAAATTTTTTTTCAGAACCTAGTATGGTATTGACAAAAACTGACCCCAAAGTGAAGACATCATTGTCATATACTGTGTTGTTTAATTTGCGTCCTAAAATTGGAAGTTCTGCAAAAAACCCACCAGCATCGCCCTTCTACAGTTTAAAGACCATTTGTGGGTTGTAAAAAATCCAGACTCAGTATTTTCATTAAAATTATGTATATATCACCACTCTCAAATATGGATTGCCAGATTGATGAAGTGCAAATTGTCAAAATAATGTACTCTTTCATCATCACGGTAAAAAATTTATCTCATGGAACTTTATATAAAATAGATCCAGTTTAATCCAAATTCAAAATATCTTTGACAGCTTGTTTAAGTGTACCACAAATAGGCATGGGCCGGTTACCGGTTTCAAGGTATACCGCGGTATTAAAAAGTCAAGGTTTCACAACCACTCAAATTTTCCGTCATACCGTCCCTGCGGTAAAAGCATGTTTTTTGTGTTTTTTTTATTAATGTGACTCGTCAGGGAGAAAGTAAAGATCCCTCATGAAGCTGTAGCGTAAAGCGCCAATCCCCCCCATCCCCCCCGCACACCTGCGTTTGTTGTGAGTGACAAACGGGCAGCTCTGCAGGCTGTGTGATGGCTGATGGAGGCGAACCCCCAGAACTTTTTCCACTGTCTCTAAGAGGATGTTTGGGAATACTTCGGCTACCGTAAAAAGCCAGATGGTCACAGCTTGGAAGAAGGTCGCCCGACGTGCAAAACGTGCTTGACAACAGTGGCAGCCCGAGGACACAATACATCGAATATGACAGTGCATGTTCGAGAGCACCACCACCCATCGTTGTATGCCAAATTCAAGGTAAAGTTAATGCTGTCTTGAAATGAAAGAGCATATTAGCGTCTGACATTAGTTAAATGAGCTTGTTTTCTTGGCAGATATGGTAACTACCTTATCTTATCTTTTCTTATCTCTATCCTTAGTAACTTTGTTTTTAACTGAGGCAAATATGGTAACTAGCATGCTAATGATGATTTATCTTAGCATGCTAGTTAGTTAACATATCTGCCTCACTAAAAAGTGTTTTTTCCTTCTATTGTTTTGAAATACAGACATTCAAAATACAAATTTTAGAGCTGTAATCATAATACTGTGAAACTGTGATATTTTTGCCTACGACTATCATACCGTCAGAATCTCATACCGGCCCATGCCTAACCACAAAGCAGCTGTTTGTCCTTTAAAAAATGTGTATTTATTGTGCAGGGCTTTTGTGAGGAATGACAGCTAGTTTATTTATTTCTCTAGTTTATTGGTTTTTTAGATGCATTGGGTGTCTCTTCAGGCACGTGCTCAATTCAGCAAGGAAGTGTCTGCTCAGTGACTAACGTACTTTGGAGTCTTGTCATTGGGTGACTGAGCTAATATGGAATAAAACTGAACTGAAATAAAAACAGATGAATAAACTTCAGTGGACATAGAGGCTCCCTGGTTTTAGTGTCACTTTCTATTCTGCAAATGTTTAAATGTATCCCATTGGTGTTTTTGTATTGGTGTAAAAATTTATGTTCACACTTCACTTTGCACAAACAAATGGGTTACTGGGATGACTTGTTACTCCATTACAAACTTTAAAAATGTAAAGCATGTGATCCTTTATTTGGACAGACTGTGGAAATAAACACATTGCAACAAATTTCTTACAAATTCAGTCATGTACAAATACATAATTATCCTGCAACAGTTTTGGCTTTAGAAGAATCTGATAAAATAAACACGCACAAATGGGAATAAAAATAACAGAAATCCATGTACAGTATAAAACAAAGTCAATCTGGCAATATCGATAAAGTAGAACAGCACAGGGTGCCTAGTGTCGTTAAAATTCATCATATGACACTTGTGCTTCCGTGTAGTATTTGGAAGTGGGGGATTTATTATCAGGTAATGATGGCCAACCTGACAAAATATTCCTGAGGTTCAATTAATCACGTGTCCTCTGTTAGCTGGAACAAAGACAAAGGCCCTTCGGAGATTTTGCCAGCAGATTAGTCACTGCTAAATTTCAATTCTGCTACTGAACCACCACATGACTAACAGTGGCGTGAGCGATGACTGGTGACGTTTATAAATATAAATGATGGAAGAATTGTAATTAGCTAGAAGAATGAAGACCATTTTTTGCTGACTGGTGTGATATTGTTCCATACCACTGGCAGGTCCCGTGCCTTACAGTATTTATAACACTTGAACTTTCCACATTTTGCCATATTAAAAACAGAACCACACGTAACTGCAATTACAGTTGAAAGTCTTTGCACATCTAGAGCTAAAATGTGGTACATCCCTCAAGCAAATTTATTTTTCTCAGCTGGATTTAGGTCTTGACTTTGAAGGGCCCATTCTAATGCACAGATATGCATTGATCTAAACTATTCTATTTTATCTCAGACTGTGTGTTTAGGGTTGTTGGCCTGCTTATAGGTGACCCTAGACAATAGTCTCAAGTCTTATAGCCTCTAACAGGTTTTCCTACTGGATTGGCCTGTTTACTCAGCTTTCCATTCAACTCATAGCAGCTTCCCTGTGCTTGATCACATAGTTTCCGTCACCCGATTCGAAAATTATCAACCTATTAAATGGCCGTTATTAGCGATCATCACTCCCATACAATAGCTTCAGAATGTGCCTCCTCTACCTCCTAGTAGGGTAGAAGGTACGCATCTACCATTCTTATCGGTGATAATATGCATTTGAATTTTTTTCAGCATCGCCCATGTCTAAAAGCTTCCTTTTTTTTAACTTTATTTAAAACCTGTGTTTACAATTTAGGTAGCGATGGATATTTACTTATAACCTTACCCCACCCCTAACCCTCATCCTAAAAACCCAGGACAAGTTCCTAAACCTAAAGTCACAAGATAAAAACCTACCGAGCAGAAGGTAGAGGAGGCACATTCTGAAGCTATTGTATGGGAGTGATGAGCGCTAATAACGGCCATTTAATGGGATGATAACATTCGAAACAGGTGGTTTCCGTGTCCCTTACATGGCTTGTGGCCAACTTTAAACTGTATTTCTTTCCAATTAAAAAATTTTAAGGTTTGTGGCTATCATGCAGCTAAATATGGAGATGCTGAAGGGGAAAGAATAGTTTTGCAATACCCTGTCAGTATTTTAGGTACGTTTGTCTTTGCAAAGCACGGTTTGCCAACTGCAGAAATCATGTGATGCGCCTATGGCCAAAGTAGCATTTGCCATGTGCTCACCCTTTTTATAGTCCATGTTTTGACAACACATGCATACTCTGCCATCTAAGTAATGCATTCATGTTTGATATTAACTATTTTCATAAATGTGTACAAAACATTTTCCCAAGAAGAATGATAAAGCCAAGTTGCTAACCTCTTCCATTGCTGTTATAGAGCCTTTGTCCTGCTTTTATCACTATGATGATGACCGCTCTATCTGTTCATCACCAAATCATGGGAGGGAGATTGCCTATTGAACCCAATGTTCCACAAGCCCTGGCACCAATACCTTGCTGTTATCAATCTTTCCATACTCATGCCAAACCTTGTCTCCATCACAGCTAACTGTAGCATAAACACAGACAAACATCTGCTGGGTAACTGTAGGGAGGATGTACTTCCAGATCAGAGGTGACTGTGACGTCAAATATGTGGGTCTGCCTTTTTTTTGTGCATGCCTACTAGGTCGGGGTTGCGCCCGCGGGTGGAGGGGGTTGTAAACAATGCTTTGTGTGTGTGTAGACAGGTATAAGGTTAGGTGGGAAATACCCTGTATAACCTTAGCCGTGTTGGTGTAGAAACAGCAGCAAAGAGTGGAAATATATCATATATGCCCATTGTTATTGTTTGCTCTAAAAAGCAGACATCCCAACAGTGTCTCCCCAGAGAATGCCATCCATCCATTTTCTTCCGCTTATCCGGGGTCGGGTCGCGGGGGCAGCAGCCTAAGCAAAGAGACCCAGACTTCCCTCTCCCCAGCCACTTGTTCCAGCTCCTCGGGAGGAACCCCAAGGCGCTCCCAGGCCAGCCGAGAAACATAGTCCCTCCACCGTGTCCTGGGCCTTCCCCTGGGCCTCCTCCCGGTGGGACGTGCCTGAAACACCTCACCAGGGAGGCGTCCAGGAGGCATCCTGACCAGATGCCCGAGCCACCTCAACTGACTCCTCTCGATGTGGAGAAGCAGCGGCTCTACTCTGAGCCCCCTCCGGATGACTGAGCTTCTCACCCTATCTCTAAGGGAGAGCCCAGACACTCTGCGGAGGAAACTCATTTCAGCCGCTTGTATCCGTGATCTCGTTCTTTCGGTCACCACCCAGAGTTCGTGACCATAGATGAGGGTAGGAACGTAGATCGACCGGTAAATCGAGAGCTTCGCCTTTTGGCTCAGCTCTCTCTTCACCACGACAGACCGGTAGAGCGCCCTCATAACTGCAGATGCCCCACCAATCCGTCTATCGATCTCCCGCTCCATTTTTCCCTCATTCGTGAACAAGACCCCCAGATACTTAAACTCCTCCACTTGGGGAAGGACCCCATCCCTGACCCGGAGGAGGCACCCCACCCTTTTCCGGCTCAAGACCATGGCCTCGGATTTGGAGGTGCTGATTCTCATCCCAGCCGCTTCACACTCGGCTGCGAACAGCTCCAGCGAAAGCTGTAGATCACGCTCCGATGAAGCCAACAGGACCACATCATCTGCAAAAAGCAGAGACCCGATCCTGAGGCCACCAAAACGGATCCCCGCAACGCCTTGGCTGCGCCTAGAAATCCTGTCCATAAAAGTTAGGAACAGGATCGGTGACAAAGGGCAACCTTGGCGGAGTCCAACTCTCACCGGAAACAAGCCCGACTTACTGCCGGCAATGCGAACCAAACTCTGGCACCGGTCGTACAGGGACCTAACAGCCCGTATCAAGGGGCCCGGTACCCCATACTCCCGGAGCACCCCCCACAGGGCCCCCCGAGGGACACGGTCGAACGCCTTCTCCAAGTCCACAAAACACATGTAGACCGGTTTAGCGAACTCCCACGCACCCTCCAGGACCCTGCTGAGGGTGTAGAGCTGGTCCAGTGTTCCACGGCCAGGACGAAAACCGCATTGTTCCTCCTGGATCCGAGGTTCGACTATCCGTCGGACCCTCCTCTCCAGAACCCCTGAATAGACCTTACCAGGGAGGCTCAGAAGTGTGATCCCCCTGTAGTTGGAACACACCCTGTGGTCCCCCTTTTTAAACAGGGGGACCACCACCCCGGTCTGCCAATCCAAGGGAACTGCCCCCGATGTCCACGCAATATTGCAGAGCCGCGTTAACCAACACAGCCCCACAACATCCAGAGCCTTGAGGAACTCCGGTCGAATCTCATCCACCCCCGGAGCCTTGCCACCGAGGAGCTTTTTAACGACCTCGGTGACCTCGGCACCAGAGATTGGAGAGCCCGACCCCAAGTCCCCAAACCCTGCTTCCAGATTGGAAGGCGTGCCGGTGGGATTGAGGAGGTCTTCGAAGTATTCCATCCACCGACCCAAAACGTCCCGCGTCGAGGTCAGCAGCACACCATCCCCACTGTAAACAGTGTTGGTGGCAGACCGCTTTCCCCCCCTGAGACGCCGGATGGTGGACCAGAATCGCTTCGAAGCCGTACGGAAGTCGTTTTCCATGGTCTCTCCAAACTCCTCCCACGCCCAGAGAATGTTCCTTCACTAATCCCGGGATAACCTGCCCTGTTTATTCTACAATTCAGCCCGCACTGCGTTCAGTGCTCCTCATGTAAACAGCATGGCAGATCCGAACTGCATCAACAGTTCCATGTGAACATCTTTTCTCCATCGCAGGCAAGATAAAGGGATTATCGGTCTATGTCACTCCCTGTTCTGTTGCGCATTTATTCTGCAGAAACAGACGCAATCAGGTGTTGTAAACAATCAGAAGAAGCGATTAGAATGAGCAGATAATTAAGAATGCAGAAATCTGCAGCTATAACTTCACATCAGGTAAGCCTTGGCTTACAAACAAGCTAACACGGCTAACCAACACTGCAGCTGCAAGATAACCACAAATAATAACACTGGGAACTGGAGTTGTGTAAAGGTTCAGTTCCACACCATTTCGCTTATGTTGATAAGCAAATAATCCCTTTATTATTCAAATGAATACAATTAAATTCAAAAAGGCTTTATTGATCCCAGAGGAAAAATAAGTGTTGTAGCTCATACTATTTAATTCTTCAAGGAGTCGTTGTAGAGCCTGATGGCTCTGTGCATCAAGGACCTCTTGTAGCCTTCTTTGTTCCAGCAAAACTGTTGAACACTCTGTTGTTGTAAGATAGTACAATGAAGAGGATGCCCAGGGTTTCCAATATTAATAAGAAACGGTCAGCTTTACATTCAGAAAGGGTTAACTAGTTAGTTTGCCTTAGCAACTGACTAAAAGATGAATGGGTTAAAAGGGCCACATGTAAATGTGATAGTGGAGTTCAATACAAAAGTTCAATGGATCTCTCCTGTATTTTACTTAAAAAAAGGTTTTGTCCTTTATTTACACCAAAAATTTTAGTTTTTCAGTCATATTTAGAAATGTTAATTTATCGTGATTCATTCACAGCTACCCTGTGATTAATTAATTTACATTTTTAATTGCTTGACAACCCTATTCTGAGGCCATCATCACCCCTTAAGAAGGTGTCAATGGTTTAATTCCCACCTACATTCAGCTAAATTACAAATAGGAGTAGGAGGCAGGAAAAAGTCATATTTCCCTAAGAAAGGGAGATCGAGCTACCAAACAAGAAAGGAATGCAAAAGGGGAAGCAAAAATCAAGGGGAAGCAGGTGCTTCTTATTCTTTGGAAAAAAGAACTGATCTACACAACTGAACCAACACACAGTTTAAACAATTATTAGCAGCTATTGTCTCAGGAGAATATCACAGTGCATCACTTTGTCATAGATTTTTGAGCATTAAAGTTATTATCACCAATAATTTACCACTGAGATTAACTTTTCAGAAAATACATTAAAATTTGTATAAATATTTTAACCTTTTCTTTGTGTTTGCTAAAATATTTAGTATCAATAGATTCCCTGAAAGGATTTAGAAGACTACATTCTTTGTGGTTTGCAAGACCAAATGGATGGCAGTTTGCTGGTAAAATCAGGCCAAACACAGCTCTGCCACAAAAAGAGTGTTCAGAGTGAATCTGTGCATGGATGGATTCAATAATACACTCAGTGTGTGTGATTATTGTTTCTTTGTGTTTTCTATTTCTAACAGGCAACAATTTGGCTGTTTGAATTTTCCTTTACCTTTACCTTAGTTTATTAAGCCCTCAGTGAGGAACCTCGGGGTAACTCTTGACCCCGCGCTGTCTTTGGACTCTCATGTTAAATCATTGGTTCCTTCTTGTTTTTATCATTTGAAAAATATCGTGAAGCTGAGTCCAATTGTGTCACGATCTGAGATGGAGATGATCATTTATGCCTACATCTCATCACGTCTTGATTACTGTAACTCTGTTTCTACCTAAGTAAAAAATCCCTGGAACATCTGCAGATTGTCCAGAATGCTGCTGCAAGGTTAATCGCTAGGTCACCTAAATATTCACATATCACCCCTTTATTAATCTAGCTACACTGGCTCCCCATTCACTACAGAGTACATTTTAAAATTCTGGTTTTAACATATAGAGCTCTGAACGATCAAGTCCCATTTTATATTGGAGAGCTTCTGCAGTCATATGTGCCCAGCAGGTCCCTGAGATCCAGTGACCAGGGCCTGCTGGTTACAAAGAAAACTCGGCAGAAAACAAAAGGTGACAGAGCCTTTGCAGCAGTGGCCCCCTCCTTGTGGAACTCCCTTCCTCTCAGCCTGAGATCTGTGGACTCTGTGATCTCTTTGTAAAAGCAGCTAAAAATGCATATTTTTAAACTCGCCTTTGAATAGTTTTATTTTGTTTTTCTGTCTCCTGTGTTGTGTTTTATTGTAAAGCATTTTGTGATTTTTATCTTGAAAGGTGCTATATAAATAAAGTTTTACTTACTTACATTCCTATTGGCCGTGGCCAACGATGACATCACAAAGTTTACAAAAAGGGGTCTGCAGCGACCAACACCCCGTCTTCTCCCAGCATTGCCTGGCAATGCAAGGAGACACGCTATTCATTGATAAATCCATGTGACTTCTGACCTGTGGGGTGGGGAAGAAACCACTTTTAAAACCTTCAAAGTACAACCTTCTACCCAGCGCCTGTTTGCATAGCACAGGATTGTTCCAAGACAATTCTTTACGACGTCAATTCGTAGCTGTCAGAACCTCTGTACAAGGTTTCTTTTCTCTCTTTTTGCTCAAATACGGACACATTTTGCTTCGCTCTTTGTGGACTGGACCTCCCTCAAAGCAAAGTAGGACTTAAGCGGATCATTCATTTATCCTAATCTTGTGTCAGGGCAGATAAATGGGGAAAATATAGTTCGGACGAGTTAGAGCTCGTTTATTGTTGTTTAAAGTGTTTTTTAAGTGCTGAACCTGTTGGTTCATTTAGTGTCGCCGCATGCATAACTTTGTGAGCTGTATTATTTGCTATGTACTTTAAACAGGTTTTTATCCTGAGTGAAACCCATTCTTTCTTCCTCTCTTTTCCTCGTTCTACCCTCTCTCTTGCTCTTTGATCACCTGGTCGGCAGAGTCTTGGTCGACCCGACCTGTGCTAGCTGGTCTGTTAGCTGAAAGGTTAACTTCATTGTTCTTTGTCTGTTAGTTAAAGCTGTGGCTGTTGGGGGTCTGTTGCTGCGTGCTGGGTGTTTGTTCTGCTTACCTCTTCCCTCAGGTTGTGATTGGTGGGCGCTGTTCCAATATAACCTTCTGTCATCTCTCAGATCAGTTCCTGAGCCCTTCCTGGAATCCGTCGCCAGCTCTACCTGCCATCTCCACCTGGATATTTACACGTTTGGTTCGGAGCAAACAACTTCCAAGATCCAAACCACTTTCACCTCTGGACAAGCTCCTCTGGATCTCCTCCTGGTCAGCCCCCTCCGCTCCGTCTGGAACACAAAGACACAGAACCCACCTGAACCGTCCTCCACAGCCGCCTGCCAGTCCACCCTCGTACACCTCATCCCGGACTCCCTTGCAAGGAGCAGGAACTAGGACCAGAAACACCATCTACAGACCCTGCAAAAACCTGCACCTGAACTCCATCGCCGTCGCCACCCGCTCCTAGCCAACCTCCACACATAGATTCCTACTTACCCCTTCAAGACCCGTCCTTCCGGCCTCCTGTTCGCCCGTCGTCCGAGTTCCAGCCAGACCGAGCCTGTGACCTAGTTCTCAACCTGTCGAACAATAAACTGTGTGAAAAGACTATTATTGCTGCCTGGGGTTGTTGCCTGAGTTAGAGTCACTTGACCAACATGACAGTGGCCTTCCACGTGAACAGTTCACAACATGCTCTGCCCCCTTTGTTCCCTTACATGCCATGTGCTTCCCTCCATCTTGGCCCAGAGATAAGTTTATGGCCCTTATCCTACAGGCTATCTCCTACTTGAGCCCCCTGGAGTGACGGATCAGACACCTCCCTTTCTGAACAAACCCTCCCCTCCTGAAAGGGGAGCTGTCTGTTTGTCCCTGATCCCCTTGGTGTAAATTGTGTTGATTAATTTTCACATACAGTGGCTTGCAAAAGTATTCGAGCCCCTTGAAATTTTCCACATTTTGTCACATTACAGCCACAAACATGAATCAATTTTATTGGAATTCCACGTGAAAGACCAATACAAAGTGGTGTACACGTGAGATATATATAAATCAGAAACATTTTGTATGGATGGAACCACAACTCAACTCCTTGAGTCAGACAAACCTGATGTCAAAGAGGCCTTCCTTCCTCAAAAATTGGGTCCAAATCACTTAAGATGAAGCGTCAAATTACTAGGGGAAACATACAAAAAGCTGGTTAGTATTTATAAGAAGAGCTTGAATTTTGTAATGCCGATAAAGATTTTTTGGTTTTGATTTCATTTATCAACTACTTACAAGGAAAACTTTAGTGTAAAATTCTGAACAATCGTTTTGAGGTTTCAACTTGGTGAAGATGATTGTAAGATTAGCAGCCCCAGTTGGAGTTAAGACAGGAGGAACACATTTCTTGATTGAATTCACATAATTCTAAATCTTAAATTGAAGTGAAATAATTAAATGTACATACAATCCAATACATGTTATTGTCCATTAAAAATAGATTACATAGACCAACTTTAACAAAAATTATTATTGAATAATAAATGTTTCAATTGCCAAATCCTGATCCTATATCAACAGACATGTTATGCAAGAACTTTAAGTGAGCTTTCTATTTAACATCAAACTTTTTCTGTCCTTTAAGTTCAGTTTCTATCATAACCTACAACAACAGAGTGTGTTATATCATAACCTTTTTCTGTTGCAGAGATAAGGATCAAAATGATTCACTTTGCAGGTAAACTACACAAAGCACCCCAGCGCTCCTGGCTAAAGAAATATCTAAGACATAAAGGTACACATCCCCTCTCTCACTCTTTCATGCACACTCATTCCATATCTCCACTACCTTCCTACTCCAACAGCTAGTTAAAAACAATGCTCGACTAAATGCTGCTCTAATTAGTTAACACAGCAGACTAACCATGGGCATTTTTCTCTCCAAGTGTTTTTATTAAAACTAAATCTGTTTTCATTGCCATACAATCAGCGCCACTGGGCCCTCTGACTATTACCAGTAGGCCAGGCGGATGAAGTGTTTTGCCCAAGGACACAGTAACTGAGATGGAAGTATGGGGGTTTGAACCAGCAACCTACCGGTTACCAGGCAAACTCCTACCACCTGAGCCCCATTTAAAAATTTTGGATATCAAAAATGAAACATTACTAGTACCCAAAAAGATTGTAGAAAATGTATATGAGAACATTGCCTGGTAAGAATTCTATTTCAGCTATCCACTATATTTATTCTATATTGGAAGAACTGACTTATTGACAGCTGGAGCTGGAATGAAAAGTACAGCTATTTGTCCTTGAAAGACTAATCATTAATATCTGGTAATGTTGAGTGTGGATAGGACGAATGGCATTCTTGATTGGTGAAATATTTTTTATTGACTTGGATACAGTGAATGATGCATTTCTGCTTTTTATGTCCTATTAAATGTTAAATTTGCTTATGCTCTCCTCAATACTTGTCACCGGCACCAACTGCTGTTTTATTTTAATTCGAATTAGCCATGTCAATGCAAGTGCTCTTGGAGGCATTTACATCAATCAATAAATTAATCAATAAATCAATCAAATCAATCTATATTTATCAAGCACTTTTCATACATAATTGCATCTCAAAGTGCTATACAGATTAAAACTACCCCACATAAAACCACATTCCCATCCCTCCCCCACAGAATTAAAACATGTTTACAGTTATACCCCCCTCCCCCCAAACCAACCCTCATGCACATACACCTAAAAGCAACAATAAAAAGGACATAGGGCGGAGTACAGATGAGCCAAGTAACGAAACGCCATCAGAGGAGCCATCTGCACTGGCAGCAGCACATCAACAGCAGCAGCCAAGGCACCGACACAGGGGGCCCCGTGGAGGCAAGGCCAAGATCCCCACCTCCACTGAGGCGCTACCTGGAGAGGACAAAAACCCAGGAAGTGTGTTCTAAGGTGGGTGATTACTAAATGGTACGAAGATTTGTGAATATTGCTGGGCTACAGCAGTGAGAGAACAAGAGGAAGGAAATGGAGGAAATCGTAAAAAGTTATCAAACACTAAAAATAAAGGCTACAATTAACCAAAGATAAAAATCCACAACTCATTAGTTATTTACATAAACACAAACTCATTTACATCAGGCAAATTCTCAAGAAGTAAACATCTAGGGATGAAATGTCTCTTAATTAGTTATACAAATATTTTAAAAAATAATTATTATTCTTGCTCTAACTTTTTTTGTTAAATTGTAGTTTAATAAGTGCACTGAAAGTTTAATATTTAAATCATTTAATAAACAAAAAAAATGGAAGTACTTTTTTCTCTCTCTTAAATTTGGACTTAAAAATATAGGTACAGAAAAAAGTATTGTTCAAGTACAGGTATCGAAAACCAGTTATCATTAAAGTACTAGTTTTGAATAAAAATCCAAAAGGTACCCAATCCTAGTGGTTCCCAATTTTTTATTTATTTTCTTCCATATTAGTGAATTCAGTACACTATGACTAGGGATGCACAAAGTAACGGAGGCAAAAAAGCAAGACAATGGAATTATTGTGAAGATAATAAAATGTGCACAGATAGTTAACTCAAGTTGTAGAAAAACTGAATAGGGAGAGACCACTTGAAATCTGGCTTTGTTACCCTCTCCATTTAGACTCTGATCTTTGCCAATCTCTCAGGGAAAACAATGGGTAGTCTGGCAAATACTGTATACAGAGTTTACACAGGAATCCTAGAGTTGAATTTACTACATTTTACTACCTTTCTTACTACCTCTCCATAATTTTTACTACCATCACAACATTGAGCAGCGGCCTCTTTTGTGGGAGTGATACTGACCCATGTGTGATGATTCCATCCCTGACCCAAAACTAAATGTTATTCCACTCCCTTCTAAGTATAAATGTGATGATGTCTTGACTAATATATAATCATTTCCAGAAGACTAGAATAAATAGATCTCCATTAAAGAAAGTGAAGCAGAAGAAGAGTTTCAGTTCTTTCAGGAAGGTATAAAACAGAGGTTTGCATTTGAGAAATTTACATTTATGAATGAAAAACTAACAACAGAATATAAATTATGACATTCAATCTGAGTTTTTTCTTTTTCTTTTTGTAGGATACTAAAAGTAATATGATGTTTGGTGAACTCTTATGAAAAAATCTCACTGATCCTGTGGGCATTGCCGATTTAAAAAGGCCAATTACACAGGGTCAGTGCTGACCTTAGGCTCCTCCTCCAAACAGTCAAAAGTTTTTTACTCACTTGCGCAGAATTTCCTTTCGAGGGCGCAGCCTCTCCTAAGATTTACCCTCACGCGTGTATGAAAGCTTCGTGTAGAGCGCGTGTGAGGTAAAATCCACATGCGCAGGTTGTTGGATACTCATGAGATAAATTATACACGCGCGTGTTGTTAAATATGCGCGCATGAGCAATTACATGCGTGCCTTGTTGAATACGCGCAGGTGAGGGTTGAAAATCTCCTCGGGATTTTTGACTGATATATAATATTCCATACACTCTGTTGGCCCACAGTCATAAGCGCTGGGTTTTAATTGATGATTGATGGAAGCAGTTGTGATGTTATGCACGCTGTTCAACGCTGCTTTTAGGACACTGAATGGAAATAACTCCCACTCCGACGAGGTAATGGAAAAATTATGTGTTTTATGTGCTAGTTTTAGCTTTATATTAAACAGGTAGCATGTTCTGTGGATTGAAAGAAAAGTTTTCGTATTCATATAAATTGTTGCTATGTCAGACATTACTGCTAAACTGCCACTTCAATCCGGTCACTTGAAAAATATTTTCCGATGATTATATTTAACATCATAAGCTAACTGTTGTTGTTTTCGGCATGTAAACATACTGGTAGCACTTTTCGAGGGGTAGCGCCAACAGCCATCTATGCGCGCTACGGTAGGACATTCTGAGGAGGTAGCACAGATCGTCAGAACAGCGGTTCAAGCTATCCCGACACTACGCATGCGCACAACAAAATAGATCACCCGAACCAATCGAGATCAGAGGACTGGACACCGAGCCAGGTCCTGTCCGCACGTTAGTAATTAATACCTGAACAAAAAATATGCATCAACTGAAAAGTTACAATATATTCAAGGAATAACCAAAGAATAAGAACACATTTACTACAATGTCAGGTTGTGCTCATTACCTTTTCCTACCTTTTAAGGGCCTTAATTTGAAGTCATTTAATTTACTACCTTTTACTACCCCGCGGTAATTGAACTATGTGTCAAATAAAGCTGTGAACTCATACATCTATTTTCTTTTCCACTTTTTTTATTACATTGTTTAAGATTCTGTTCAGGCTTATGCCACAAAAAAATACCAAAATAAATTTTCACAATTATAATTACATTAAGAAAAGGCCTCAGAGATTGTGGGGAACATTAGAGAACAAGCAACATCATGAAGACCAAGGCACACAGCAGATATGTCAGGGAGAAATCTTCAGAAAGGTTTAAAGCTGGGTGAGGTAATAAAACAATATCCTAAGCTTTGGACATCTCATAAAGCACTTTTTAAACCATAACTACACACTTCCATCTTTCAAAAAGTGAATAAGACAAAACATTTCAAGACATGGAAGTTCAAATAAAATGGTGAGGAGAGCATCGCTTAGTGAAGTAGCCAATCATCACATTAAAACATGGCTGTGGCTGTTTCATGATGTGGGGAAAGTTTTGAGATCATAGATACCAGAGCATGATAAAAAAAACTGACTGGTTTTCACAGGATCCTTAAATTAAGTAAATTCAACCTGAAATAAGCAACAATGCATCACATTAGTTATATCAGTTGTTAAATCATCCATTGTCTATACCGTATATCTTATGCAGGGTTGTGGGGGGAATGGTGCCTATCTCCAGCATCATCAGGGGAGAGGAGTACACCCTGGACAGGTCACCAGTCCATTGCAGGTCAACACTGAGACACACAGGGAAAACAACCATGCATGCACACACTCATACCTGAGGGCAATTTAGAAAGACCAATTAACCTAACAGTCATGTTTTTGGTGGCGAGGGGAGAGCATACAAGCTCCATCCTGAAATTACCCAGGCAGGGATTCGAACCCAGGACCTTCCTGCTGCAAGGCAGCAGCGCTGTTGTGATGGGAGATAGAACTCTGGTCCCTGGTTTATTTAAGGTATTATAAAAAACAAAAAAAACAAAAAAAAATATTAAGAGACTTGAGAGAGTGTGCTATATAACCAGAAGCTGTTTTTATGGTAGGTAAAAAGAATTCAGATGTTTATGCTTAGTATTTACATCAAAGATTAATGTATGTAGTTTCTAATTTTGATTTATTATAGCAACACAAACACAACAGTTAAAGACGGTTTTACATGACTTCCTTAAAGCTGTGGGATGATTTCTGTTTTAAACTGACAGCAACTGAATAAATTTGAGCCTCAGCTGTGTCTGATGGATTAAGACTTTAAAAAGGTGGCCACAGTGGGGACTGAAACTAGCTTTTACCCATTTTGTCCTTCGCTTTGAAGACATAATCATAAAGCTGCTCTAAGCCTCTGCTTTAAAACAGAGCTAACAAACAAAAGTGGTTTATGGGGCTAAATTTATGACACAATTATAGCTGCACTCTTAATTTCCCAAAGCCAGTTCAGCAAAAAAAAAATTGACAGTGTTGAATCATTTATAATCCTATTCAATTACTGCAACTTGGAACTAAAGCAGACAGCTGAGCAAGTACAGCAAATAACTTATGAAATTATACCAGCATTTGTTTTGTTGGAAAAAATATCTCCCTAATTCAAAATTACAGTCATGTATATCAGACAATTGTTCCCTTTAAATCGTTTTTTTGGCAAAAAATATTTAAAGATTCCTTTATTTAACAAAGAACATAATCATTTTTGAACACTGAAATAATTCCACCATAAAGAAAAAAAAGGATTTATTCTATCATATATAAAGTATACTTATCTTATAATCTGCTTCAGTGTTGCATTTACACCCAAATACCAATATTTATACAGAGCTGTTAACGCCCAAGTATCAGTGGTGGTTACAGATCTGTCAAATGAGTAGATTAGAAGTTGAATAGATAAAACATGTTTATTTTTATTGACTTTGTTTAGTCATTTATCTATCTGAGCCCCTTTCTTTTTAAAGTCAGGGATTTTTTTTCAATCCCCAACCACATAGCAGCTTGTACAACTGGAACTTGCTCTCTTTGAGTGTGACTATTTAATAAAACTTTATAAACTCAATCTGCCTCTCTCCAGAGGTTTAGTATTGGCTTGGGTCATCAATTTAGGAGCACAGTGACAGCTAGACCATACTGAACCCAATTAATAATACATATATAACTCTTAAGCGGAACACTTCCTTTGTTGACATGTACATTTGCACCTCTAAAACAAGTATCATTTATAATATTTATAATACCACATTTATTATGGCTGTTTTCTGTAAAAAAATATACTTTCAATGGTCCTTTTCTTTAAAAATTTAAGTTTGATCAGAATTATCAAACTTAAATTTTTAAAAATGTCTGAGCATTGCTTTGAACATTAAGATTGTGTAACAATATGGTAATAATACCAGATTTATATATCATTCAGTCATGTCTCTCCTGTTTTTCTTTCTTTCTTTCGAATGCATACCCTGGGCTTCTTAATCTAGAAAGGGTGAACATTCACTCCCTCACCTCGGATCAGAAAACTTGGATTCATTTTTGACTCCACCCTCTCTTTCCAACCACACATCCGTCATATCACAAAAACAGCCTTCTTTCACTTATTAATATTGCCCATCTCCACCCCACTTTGTCCATTTCTGCTGCAGAAACCCTCATCCACGCAACTCCTAGACAATTGACTACTGCAATAGCCTCCTTTATGGTCTTCCTTCCACTCACCTGAAGAAACCGCAATATGTACAGAACTTTGCTGCCCGGCTATTCACCCATACCCACTCTAAAGATCACATTACTCTTGTCCTACAAAAGCTTCACTGGCTGCCTATTCAGCAGCGCATCCAATTCAAGGTCCTACTCATCACCTACAAAGCTCTCAATAACCTTGCCTCTCCATACCTCTCTGATCTTCTGCAACGCCACCGCCCTTCCAACTGTCTCTGATTCTCTGACTCAAACCTCCTTTCTCAGACCACAAACTCAAAACATCGCACCATTGAGGACAGAGCCTTTGCCGTAGCTGCTCCGACCCAATGAACTCCCCCCACATCCGTGCCTTTGACGCACTTCAGACATCCGAAAAACTGCTCAAAAAACTGCTAAAAACATACCACTTCATTCAAGCATTTAACCCCCACTGACTTCTTTTCTATGGTTTCATTTACTACTTTGTTTCCTTCTTTGTAAAGAGTCTTTGAGTGGTTGTGAAAAGCGCTATATAAAACACATGTATTATTATTATTAACTATATTTGGCTGCATCTCTGGACAAAATGAGGACCGGTACTCAAGGTTTGTTAATTTAGTGAAAAGCATGCAACCATTCTCTTACATAACTTCTCTTGGTATTCTAGGCCATCAATCATCTGAGTGAATGTTTTACCCAAGTCTTCTTTAATATAGATAACAATATTAATTTTAATAGCACATAATATCAACTCACTAATTATATTAACCTTTTCCAAATGACTTCTGAATGTATAATTTACAAATCAGTTTCTGTTAGTACCACTTTTGTTATTTATTTAGTGAAGTTACTCACAGAGCTTAAATTACTGAGGGTTTATTCAAGTAAAAGTAGCGACACTTCATATTAATATTGCTCAAGTAAAAGTAAAAACTAGAGTAGTAAAACTACTCCTAAATATATTTTTTCCAAAAAAGTTGCTCAAGTAAATGTAACTGAGTAAATGTAGTAGCTACTACCCACCTCTGGTAAGGAGGGATGAATTAGTGGGTTTTTTTAAGTACTCAACCAGCTCTCTAATAATCTCAGTGCCTGTTCCATCTCCTCTTAAAGGTAAAAAATTACTTTAGATAGTGAACATATTTTCTACATTGATAATGTGAATAAAGTGAAACTGCGTAGACTAAATAGCTTTATAGCCTTTAAAAAACTACTTATAAGTGAAGGTATTTAAAGAGTTTAATTTTCCAGGAAGGACAGAACTTTGAAATTACAAAAAGGTGATACAAAGTTTTAAAAATGTATAAAAGAGCAAAGTGATAATAAAATATGCACCAATAATGCCTGGAGTCCAAGTTTAGAGGAAAATCATTATCTGAGGTTGCCCCATTTGGTCAGGTTGAGCTTCCAAAAGGTTATGTCAGGTGTCAACATGAATGCGCTGAAGGACCAGATTTTTTCATCAATAGATTACTTGTTCCCTGATTGCATGGACACTCCAAGATGACTATGCCAAAATTCATTCGTTCAGAAAGCGAAAGATTGGTTCAGTGAGCATGAAACCTTGTTTTCAAACATAATTTCACCATCAAAGAATCCACCCACTGATCATCTTACTAGACATGCTGGAAGAGACTTTAAATTGTTTAAGTCTCCAGTAAAAAGTTTGACAAAAAAAAGAAAAGAAAGTCTGGAAAGTAACAAATATAACATTATTTAGCAAACTGGAACAACTTTTGCTTATCCAACTCCCTGTCAGGTGATTACACCAGCTCTCTCTTAATGCATACTAGTTTGAACTGCACAAACTACAGTATGAAAAGCTGGGTGGTTAGAGCACAAGCACAAGTGGATGGTTAGATGAATGTGTGGAAGGATGGTTAAAAGCTTTTATTTCAGATGCACTTGTGTTTTGGTAAAAAGCAGAGACAAATAACTGATTTTACATTTGTTCCTCTATAAAGACATTTCCATCTCCTACAGGCACTGAAAATTATAGTCCTTGGATTTTTTTTTGGGGGGGGGGGGATCATGATTACTATGAATCATGTCTTGTCTTACTATGATAAGACATGACTGAACATAACTGTGGCAGTGTTATTTGCTATCAGGACCATGAAAATACAGTAATGTGGCTTAAAGAAAAAAGCAGAAGCATCCTTTGGCTTATGTCTTTTCTCAAAGACTTTAAAAACAATACTTCAGGGTTTAACCATTCCAAATTTGAGTATAACACAGAGAGCAGTTTCTTCCAGCTCAATAATTTATAAGACCAGTTGCCATCTTTTCATGCTATTTTAATTAAAAATTATATTATTTTTGCCATAAAAAATATGTATTTGCCAGCATAAAACACATTGCTCTTTGTGGTGAGATTTGCCCATTTGAATACAACATTTTGATGTAGGTTATTTATAATGTGGAAGTAATAAAAACAAAAAAGTGTACATATCTAGAAATTTTTTACATTGTGCAAAATTATAACTGTGGGCTTCCCTTTCATGGAATATTATAGAGAAACTAGTGCATAATTAAGGTTCAGGGGTCTTATTTATAAAACTTTGCGTAGAATCATTACTAAACCGTACTTAAGCTCAGAAACTTTTTTTTACTTACGCCTAGTAAGTTTCCGATCTATCAAACTTGGAGTACGCACAGCTGCACGCACTTTCCGCTTTATAAATCCCACTCTCCCTAGAAATGTGCGCAGGTGTTTTTGGATAATATCCCGCCTCCTACACACCCACTTTCTCCCATAAACGGTCCGTGCAAAGTGCCTAGTGAATATTCTGCATCAACTTAAGCCAGCTAATACAGGGTTTCACAGGTAACCATGGCAACCGAGAGGCGGAGAAAGTAATTCCACAGCTGCAGGCTCATAGGTAGGGAAAACAGTTTTATTTCAATCAGTCACTCAATCAGCGCTTTACTCAGCCAAAGGCAGCCAAAGTGCTTCACATTAAAAAACAAAAATACAGTTGCAAAAAGCAAATGTGTAACGAGAAGAGAGTAAAAAGATTTAAAAATTCAATAATAAAAGCAGCACAAGCGATAAAAAAAGATAAGAATAAAGTTTCAAATAGGCCTATATGATTACTTCTTGTTCCAACAATAAGACTGGAATTTATTAAAACAAAACTATTAAAAAAAATAAAACTGCGTTCTAAGTCTACTTTTGAAAAGTAGCCTATCAACCTTGCAAAATATTGATTTGGAGTCACAAACAAACGGAAAAGCTGCAAGTGACGCAGCGTTGATGCAGCAGAGTTCCTGACATGGGGGGACGGGGTGCATGGTTCCAGGGGGTCAGTAGATCTAACAGCGGGTCCAGTTCAGCACATAGATCTAATAGGACTGGGGTCTCATTTATAAAGCTTGCTTACGCACAAAACGGGGTCTGAAAACTACGTAAGCAACTTTCTACGTAAAGTTTGGGATTTATAGAAAAAAACAACTGAACAACTTTAAGCATACTAAGGATCTTGCTTACGCACTTTGTGGACACAGAGGCCACTGACAGCGCAGCAGGAGAGATGGCAAAAATGAAAGCCACAATTTCAAACTTGTAGAGCTTTGCGCACACAGACACACAACCAGCAGTCACCCCCACATACGAATCATATCACAGTATGTTCATATGTATTTATCTATTCAGATTATATAGAAAATACACTTATTGGTGAATTAATTGTGTGAAGTAGGAATACTGCAGCGTCCCTTGCATAATGATGCACAATGACTGCTGGCGCTCATTGTAGATCACGCCACTGGAAGCATTTGGATGGGCGACCGGTGTAGATTCCTTAAAGACCTCATAACACGAAGTTGACATTTTTAAACATAACATAAAATAAAGAAATCTGAACCCAATGGACTATGTCAAAATCATAAACACGCCTTGAATAATCCTACTGAGAGCAAAAACCCGTTGCGGTGACTAGCATTTTAGTACTGTATCACTGTGCACTGAACAAGCCGAAAGCTGGAAGTGACGTTAGCGAGAGAACGCATTCTGTTTGTTGGCACATTTGACAGCGGCTTTTCAGCTGTGACTGGGACCGCTATTTTCTATTTTTGACAAAGAAAAGTGATCGCAATGCCTTCGTGTTGTGTTGGGGGATTTTGCTCAAATACACACAAGGACTGTGTCAGTTTAAGTTTCCCAAAGACCCAGAGTTACTGTCTAAGTGGGTGAAACAGGTTAGAAGCACCCATGAGTAGTGGGCTCCCTCCTCCTCTCTCCTCTGTTTGGAACATTTTGAGCAGAATGGTTTTGATTACTATGATAAAGGAATCCCTGGGTTGTTTAGTTCAACACAAGTGTGTGTTGCTGCCGGCAGCTGTACATATAGTGTTCTGCAGGAGTGTGAGAACATGTGGCAGCGGTACCGTGGTGGTGCTTGTGGACTGCGATGCGACACCGACAGCGTCAGCATCCCTACTCGTACAAGCTCCACTTCCACTGACTGCCCAGTTAGATCTCGTGTTTCCAGAAGCATGAGCTCATTTAGCCGGGGACACCAGGGACATGTCCCAACCACTTTTCTAAACCTGACGCGGAATTTCTTACCAGCGCAGATCTGACATCCACTTGTGCTCCCAGCACAATTTCTACATAATCAGTATCTGAATGGACTATTATTTAAATGACTCCATTGCACTTTCTTATACAGTCACGGTTTCTTTCTGCGCAGATGCTGCAGCGTTCATTGCAGTGGATACATGAAGGTTTTAAAGGACTAGTCCGTATGCAAACACGTTCAGGGCAGAGTCCTGCAGTGCCGCTGGTTCCCTTTTCAAGATGGAAAAATACATCAATTAAATTTTATGGGTCTGGCTGAAGTTTCTTTACTGCAGGTTAAAAATATTAATTTAATACTTTTGTTTGTTTACGACTCCAAAAGAGAATGGTGTTGATATATTGTGTTTGTGGAGAGAACATGCCAATATATTCCTCCAGCTTTGGGCTGACAGCAGAATGTTCCCGCTATCCTGCGCTGCCAGAGAGATTTTTCTGCAACTGAATTTGTGATTCAGGAACGGAGAGCGCGGATAAAGTCAGGGACTGTGGACAATATTTTGTTTCTGCACAGAGATCTCTGCATTAAATTTATTTCAGATGTAGACTACAATGTTTCAAAGAAATAAAAGGAACATGATTCATTGTAATATAATTTACAATCACTTGGGGATTGTGTTATTTTCTGTTTGATCGGTTTTTTTAAACTGTAGCTTAATGGAAAAATGTAAAGGCCGTTGTTAAAGTGCGGCAGGAAAATCGAGTGAGAAAATGAAGCAAGACATCACATAAAAGTTCACTTTCTGACGGGCGGCTCAACCCCTCCACTACTCCATCAGGTAGAGAGTGCGTACACAAAAAGGAATAGGCCTACCATCTGAGGTGTTTGTGTGATGAGCTTTTGCCATCAGTTTATTATGACGCAACCTCTATTCATTAGTACAATAATCAGAAACACCTGTGGACACAAACTAACAACCGTCCTTCATTGGGAAAGTTTACAATTTACGCCACTGATCACTTGATGCAGACGCACAGTCATTTTCAACTTTAAGGACAGAGTTTAGGAAACTGAATCAATAAAAAACGATTCTTATGAGAGCATCATCATATCAGACCTGGACACTGTACTCAATGCAACGCTATTTCATCCGGCTGAGGCAATAAGAAAGTTGAGAAAGAAGTGGCGCTTGTTATTCCGGTGTGCGACCGGAGCGGATTCAGCCTCCCTTATGAACGAGCAGGTGCGCAATTCACGTCCATAGACCATGAGAAAGTTGTGAGACTGCAGGTAAAATGTTCATATTTAGTACATGTTTTCATCTGCTCCATGTGTGATGGCACGATGGAGATTCTTTGTTCAGATTGTTCGGGCTGAATATTAACTAAAATCAATGAAGAATTAAATAATATTGAATGTTTCAGATTTTTTCAAAATTTAAAACACTGTCAAAGACAGAAAATAACGGGATCCCTGATTAAATGTAAATTATAGTAGAATTAATAATTTCTCTTTTATTGCTTTGGAATATTCCACCCGCGGGTACCCGCCCCATTGCAGGACTCTGAACTGTTAGTTTCCCCGCACAGAACAAGGGCAATGGTTGTAAAGGGAACGTGTTTTATTATTGCGCATATAGCCTATATAGCCAACTGCTGAATAATTATAGGCTATATAAATAATCGATAATGTTTTAAAAACAAACTGACGCCCTTGTCCAGAAGAGACAGGTACATATTCAAAGCAGTTTTGCTGTAATTATGAATAATTCAAACTCTATTTAGTGAGTCTGACAAAGAAATTAAATAAACGTGTTTCACCTGAAACTAATAAATTGGTTCGATAATCATAAAGAAGAATTGTAATCAAGTCTTAGGCTACTTGCTTTGTTGTTTTCCTTGAATGTCTGCCTACAATATGATTTTATTTTTCCGATATCAGTCTCAGACCTTATAAATAAGTACGTCTTTTCATTTTAAAACCGATTTACCATATTTACATTATGTAGGCTAATGTTTATTTTTCAGGTCACTACTAAAATCACTACACGTTAATATTATTATGCTCATTTATATCATTTTGTTAATTATTTGAAAAGAAGCCACTATTAAGTTATTTCTAATCCTTACCCACCTGTGTTTCCCTTACGTCACTTCTCCCGCTAGCTTCTCTGACCCGCTTTCTTCTATCCATCTCAGTCATTGTGTACGGCTCTTACCTGTACGGTTTGATGCCACCACCACCTCTAGAAGCACCAGAACCGGCTGCATTTTCCACCTAAAAAAACCATCTCAAGGATAAAACTGGAGGAAGAATCTTCCGAGCCTTCAAATATGAGCGCCTCCATCAGGCCTGACAGTGGAGTTTTCGGACTGTCCAGTCTGAGTGGTTCTGTCGCTGAAGTCACACGGAGACGTAGCTTTGAAGCCGCGGTTAACCTAATATTTTTGAAACTCGAATTATCGCGTAAAATCAAGTCTGTTCGGCTCATAAATTTACACAACCACATACTTTGACAAGATGCATTATGTCATAATACATTTACATGAAGTCAGCTTCGTGTCATGAGATCTTTAAAGCAGTCCTATTAGATCTACACTCAACAAAAATATAAACGCAACACCTTTGTTTCTGCTCCCATTTTTCATGAGATGGACTTAAAGATCTAAAATTAATTCCAGATACACAATTTTACCATTTCTCTCAAACATTGTTCACAAATCAGTCTAAATGTGTGATAGTGAGCACTTCTGCTTTGCTGAGATAATCCATCCCACCTCACAGGTGTGCCACATCAAGATGCTGATCTGACATCATGATTAGTGCACAGGTGTACCTTATACTGCCCACAATAAAAGGCCACCCTGGAATGTGCAGTTTTGTCTCACAGCAAAATGCCACAGATGCCACAAGCATTGAGGGAGCGTGCAATTGGCATGCTGACAGCAGGAATGTCAACCAGATCTGTTGCTCGTGGGCATTGAATGTTAATTTCTCCACCATAAGCCGTCTCCAAAGGCGTTTCAGAGAATATGGCAGTACATCCAACCGGCCTCACAACCGCAGACCATGTGTAACCACACCAGCCCAGGACCTCCACATCCAGCAGGTTCACCTCCAAGATCGTCTGAGACCAGCCACTCAGACAGCTGCTTAAACAATTGGTTTGCATAACCAAACAATTTCTGCACAAACTGTCAGAAACCGTCTCAGGGAAGCTCAACTGCATGCTCGTCGTCCTCATCGGGGTCTTGACCTGACTCCAGCTCGTCGCCGTAACAGACTTGAGTGGGCAAATGCTCACATTCGATGGCGTCTGGCACGTTGGAGAGGTGTTCTCTTCACGGATGAATCTCGGTTTACATTGTTCAGGGCAGATGCCAGACAGCGTGTGTGGCGTCGTGTGGGTGAGCGCTTTGCTGATGTCAATGTTGTGGATCAAGTGGCCCATGGTGGTGGTGGGGTTATGGTATGGGCAGGCATCTGTTATGGACGAAGAACACAGGTGCAATTTATTGATGGCATTTTGAATGCACAGAGATACCGTGATGAGATCCTGAGGCCCATTGTTGTGCCATACATCCATGAACATCACCTCATGTTTCAGCAAGATAATGCATGGCCCCATGTTGCAAGGATCTGTACACAATTCTTGGAAGCTGAAAATGTCCCAGTTCTTGCATGGCCAGCATACTCACCGGACATGTCACCCATTGAGCATGTTTGGGATGTGCTTGACCGGCGTATACGACAGCGTGTACCAGTTCCCACTAATATCCAACAACTTCGCACAGCCATTGAAGAGGAGTGGACCAACATTCCACAGGCCACAATTGACAATCTGATAAACTCTATGCGAAGAAGATGTGTTGCACTGCATGAGGCAAATGGTGGTCACACCAGATACTGACCGGTTCTGAGTCCCCAGACCCCCAATAAAGCAAAAAACTGCACATTCCAGGGTGGCCTTTTATTGTCTGCAGTATAATGTACACCTGTGCACTAATCATGATGTCAGATCAGCATCTTGATGTGGCACACCTGTGAGGTGGGATGGATTATCTCAGCAAAGCAGAAGTGCTCACTATCACACATTTAGACTGATTTGTGAACAATGTTTGAGAGAAATGGTAAAATTGTGTATCTGGAATGAATTTTAGATCTCTAAGTCCATCTCATGAAAAATGGGAGCAGAAACAAAGGTGTTGCGTTTATATTTTTGTTGAGTGTTTGTGCTGAACTGGACCCGGTGTTAGATCTACTGACCCGCTGGAACCGTGCACCCCGTCCCCCGCTCTTCTTATTTATATCAGGAACGCTGCTGCATCAACGCAGCCTCTTTTCAGCTCTTCCATTTGTTTGTGACTCCAAATCAATATTTTGCAAGGATGATACTTTTTAAAAGTAGACTTAAAACGCACCTTTTCTGTCAGGCTTTAAATATGTTGTTTTATTTGGTTTAATAAATCCCAGTCTTATTGTTGCTACAAGAAGTAATCATATAGGCATAATTGAAACTTTATTGTTCTTATCTTTTTTATTGCTTGTGCTGCATTTATTTTTAAAATTTTTTACTCTCTTCTTGTCACACATTTTCTTTTTGCAACTGAATTTTTGTCTTTTAATGTGAAGCACTTTGGCTGCAATCGGCTGAGTAAAGCCTGATTGCGTGATTGATGGAAATAAAACTGTTTTCCGTGCCTCTACGAGCCTGAAGCTGTCTCTGTGGAATTACTTTCTCCGCCTCTCGGTCGCCATGGTTACCCGTGAAACACCCTTTATTAGCTGGCTTAAGTCTATGCAGAATATTCACTAGACACATTTCTAGGGAGAGTGTGATTTATAAAACGGAAAGTGCGTGCAGCTGTGCGTACTCCAAGTTTGATAGATCGGAAACTTACTAGGCATAAGTTAAAAAAAAGTTGCTGAGCTTAAGTACGGTTTTAGTAATGATTGTACGCAAAGTTTTATAAAGGAGACCCCTGATCTACATCGGGTCCCCCATGCAGATGTTTCCAGTGGCGTGATCTTCAATGAGCGCCACCATCCATTGTGCATCATTATGCAGGGGACGCTGCAGTATTCGTACTTCACACAATTAATTCACCAATAAGTGCAATTTCTATATAATCTTAAGACATAAATACATATAAACATACTGTGATAATTCTTTACTCTCAGTTCAGAGACGGGATGGGAGGTATGACTGCTGTTTGTGTGTCTGTGTGCGCAGAGCTCTACAAGTTTGAAATTGTGACTTGAATTCACATTTTTGCCATCTCTCCTGCCACGCTGTCAGTTTCCTCTGTGTTCACAAAATGCGTAAGCAAGATCCTTAGTGTGCTTAAAGTTGCGCACATCTTTACAACACGTTTTTTTCTATGAATCCTAAACTTGGCGTAGAAAGTTGCTTACGTAGTTTCACACCCCGTGTTGTGCGTAAGCAAGCCTTATAAATGAGACCCCAACTCTGCAATGGTTTAGGTCCGGCCTCCCTGACAGAAGTTTCCTTGTGTTTTACCTCTGCTCCCACTGGCCTCCATTGGGGGACACCTCAGGGCTCCATCCTTGGTACTCTCCTTTTCTCTTTTTATTTGCTGCAACTTCGTGCAATTTTTAGAAAGCATTGCTACCACTTCATTTATATGCTGATATGAGGGTTTTCAAATTCAAATTCAAAAATACTTTATTGATCCCAGAGGGAAATTAGGTGTTGGTATAGCTCATATGATTAATTTTTTAAGGAGTTGTTGTAGATGATGATGGCTGTGGGCAGGAAGGATTTCCTGTAGCGGTCTGTATTGCAGCGAAACTGAAGAAGCCTCCGACTGAAGACGCTCTGTTGTTGTATGACTGTCTCATGAAGAGGATGCTCCGGGTTGTCCATCATTTTTTTTATTTTATGAAGAATCGTTCCTTGCATTATCATCTCCAGATTTTCCACGGTTGTCCCAAGAACAGAACCAGCCTTCTTTATCAGGATGTTTAGCCTATTTAAATCCCTGGCTCTGATGCTGCTACCCCAACAGATGACTGCTGAAGAGATTACACTCTCCACAACAGACTTGTAGAAAATCTCCAGCATCTTGCTGCAAACCTTGAAGGACCTTAGCTTCCGCAAGAAGTACAGTCTGTTCTGTCCCTTCTTGTAGACGGTTTCACTGTTGCGCCTCCAGTCCAGTCTGTTGTCAAGGTGAACTCCGAGGTATTTATACTCCTCAACCACCTCCACTTCTTCTCCCATGATGGAAATAGTTTTTGACATATCCCTGTTTCTTCTGAAATCTACAATCATCTCCCTTTTTTTGTTCACATTCAAGGTGAGACGATTGTTTCCACACCATGTCACAAAGCGGTCCACCAGCTCTCTGTATTCAGCCTCTTGTCCATCTTTGACAATTGCAGAGTATTCTGTGTATTTCTGCAGATGACAGGTCTCTGATTTGTACTGGAAGTCTGAGGTGTACAGAGTGAAAAGGAATGGTGAGAGTACGGTCCCCTGTGGTGCTCCTGTGCTGCTGACCACCTGGTTTGACACACAATTCTTCAGTCTCACAAATTGTGGTCTGTTGGTCAGGTAGTCATTGATCCAGGCGATTGTTGAGGGTTCCATCTGTGTCTTCAGGACTTTCTGACAAAGCAAATCAGGCTGAATTGTGTTAAATGCACTGGAGAAATCAAAGAACATGATCCTCACAGTGCTGCCTGCTTTGTCCAGATGACAGTGGGTTGGTTAAAGTAGGTGGAAGATGGCATATTCAACTCCAACTCCACAGTGATAAGCAAACTGAAGCGGGTCCTGATAAGTTCTTGTTTGCTTACTCAGGGGTGCCAACAGGAGTCTCTCCAGGACCAATAAGTGCATGATGTGGGATGTCAGAGCAACAGGTCTATAGTCATTGATGACTGATGGGTGAGTTCTTTTGGGTACTGGAACAAGGCAGGATAGGATGTCTTCCACAACACTGGAACCTTCTCCTGAGTTAGGCTAAGGTTGAAGAGGTGCTGCAGAATCCCACAGAGCTGCTCTGCACAGGCCTTCAGGACTCTGGAGGTGACACCATCTGGACCTGCAGCCTTGTTCCGGTTCAGTTTCTCCAGCTGCCTCTTCACCTGACTTTTGGAGACAGACAAGTGGGAGTGGGAGGCAAAGGGGGTAGCAGCATTTCCCGGCTTTGTTTGAAGTCAAACTTGTGGAATTAGAAGAGTCCATGGCTGAGGTGAAGGATAAAACATCCGAGGTGTAACAGGAAAGCTGTTGATCAGAGGAGAGTGGGATGTCTGTTTGGCTGGGAACAGGAGAGGGGGATGCTGAGCTAGTTCCTGAACTGAACCTGTTGAAGAATGTGTTCAGTTCATTGGCTCTGTCCAGACTTCCATCTATCCAATCCTTCCTGTCCTTAAAACCTGTGATCTTTCTCATTCCTGACCAGACATCTCTGATATTGTTCCTCCGTAGTTTGTTCTCCAGCTTCTTCCTGTATGCCTCCTTGCTGTCTCTGATCTTGACTTTAAGTTGCTTCTGTATACTCCTCAGTAATTCCCTGTCTCCCTCCCTGAAGGCTCTTTTTTTCTTGTTTAACAGTTCCTTCAGGTCACTGGTGATCCAGGGTTTGTTATTAGGGAAGCATTTCACTGTTCTGGTGGGGATGATGTTGTCCACACAGACGTTTATAGAGTCAGTCACACACTCAGTCATTGCATTGATGTCCTCTCCATGTGCTTGGCAAAGAGTCATCCAGTCTGTGGTTGCAAAACAACCCTGCAGGGCTTCTTCAGCTTCCTGTGACCATTTTCTCGCAGTTCGTTTTGTCACAGGTTGCCTCTGAATAAGTGGTTTATATTCTGAACAGAGAAAAACAAGATTGTGATCTGATTGTCCCAGAGGAGGTCTTGGTTTGGACATGTATGAATCGTTTACATTTGCATAAAACAAATCCAACTTCCTGTTTTCTCTTGTAGAGCAGCTGACAAACTGTTGAAATGTTGGAAGTGTAGTAGAGAGCGAGGCATGATTAAAATCACCAGATATTGCCACAGCTGCATTGGGGTGCTGTGTCTGTAGCTTAGCAACAATGGAACTGATGACATCACATGCAGTGTCGGCAACGGCTGAAGGTGGAATGTAAACAACTGCCAAAATTACACTGGTGAACTCTCTTGGTAAATAATATGGACGAAAACTCACTGCCAAGAGTTCGACATCTGGGCTGCAGAGACGACACTTCACAGTAACATGTCCTGGATTACACCATCTGTTGTTGACAAGCACTGCTACTCCACCACCTTTTCTTTTTCTGCTCGTCTTCAGATCTCTGTCTGCTCGTACAGTCAGGAAGCCTGGCAGACAGACGTTGGAGTCAGGGATATGATCCAGCAGCCATGTCTCAGTAAAACACATAACACTCCATTCACGGTACTCTGGCTGAGTCCTTGTAAGGGCTTGGAGTTCATCCATCTTGTTAGCCAGTGATCTTACGTTGCCCCTTATGATCGATGGAAGAGATGGCTTCCAATAGCACCTACTCAGCCCAGCTTGACTCGACTAAGCTTGACTCCAGGACATGGTAGCAATGTTCAATATTCTGCTCAGTCTGCGGCTGTTCTTACAATCCAAAAACACAAGACCCAGAAAAAGCTAGCAGAAAAGGGAAACATTTTGGAGAAGTACAGGAGAGTGGGGGAAGCCATAAAGCTGCATGAAGTGGAAGACAGGATATAAGCTAGACCACTTGTGAGGGTAAGCTCATGTTAATGCTAGCCCATCCTAGTGGGCTAGACATACATAAAAGCCCAGAACTATGTAAATGCTAATGAATTAAGATTTAGTAATATGTATGCTGTGTGTGTGTGTGTCGCAGATAACTGTCGTGGAATTTCATTGCAGCATGTGTGAGCATTTAACTGGCCTCTCACAGAAATTGCTTTTGACAGACAGAAGGGAAGATGGCGTTGGCTTCTGAAAAGTTATGTATTTGGTCCAATTTATTAAATCTGTGGTGCTGACTTGCTGCTCTGCATAATCTGTGAAACTCAGAGATTTTTGAGAGACCTCATGGAACCTGTCGCAAACATTACTGTGGATGTTGACAATGATAACAATAAAGACATGGGCTTTTAAAATTTCTCCACTTTTGTGTCCAAATTAAGCACTATGACAAGCTGTATGTTAAAATTACAGAACAGATCCTACAGTTAAATATAGTAATGATAATTTTAGTCCCCCTCATCTCCCAACTCAAACTCAGTAAATAAGTTGGTAGATAATTTCCTTGCGAAAATCTCAGACATCATGGATTCCATTATTCCAACTAAAGTGAAAGTAGTCTCAGGCAGAAAGAAGTCTCCGTGGACAAGTAATCCACTGGTACGTAGTGAAAAAAGAGAGTGTCGACGAGCCGAGAGAAAATGGCGGAAAACTCGACTCCAGGTTCACTGTGAGATCTACAAAGAGAGACTGAATAGATATCAGCTAACTATAAAAGATGCTAGGGAATCGTTCTTTTCTGAAATCTCTACCAGGGCCTGCAATGAATTTGCCAGCTTTTTCACTGAAAAGATTCTAACAATTAGACGGTCAATCTGTACCTCAATATCGAACCCACAACCCGTGCCATCCCCAATCAACAACAATGTAGAGAAAATGTCTGAATTCCACTAATTACACCAAAACAGCCTTGAAAAATCATTATCCAATTAAGCTCCTCCTCCTGCTGTCTTGAAATCCTACCCACAGCTTTTCTAAAGAAAGTTCTTCCTGTTATTGGGTCTGATCTTGTTCAAATAGTGAACTCATCCCTCCTGTCAGGTGTCTTCCCTCAGGCTTTAAAAACAGCAGTTATTAAACCACTGCTAAAGAAGAAAAATCTGGACAACACGTTAATGCAGAACTACAGGCCAATCTCTAATCTTCCATTCATCAGTAAGATTATTGAAAAAGCTGTTTTTCAGCAGTTAAATAGCTTCCTAACAATGACAAACCGTTTTGATGTTTTTCAGTCTGGTTTCCGTGCTCACCACAGCACCGAGACTGCCCTCGTCAAAGTATTCAATGACATCCGCATAAATACAGGCTGTGGTAGAACCACAGTGCTGGTTCTGTTGGACCTCAGTGCAGCATTTGACACTGTTGATCATGATATTTTATTGGAACGACTGGAGAGCTGGGTCGGACTCTCTGGTACACTACTTGGCTGGTTCGAGTCTTACCTAAAGAACAGGGACTTCTATGTTTCAATAGGAAACTTTTCATCAGAACGAACAGAAATCACATGTGTGGTGCCCCAGGGCTCCATCCTGGGGCCCCTCTTATTTAATATTTATTTGCCCCCACTAGGCAAGATTATAGCAACCAATAACATTAGCTACCATAACTACGCGGATGATACTCAGCTCTACATTACAATGTCACTAGGTGACTCTGAACCCATTCAAACCCTAAATCAATGCATTGACCAAATAAATGGATGGATGTGCCATAACTTTCTCCAGCTGAATAGAAACAAAACTGAAGTGATTATTTTTGGACCCAAGGAGGAACGATCAAGAGTCAGCACACAGCTTCAGTTAATACAGCTAGAAACTACTGATCAGGCTCGAAACCTAGGTGTAGTAATGGACTCAGACCTGAACCTCCAGGGTCACATAAAGGCAATCACAAGGTAAGCCTTCTATCACCTGAAGAACATTTCTAGGATTAAAAGACTGATGTCGCAACAGGACCTAGAAAAACTCATCCATGCGTTTATCTTTAGTCGGATTGATTACTGAAACAGCATCTTCACAAGTCTGCCTAAAGAGTCAATCAGACAGCTGCAGCTAATCCAGAATGCTGCTGGCATCCTCACTAGAACCAGGAAAGTAGAGCACATCACCCCAGTTCTAAAGTCCTTACACTGGCTCCCTGTAGCTCAGAGAATAGACTTCAAAATACTCCTACTAGTTTATAAATCATTACATTGCATAGCACCAAAATATGTTGAAGACCTGTTGTCACAGTACCAACCACCAAGACCACTCAGGTCCTCCAACTCTACCCTACTAAACATCCCTAGACTCAGAACTAAACATGGAGAAGCAGCTTTTAGTTTCTATGCTCCCCTTATCTGGAACAGACTTCCTGACGAGTGCAGAGCTGCTGAAACTCTGAACTGCTTTAAATCGAGACTAAAACCCCATCTGTTTAGAATTGCCTTCGAGTAAATGCTTGATGTCATATGTATGAAATGTGTTCATGCTCTCTTGCTTTTTTGATGTGTGTATCATGTGTAATGTGTGTTTCTTTTACTTTTAATTTCCAATGTTATATTCCATGTGTTTTTTTGTTTGTTTTTGTAAATCACCAAATCATGTAAAGCACCTTGAATTACCCTGCTGTTGAAAGTGTGCTATACAAATAAAATTGCCTTGCCTTGCCTAGTTGGTATGGTTAACATAAGTACTGTAATCACAGAAAAGTAGCTTCAACAACTGCTTTAGATTTGAAAGCATTTAGTTAAACTTTAACATGGGTTTGCTTAATCCATAACACTTTGCATATTTTACTTCCTACTAATCTATACAAATGTGTCCTTTGATTTGTCCCAGGGTCTTACAACCTGTGGCATATTTGTAACACACTACAACGTCATGGATTCAAATCCTGCAGGTCCCCCCGCCTAAGCCATCACATGTCTAGGCCAATCTAAAGTTTACCAAAGACGATCTAGATGATCCAGAGGAGGATTGAGAGAATATCATGTGGCCAAATGAGACCAAAATAGAACTCTTTGGTACAAATGCCACTAGGCATGTTTGAAGAGGTAAGATGCTGAGTTGCATCCCAAGAACCCCATACCCATTATGAAGCATGGGGGTGGAAACATTATACTTTGGGGCTGCTTTTCTGCAAAGGGGACAGGACGACTGATCCGTTTTAAGGTAAGGATGAATCTTCTTCCATCAGTGAGAGTATAGAAGATGAAACATGGCTGGATCGTCCAGCATGACAATAATCCCAAACACACCACCCAGGCAACGAAGGAGTGGCTACGTAAAAAGCATCTCAAAGTTCTGGAGTTGCCAACCAGTCTCCAGACCTCAATCCAATAGAGAATCTGTGGAGGGAATTGGAAGTCTGTGCTGCCCAGCGACAGGCCAAAAACATCACAGCTCTAGAGAAGATCTGCATGGAAGAATGGGCCAAAATACCAGCTACAGTGTGAGCAAACCTGGTGAAGACCTACAGGAAATGTTTGACCTCTGTCGTGGCCAACCAAGGTTACATCACAAAGTATTGTGATGAACTTTTCTTATTGGCCAAATACTTATTTTCTGCACCATTATACAAATAAATTATTATGATTACCTGGATTTTTTTTTGATTCTCTCTCTCACAGTGGAAGTCTACTTCTGATGGAAATTACAGACCTCTCATCTTTTTAAGAGGGCCAATTTACATAATTCGGTGGGTGTCAAATACATTTTTGCCCCACTGTATATCATACTATAGAACCGCACTATCATTTTAAAGATTTTTAAATCTTTGATACATAAATATATTCTCCAGACAGCAGCTGTTTGATGCATGTCCAGTGGCTCGTATATTAGTGACCATAGATAGATTGAAGAGATTTGGTAAGTGGATGGAAAACTTTGGATGTCTGCTGACCGAGGTGAGTTTCCTAAGTATTAAACTTATTACTGAACCAGGAGGCAGTGACGTGCAGTGAGGTTCATGTTTGCTGAGGCATTGACTCGTCTGGAGTCAGATGTATAAATACATAAAATACAAAACAGAGGCTTGCATTTTTATTTTTACCTTTATTAAAAGACTTATTTGTTTTTAAAACTTGTAATTTAACTTTAATCAATTCTATATTGAAACAAAATATGTAACTATATCTTTCTTTTAATCTAAATGTCTTTTTTGGTTGATCTCTCATTTTATAAAAATTGAAAATCACGTATGAACTTACCTGTAGTTGTATATAAAATGTATGTGCCTGTCCTCCACTTTTTGTCACTCTGTTGTAAAAACCTTTTTAAAGCAACACTAAGTAAGTTTTGCTCTTGGGGTCCCCCTACAGTTGGGAAATAAGGTATTGTTTTCTACTACTGTTGTAAAATCTGTTATGGTTTGTTGTGCTTGCATTTCTCATAAGATGAACTGAACAGACTTTTGGATGTCTGGGAGCTATTTCAAAGATGGACTGAGCAGACCACATTTCCCAGCAATCCTAGCAGTGACCCCCAACACACTCCTATTGGTCCGTGACCACCCAAGGTGACATCAGTGATGACCTCACGGCCAAAGGGGGCTATAAGAGTAGTCGCGCCCATTTTGAATTGTTCTCCAGCTGGAAGTTCTTGGATGAACTACTGCTGAACAGAGGACATCTCACCGGTGAAGATTCTCTTTTGTTCTCACCCGCTGGACCGGGGAAGAACTCGCTTCGAAGTGCTCATACGGTTTGTGTATCTCGTGTGAGCTATATCCAAACTGTTCCCAGACAGTTTGTTAGACGTCGATCCTGCAGGCCATCCAGCCTGCCTTTGGGCCACACGATCCTTAAAATCCTGTACAGGTTTTTTTTTATAACTCTTCCTTTTCTTGCTCAACTACGGACACAATTCACTCTCATCCTAGTGGACTGGACCTCCTTCAAGGCCTAGTAGGACTGAACCGGTTCATCTATACTAATAATGTGTCTGGGCATAGATAAATAGAGAAAATAGAGTTTTAACGAGTTAGATCTCGTTCATTGTTGGTTAAAGTGTTTTTAAGCGCTGTACCTGTTTGCTCATTTTTGCGTTGTCGCACGTATAAGTCTGAGCTGTGAAATTGCTGTCTTTGAAACTGTCTGTTTTATCCTGAGCAGATCACGCTTTTCTTGTTTCCATATTCTCTCTCTCTCTCTCTCTCTCTCTCTCTCTCTCTCTCTCTCTCTCTCTCTCTCTCTCTCTCTCTCTCTCTCTCTCTCTCTCTCTCTCTCTCTCTCTCTCTCTCTCTCTCTCTCTCACAACTCCATCGGCAGATAAAGTCCCCTTATCTTAAAGAGAAGTTGTCTGGGATTACTTGGAGTGATGCGTACAATTAATGTCCACAGCGTTAGAACTTATTCCTTCATCTATTGTTTAATTATCTGAGACTGAACAATTTGGCTATATATATATATATATATATATATATATATATATATATATATAAATGTTGCTGGAATCCAACAGGATGGTGCCCCTAAACTTGGTAATTTTTACATAAAATTATTAATCTTATTAATAATTGCCCTAAGCAATTATTCATAATTATTCATAGCCAAATCCTACCTATCTGCGGCACAACAGGTTACACCAGGGGATTCACGTGCATTGACAAGCGATACCCTCTAATGTTACAGAATTTCACGTCTTGGGCAGCCTCAAATGTCTTCATCCCAGGTACATTTTCTATATTTCAGCATGTCATATGTTCGGCGGCGTAGAGCTGTCAGCCATATAATAAAGAAATTAGACCGTATCACGTTATAACGTGATGGTTTATTGTAAAAACGTGAAACTATAGGTTATAACCGGATAGTTTCAAGTTGTTTTCACGTTTTTACAATAAACTATCATGTTATAACTTGATACGGTCTAATTTCTTTATTATATGGCTGACAGCACTGTTCTGACGATCTGTGCTACCTCCTCTGAATGTCCTACTGTAGCGCGCATCTGTCGGTGCTACCCCTCAAAAAGTATGTTTACATGCCGAAAACAAAAACTATTAGCTTTGAATTTAAACATAATCATCGGAAAATATTTTTCAAGTGACGGGATTGAAGTGGCAGTTTAGCAGTAATGCCCAACATAGCAAAAATTTATGAATAACGAAAACGTTTCTTTCAATCCACAGAACATGCTACCCGTTTAATATAAAGCTAAAACTAGCACATAAAGATGCACGGAAAACCTTGATCAGAATATCCTACATGTTAAATCGGCCTATAGATGAATATCACACTCTGGAAATCTGTTATTAGTTTGTAAAGCAGCTAATGAATATATACCAAGCCAGTAAGACAGAGCAGATAGCAGTATTATTAATACAAAATATTAAAATGTAGTATGATTATAAGCACAAATAGCCCGCAAAATACACCGCATTTATTCTACGACTCTGATTAATGGGACTTGTTTACATGAAGTGTAACAATATCATAGAAGTGAAACTAAAATACAAGGGCTGTCATGTAAACTTGAAACAAGTAGCTTAAGGAAAGCCTTAAAATATTTAGGGAAAGTGTCTGGGTTAAAATATAATAAAAGCATGCAACAACATGCAGCTGTTACCCATTGTGCTTATAGGACTCAACACTGCCCCCTATCAGTGTGGCATGGTACTTTCTTCCTGCCCCTGTGCATTTACACTGCGCATTTATGCAAATACATGTCAAACCCCAGTCCTCAAGGGCTGGTGTCCTGCAACTTTTAGACATGTCTCTGTTTCAACACACCTGAATCAAATAATTAGGTCATCAAGAGGACCCCATAGCACCTAACTGCCCGCTGACGAGAAAATTAAACAATTTGATTCAGGTGTGTTGGACCAGGAACACATCTAAAGGTTGCAGGACACCGGGCCTTGAGGGCTGGAGTTTGACATCTCTGCCCTAACAAAGACTGAATATGTCAAACACGTTCATTACATATTTTAGACAGACTGAAACATCAGCAAGTGTAGTACATGTGTAATCAAACATTTGTAATGCTGATTTAAAGAGAAACTGCTAGGTTCTTTGTGAATGACTGCATATTTCTGCATCGAGTGACTGGTCTTTCCAGAGTAAATACTTTTTTTTTTCTCCACTGTATTTGGATTTCCAAAAAGTATTACACTTGGCCCAGTCCTGACTTTTGAGTTTAACATATTTAAAACATGTAAAATCAATGTAGTTAGAAATAATAGTTAAATAAACTTCAGATGGGCTCTCACAAGTACAAAAATAACTTTAAAATGTCTGGAAATTAATTAATAATTTAAATAATTACTCTTCTGAATTTGAAAATGTACCAGTAACAATAATATACTTTTTATGTCATACAGGACAATAATTAAACAATCTAAAATAATATTCTGAGAACTAAAGTAGAATTTTCTTTTCAATGTAAGTAAAAAGCAGCAGTCTCAAAAACACTATTAAAAAATTGCATACTCCAGTCTTCAGTTTTCCTCCTCATCCTCGTCAGTCAGTTTATACTGTAGATGAACTCTCACTTTGCACAGCATTATTAGTTATTGTGTGCTTGTGACCTACAGAATCTTTGCCACTTTTGTCACACACAGAAACATATGTATGCTATGTTAGTCCATTGTGAGTGAGGAGTTGTCGTCATGGTACAGAGCCCCTCCCATCAATATCACGCGATCTCACGAGATCCTCACCATCTCCGCCATGTTGGCAGCAAAACATAATTGTTTACGTGTGTTGTTAACTCGGTAGTAGAGGAGGTTCTCGCAATTCCGCACTGTTTTACCATGCCTGGAAGTGTCTGCTGAGTTAAAACTGCTCCAGTACCTCACACGATAAATATGGAAAACATAGGAACTATGGATTACAGTATCTTAGGTTACCTAAATGGACACAGCATCATGGAGAGCAAGTATCTGACCTGACAAGGAGATGCCAGATTGCTTGGTTGGCTGCAATAATAAGAAAATACCTTATATTTGATCTTATCCCCCAGTCGATGAGAGTGTGTTCTCTGCGTTTACACTCAGGTACGTTCTCTAAAAATGTCTTTATGTTGTTTTCTCTTAAAGCTTTGAAGTGTGGGTTACCTAATGTTACAAACCCTGAAGTTTGAAAAGAAAAAATCTAATTACAGACCTGATGTGGGAAACACTAATATAGCAATGTTGACTATAAAATTGGGTTCATTTTGTTCTTTTCTGTTGGTTTTTAAATATATATATTATAGCTCTGATCATTTCTTTAACTCATGTTCCTTCTGCAGACAGTATGCCCCATTTGAGAACTGCTGCTGTAGACAGGAAGGCTGAATGTGTCCATTGTTGTTGAACATGTTCATTTGTTCTTGTTCTCCACTCGTTTGTATTACATTATTTTTGTATGTGCAACTTGTTTTAATTGTTTTTTGTGGCCACAATTTGACAGTGGACAATTGCAGAAAGGGGGAAAGAAGCGGGGGAGAGACATCGGCAAAGGTCCGCAGGAACTGGAGTCGAACCCGGGACGACCACTGCGAGGACTTAAGGCCTCTGAACATGGGGCACAGTGGAACCGGTCGCAGCCTGAAAGCGCACCTTCCATTCCACTGTCCGACGAGTGGGAAGAGACTAAGGTTAACAGCGAGGACATTAAAATCCAGGAGCGTGTGTTTCTGTAGTTGTGGCATGAACATCCATGCTTGTGTGTGTGTGTGTGTGTGTGTGTACATGTATAGCAATACTTGTGAGGACCAACCTTAGACAGCCCACCACCCTTGTGTGGACATTTGTAGTTTAGTTGTGAGGACATTTTGCCTGGTCCCCACAATGTTTAACTAGCTATTAAATTCTACTAGTTAGGTTTAGAGGTATGGTGTGAATTAGGTTTAGGTTAGGGTTAGGCATGTATCAGTAATGGTTAGGTTTAGGGAAAGTGTCTGGGTTAGGCATAGTAAAATCAATGGACGTCAATACAATGTCAACACAAGGATAGCAAGACGTGTGTGTGTGTGTGTGTGTGTGTGTGTGTGTGTGTGTCAGTAAGTAAGTGAGTCCATGAACTCTCCCTCACTCCAACAGAAGAAGGGGATGGTGTGGGAGTAGGAGCATCCATTTACATTCTTCTCTTCATAGGGGGAGTTTTGTGATGTCTGCCCTTCAAAGGCTACACCGGGTGCCAATTCAGATAATTTTCAGTTTAGGCTGGAGCGCCTTTCAGCCTTAAAGTTTTTCAGCGGTCTCATAGCCACAATTGTGCACCAAACATCCGAATCAGGGCTCTGTTTCCATCAGCCTAGCTGAGAAACTTCTCCAAGTTGTTTCCCATATCGCGTACGAGTCCCTCCACCGCATCCTGTTTGCCAGTCATAGCATCCAGTTTACAGATTTGCTCATTCAGCACATTAGTCTGAGTGTACAGCATGGCACAATCCTTCGTGAAGCTGCAAAACCTTGCCAGTTACTTCCGACCGCTTCTTATCTTTGCGATACATCAGGAATCCACCCAAGCCAAACAGCAGAAACCTGATTATCATGAATCCAACTATATAGATATCTTCCACGTCCTCCATGGACACAATCGACAGACAAATGATCTTCCACTTATTCCAGGAATCCAACAGATATCCTGACGCGTATATGTGCCGGCATGGCAGGCAGGTTCCTTCTGACCCATTGTTTGGGCGGAAAAAATGTGATCAATTGCATTCAGAGACCAGCCGACCAGATCCATAGTTGCTTGTCGAGGAGAGTGCAGAGAGATGCTCCAGATAGGACTACACTAATGTTGATGACATTTTCAGGAAATGTCCGCATTGGTGCAAGGGACAAGTGATTAAAAGTCATTAACAGACTTTTGCATAACTTAACAAGCTGTTGATAATTATTAATTAATTATTAATTAATTTAATTTGACTCGGGTATGTTGCAGCAGGAAACACAGAAAACTTTCAGGAAATTGACCCTCAACAATTGGACAATGTCATTCCTAATGTACCTGTAGTATTTGCAATCAGTTCCCTTCTTTTTCTTTATCCAAATAAAGTGCTTTTTGGGCCTAAATAATGCAAAAATTCAGGAGATTTTGCCAGAAGTTAACCAAAGATTACATTAAAAACCTTATGGCCAATACTGCTGGGTACAATGATTGTGGGCAATACCTGTGTTACAGCAGTGTTACAACAGAAGGATTGGAGGTATGATATGCACATTTAACAGCAGGTCGGTAAAGGACAAACATGGTACTGCCATGCAATTAGTCTTACTTTAGTTGGAGTTTGAATAGCAAGAAGTGCTGACGCCGCCCAGCCCTCCAAAACATAAAACATTCCATTTTAATAGAACATTAGATATAAAATTATAAGCTATTGTACATTAGATGACACATTACATTGTTTTCAAATGAATGCATCGGGGAAAAAAATATATAATTTAGGTTTATTATATGTGGTAGTCTATAATCTATCGTAACTTCCCCTTTTTAAAAAAAACAAAAATATATCTTGTCTGGGCTAAGACCAGGTACTCCTTAAAGGCTGGAGACGCCCCTGTCTAGGACTGTAAGTGAAACATTCAACCAGTAAAACTTTTGCTTCATTCATCACTAATCATCTTCTCTCGTTCTCCAGACACCAAGCTGTTTCCAAAAGCCTTTAAACATCTAATTCTCTACACTCTTCATTTATTTAAAATAAACATAAAAATTGTATTATTTTGTCTGAGTCTGATCCTGCATGTGGGTCAGAAAGCTTTCTGAATCCATGACAGAAACCGCGATGGGCATGTGCCAACCGCCTGCATCAGTCAGTTTGTGTGTGACACAGCACCACCAGAGGAGACACAGCACATCACTGCCTCACCTTACTCTTTTCTCATCTATTTGAAAAGGCAATGTGCAAATTTAGTCGTTTTGACGACAAGTATGTTAAAATCATACAAAAAAACTAATTTATAGAACAATCAAGTGGACAAGACTGAGACTTGTAACTTTCCAATTCAAGCAATCTTAACATATCTAAATGTAGTAAAATTCCAGACTAGTCAAACAACTTTTCCACACCTTCAGAACCCACTATAAACTACCATGTAAAAATCAAAGAAAGCAGGAGAATAAATATAAAAATGGTAAACTTTAATCATTTACATCCCATAGAAAATTGGCTTTCTCAAAGCAACAAGGATAACACACAACTGGTTTTTGTTGTTTATAACACAGACATACACTATTTAGCAACATAAAGAAGGGGACATGATTTACTGTTTTCTGTTCTTAACATACTTCGATGTCTAATTCTGCATTTATTAGCCTTTTCCTTCCTTCCTTAGCCAGAGACACATGAATAATCAGAATCTGCTTTATTTATAAACAAACATGGTGATTTCACTCTGAATTCTTCAGAGTTGTCAGTAGGTGACTGTGATGGCCACATTTCAGGAAAGTCAGTAACCCTCATGTACTTTAATTTATTGTTTTGTACATTTATGGTTGTCATTCATCCAAACATAATGACACACTTACAATAAAAGTGTAATGGTCATTTCAAATGCAATTTGTAAATGAGCACAATTTGTTCACTTATGTATTGTTATCTCAGTTCTCACCTTTGCTTTGTGATTACCACAAATTTTTCCTTTCTTTTACTGGTTTCTTACCTTCTATGATCCCTGGGAGTCTGCGTAGACAAAGGCTTGTGACCAGGGCTCAGAGCCCCTAAATATATGGAATGGAAAATTGGACACCACCACCAGCTTTTGCTGGAGAGGGTGTACAATTAGTCTTACTTTAGTTGGAGTGTGAATAGCAAGAAGTGCTGACGCTGCCCAGCCCTGTCTGTTTGGATTTAATATAATTGTTTGATTCTCCTGCTGGAGAGGGTGTACTTGTATTTTCTTCGGTTTAGTTCTTTAGTAGCTTTTTGTACTTACCTAAAATACTTGGACTTAAAGCTTGACATTTTTTATTTATTTACTTGCTTGCCTTTAGTTTATCAGTAAACTTGAATGTACTGTGTTGTTGTAATGTATTGTCGTTAGTGGCTGTGTTGTTTAGCTACCCCATGGCTTTTTTTAAGTTAAATTCATTTTGTTTCTTTGACCTCTTATAAACTCAGTATTATTTTTTGTAAATATAACTTTTGGGTTAAAATATTTAAAAAAACCAAGGGGGTTTTTACTACCATTTTTTTATTTTAAAACAAAGGATATCAATATTTGCAAAATTTGTTTTGTCTTTTTGAGGCCTGTAGAATAACCTTGGCATGTTGTTTGCCAGCATAAAAACTATTTACCCATCTGCTTTATGATATTAGTTGTTTCACTGTTGAAGTTGTTTAGACAAGAGATGTCATACATTTGATAGTCTTTTTGATAACCAAATGGAGCAGTACTTAAAGCAATATTGAGTCCATTAGAGAATAATCACTCCTGTTGCACAGCAACCTTGAATCACAAATGGATTTACTGTGGACATACTCCTATCTATATTATAAAAAGCCTATTTTCTTAGTATGCACATCTTTGGATCTACCTCACAGTGGCAGATGTATTGCTGGGGACTTTGAGGAAGATTTTTCTTACAAGTGTAACATGGATCAAAAGCTTGATCCTGGAGAGTTGTCAGAGATCAAAGACAAGGTTCTAGAGTCTTGCCTTTCATCAGCTAGAGCTTTGCCCATGTGTGGATGTGTGATGTTACAAAGAAAGTCTCATTACGATTACACCAGTAATTACTAATCAGATATATAATTAGTAATTTCATTTTATGGGGTGAAATTTAAAAAAGCCCCGATTGCACCTGGTTTTCTGTTCCACATGTTTTCTGTGTCATTGTCCTATTTCTAGTTTAATGAGATTTACTTTCACATGTAACTGCAAATGCATTAGACAAGTGGCAAGGTCAATACATGTAGGCATGTATTCTGTGGTTTCTGTATTCATGTATTCTGTTATCATAGTCCAAGGAGACAGTACAGTTAAAAACTAGATATTCATATACACTGTATAAAAAGACAACAAATTTAAACATAGGGTTAACAAAATTGTTTCTTTTTGCGAAATGCCAATATGCAGAAGTACACATAGATTTCCTTAGCATTAGGGAAAACGGTATTTTAAATTGTATGACTTCGGCCAAAAGTTTTGTGTATTGTTATGTTGTGCATCAATAGATTTGGTTTTGCTATGAATGATTATTTATAAGTGCCAAAGGCAATTATTAACAAAACTGGTAAGTTTGACCAAAATTATGAAGTCCAGGTACCACCTGATTATCAGGAATTAATAGCCAAACAGCTCTCTGTCTGTCAATTATTGATTTATGAATACCTGCATGGAGAGGTGCTATTACTGAACAATAGATGACGGAATGAGCTGCGCAAACAGGTAGCCTTGCACACATATACAGATAAAAATACAACTTATCTCTGAAATATAAGAATTTATCGACAAAATACTTAATCTTCCAGTTAAATTTTTTTAGTACACAAACTCCCTAACTAGGCTAGCAACAGCCCTCTAAATTACTACGTAAAATTGAAAAGAACAATGAAAACTTGTAGGCTTTGAATAAAAAAGAAGCAAAAAGGACCAAATAAGACAAACAATAATCAATAAAATGAGGAAGTAATATCACATAAATATGTATGTTTAAGAACCAAGAATTGTTTTTCGAACGGAGAAGCTTTGGCGGCTGTTCTCCGTCTTGTGGCTGGGGGTAGGGGGGATTCTGCTCGGACTAGCGCATGGAGGAAGCATGAGGAGCTGCGGCTCCTCTGCTATCTTCTCTCAGTGGAGTGTAGGGAAACCGCTTAGTCAAAACAAGCAGAGACACCGTCTATTCTTCAGGAACCTACGATTTTCTTTTTTTTTTGTAGGTGCTCAGATAAGCCAGCTTCAGAATTATTTTCGGCCGGGGTACTGTCACCGGATACACAAACAGCAGATTGTATTCAATTTTGGATACAAAGTATCGTGGCAGCTACAATCCTTTTACTTGACCAGCAAGATCCAGACGTACATGCGAGTGTCCCCCCCAATGTAGCGGGTGCTGCAGGAAAGCGAGGAAGCAATACTGCTGCTAGCAGTTTTGTTAGATCTATGATTTCACAGGACTTCATGCTGGGACTGAGTGGGATTCATAGTTATTTACCAATCCCTTTTGTTCTCTGTGTAGTTCAGTCCTTTGTGTTCCTCCCATTGCTGGGCCCACCTTAGGTCCAAAGAGTGGGATACAGGTCACAGTCTTTGGAGCCACTATGCATGTTATCGCTGCAGAGTGACATATTCTTAGAGAGTACTGCTTTTCAAACTTCATCATTTCCAATATGGAAATGTGTCTGTATTTTATCTTCCTGTTGGAAGGAAGGAAGGAAGGAAGGAAGGAAGGAAGGAAGGAAGGAAGGAAGGAAGGAAGGAAGGAAGGAAGGAAGGAAGGAAGGAAGGAAGGAAGGAAGGAAGGAAGGAAGGAAGGAAGGAAGGAAGGAAGGAAGGAAGGAAGGAAGGAAGGAAATAATCTTTGTGATTGTAATGGGATGTTTTCTTTTATTACTTTAAAAACTTGACTATGCCTCTTTTTATTTTTGCTTTATCTTTTCTCATCAGCAACTGTTTCTCAGATGGAACATTTTATAGCAATCAGATTCAGGGACCATAACAATAGACAGATATGGTTAATTCCAAAATTGTTCCTTCCACATAATTAAAATATGTTTCTTCTTACTAGAAGAAATGTTTTGGATGGGTCCTCCCAAAATGAACGTGATTGAGAATCTTTGGATGGAGTTAAGGATCAGGATGATGGTAAAGAGACTATCAAATCTTTAAGGCATGTGTGACCGCCTGATTGCTCTCTGTTGAATATTGTACACACACAAACTCAACGTCATGCCCCTATTCCTTACTTAATGAACATCCTCCAACAGCCAGGGCTGTAGTGTTTGTAGTGCTGCTGGAGCAGTCCAGCCCAGTGCTTCTGGTCGGAATGCCCTACTCTTAGTTTGAAAGGAGGTGTAATGGTGGAAAGAAGGCAGATCTTCTTAGCTGGCTCTCAAGCAGGAAATTGTGAGTGAGTCTCCTCCGTGAATAGAGGTGGTAGTGAAGTTTTATACCAGCACTGGTGCCTTGAATCCAATCAGCCGTTTGTCTCTGCAGTTGCTGCTTCAGGCTGAACTTTGTTTGCAACTGTGCACAATTTTTGTTCCCACTGGATTGGTTGGAAAACATGTGTGGTGGAAAATTGTTATGTAATTAGGAATGAAGTGTATATTCTCTGTTTAGTGAATGTATCTAAGGCAGAGGACAAGGTTAGGGGCAAGCTTATTGTTCCAGCTTAATGTTATGATAAAGATATATGTGTCAGGTCACCAGAGAGACAGATGCCAGGGCAGTAAGATAACAGTCTGGCCTTCGGATGTGCTGCTTGATGCGTTGGTATCAGACTCGCATGAAACAGTTACTCCGGAGGCGGGGCGTGAAGGTTGGAGAAGACATCTACAGAGATAAACAATGATTGCTGAATACTATTTAAGGGGTTAGTTAGAAAGGTTGGATAGGGTGATGCACGAGTAACTCTGTCCCCTCCGTGTTCTGGCCAGATATGTTTGCATTAAATACTTAAACGCCTTCTGGGACTCAAGTCTTCGTTATTATGAAAACTCTGAGATACTTTTTTTACCATAACACATGGAGTGGTGTTTTCTTCCCGTGTTGTTTTTTTTTTGCATTAATTTAATGGATTAGACTAGCAAGTTATTAAACATGGAGTGGATCCTTCTCTTCTTTCCCCTCCTTTTTATTTTAAAAACTGAGCTGAAATGAACATGTGCCATCATTATTAAAGTTAAATAACTGATTGCTATTGTATGATCATTTAATTATTTGTGTCGATACATATGAGCCTTATAAATGAAACTGTGGCTTTCGGGTTTGTTTCATTTAATGTTTAGAGTAATAAGCCCTCTGCCTCAGGAGCGGTGGTCGGCTGTGGCTGCCAGGGTGCTCTCCATGTAGCCCTGTGTCAATGCCTTGGCTTCTGCTGTTGATGTGGTGGTGCCGGTGAGATGGCTCCTTTGATGCCGTTCCCTTACCTTACCAGGCTCATCTGTACTCGGCCCAATATCCTGTTTATTGTTGCTAATGACTGTGTGTGTGTGTGCATGCGGGTTGGATAGGGGGGTATAAATGTGATCATGCTTTTAAATCTGTGGGGGAGGGATGGGAATGTGGTTTATGTGCTGTCATTTTAATCTGTAAAGCACTTTGAGTTACAATGTTTGTATGAAAAGTGCTTTATAAATAAAGTTTGAGTGATTGATTGAAGAACTGTGATATGCTTACGTCCTTTGTGAGGTTTTTGTGTTTCAATGGTAAAACATTAATCCATAGTAATCTTATATGTCAGAAGAGAGACCTGACTGGGACTCCAAAGCAAACAACATTGATTACATGTAACTGTCACACCTGGAACTCGCCACTAAAGATAAATCGAAACAAATCCTAATGGAAACATGCAAAAAGCTAATCTGCAAATAAAAGAACAGTTTGATTGCAGCAGAACCAGTCTGGCCCTTCACAAAAAGTATCATGTATCACTTGCTCGAGGATAATTCTTCTCACCGTTTGGTTTAAGAAGTATGTTTTAGACTTTTTTGAAAAGAACCAGCTTTAGCTCTGAAGTTCAGGTTTGCACATTAATTGTGGATTTCTCCCTATGGCAAAGCAAAACCCACTCTACATGTAGCGTGCCCCATAACTGTGACAACGTTTGGTGGTAGATTTATGAAACATTTACACACTCAAATTCAATATAATTTGGAAGTTTTTAAAGTTCTTTACACATCTGTGGGCAATGTCCAAGATGACACTCAAAGCTTTCTGTTTATAGGGAATGTGTGTGTTTCTTGTTTATTTTGTATTTGCTCTTATGCTAGTGGAATCAATGAGTTTAGTCCTTGTAGATCCTCAGAGATATGAAAATACATATAGCCCTCAGTCAACAGTTTCCTTTCCGTTTTTTCTTTCAGCTGTCTAGCGGACTGATTAAATTACAAAACCAAAGCCTGTGGAAAAACACAAAAATTGCAGCAGAGATGTCATTTACCCTTTTCCATATTGTATGCAGCCTCAAATACAGTTTACCATTATTTTTTAAATTGCATTTCCCAAACAGTGATCAAATAAGAACCTTTTCCTTTCTTTCAGGCTTTGAAAGAAACTTGTTTTTCATACTTTTAAAAAAGAATAGTTGACTAGAGGTAACATATATATATATATATATATATATATATATATATATATATATATATATATATATATATATATTGTTATAGCAATAAGAAAGGGGCAGACTCTGACAGGAGAGGCAGTCTGGTTTAACAGTCTTGATTATTGCAGGGCTTTCTTTGTGGAGTTTATTTATACCCATACATGTCTGGGTTTCTTTGAGGGGTGGCTCTATATTCCTCACAGCTCAGGACATGCATGTAATCTTAAATTTTGATTAAAATGTAGTCTTAGTTTGGAAATACTTGGTTGGATTACATCATTACGGCCCAATGATGGACATATAATCTCTTCAAGGGGTTCCCCTTGTCTTTAAAACCTATAAGCGGCTGAAATAGAATCCCACCCTCTTCCAAGACCCTAAACAGAACAAAGCAAATATTCCATGAATTAAACTCTAATGTAGAAAATAACCACACTGGCAAAAAGTTGTCGGCTTCCCAGTGAAAAGCTGTTGTTGCATCAACAAGAAGTTTGTCAGGTTGGTGTTACCACACACACTCTTAGCAACAAAATGGTAGATCCACAAGCATCTCATCGGTGTCGGAGACATCACCACTCCGTTCTGGTCACTCCTGTCTTTTCATTGTCTGCACCTGTCTCCAAGCTGTCACACCTGATCCCAGAACCCCGGCGCCTGGGCAATTTAAGTGTGTGTGTGTGTGTGTGGGGGGGGGGTTTATCAGTTTTTATTTAACACCTCAACGTTTTTACCTCCCATTGGCAGTGTGTTAAATATTAAATAGTTAAATAATAAAAATCAGAACTGCCCTTTTTGACAATATGTACATATTCATATTATACATAATTTAAAAAAGGACTGGCTGAGGTAGATTCTGGAGTTTTTCCGAATGATCCTTCTGTTCTAGATCGGCGGTCAGAATGTTTGTTTTTGTTCTCCAAGAGGAGTCGCGGTTGATTCACGGTCACAACCCTGCTGTGTATCTGCTTGAGTACGTGAGTGAGCCGTCTTCAAGATCATTGTCGCTCAAGTACCTCTGATTCAGAAAGAAATGAGCAGACATCACCAAACAACTGGCTTTGTAAACTTAAAAGATTTGCTTGCAAACCAGTTAATAACAACAGCAAACAAAAAACACAGCAACAAGCCCTGCTTCTTCCATGTCGATTCTCTTGTTATTTTTCTGCTGCTTTGATCAGTGACGCTACTCACCGCTGAAACTGTCCTGATACACCCAGAAAGAAAAATAATGTAATCTCCAACTCACTGTTCTTAGCTGAGTCTGCTTATCCACAGAGCCATCATCTCGAACAAAAACAATCCTTTTACATCCAGTTAATGTACTTCATTAAAGTAATCGGTCCACAAGTCTTCCTCAATCCAACTCTACCGCTAAAAACCTTTGGAAATTCCTTGCGTGTATTTCTCTGAATGTATACAGCATGACTACCAGTTAGCATCCTCTTAATAGCGCGCTTCTTCTTCTTCTCGATAAATATTCACGGCTGGCAAACAACAAATTGGTGTGTTACTGCCACCAACTAGTAAGAAGTGTGGACAAGAATGTCAAAGGGACTCATTTTAGCAAACTACTGTAACAAAGTGTCTTCTTTTAATGCATCCAAAACTCCCGATTAGTAACCTATCGCACCCTCTGTTGGTTGTCTTGGGCCAATGCATTTGCATGAGGCATTGTAATCTGTAATGGGCGGGCCCAATACGTGGTGCCGGGCCTGCCTGATCCTCCTTTCCTTTTGTCTATTTAAACCCTTTATTTCCTCTCACTCCGCGACGGATCAGTAATGTCTCAATGTGTCTCACCCTACCTTTTTCCTTCCTACTCGTTCCTGTCAGTCTGGTGTCCTGTACCATCTTTAGCATGGTCATCAGCCAATAAACAACCCTGCCTATCCACCACCTGTGTTTGGGTCCATACCGCTCAACACACATCTGACAGTAGGCACACAAATGTTAGCAACTCAATTGAGCTGCAAAACCTACAAATCAGAGAACCACACCATACAAAAAAAAAAAATATATATATATATATATATATATATATATATATATATATATATATATATATATATATATATATATATATATATATATATATATATATATATATATATATATATATATATATATATATATATAAATTATATATGCAGGCAAGCAAAAGAGTAAGGGGAGTGTTTTTAGGTCGAGAAGTATAATACCTATGTGTGAGAACTTTTTATCCTACTCCTTAACTGAATTTGCAAGCTCATGATCACATTACATGACTTTAACTTAATGCAGTGGTTCCCAAAGTGGGGGGCTTATATGAGCTCATATAAAGTTTTGTAAATAGTGGCACAATGTGAAAAACCGCACAGAACTACGAAGGATTTCATACTGCCCTGCACTATGGACATCGTTCCATCTATGATTCATAACAGAGGCCAGCAAACTGTGGGTTATTCCTCTGTCCAATATGAGCATTTATGAGATGTCAACGGACATAGGGACTTTGTAGAGATCTACACAGATAGGGCAAAGATTATGGCTGGGAAACTAGGAGGGCAGCAGGCGTTCATAAAAAGCGTCTCCCCCAATATTGCAGCGCTGCATTATACACCGCGACGCACTGGCGTCTAAACAGCCGAGTCCTGAGTTTAATGATGTAATGATCGACATCTTCGGCACAGTCAGCTACATCAAAACACAAACAGTAAAAGCCCTGATTTTTGTGGTACTGTGCTAGAAAATGGGCACAGACAGACATCCATTCTGTTTCACAGCGAGTACTGATAACTGTCATGTGTGAAGGTGCTGCCCAGGAGATTTGCATCTTTTTGAAGGAAGAGGGCATTTTACTGTAAAAAGTTTAAAATGAAACTTGCATACAGTGGCATATTTCTGAATGCAATGTTCAGTGAACCAACTTTAGTGATCCAGGGCACAAACACACACCTCAGCTCCACCTGGCAGATAAAGTGACATCACAGCAGACTCACACCAGTTACTGAAAAGTTGATGATTGAAGACCTCAGTTTGGCAAAACAGCCTTTACAATAGTTTTATTTTCGTCCAAAAGTTCCTTATGTTTTAAACCAATTACGCAGAGAGAGGAATTTGAAATGTATTGAAAGCTATGTTAGATATTGCTACACAGTAAAACTAATTAAAAAAAATATATATTAATAAAATAATGATAATTAAAAAGGGGGGGGTCGTGAACATTTTCTTATGAATGAAAGGGCGGCACAGAGGAAATAGAATAGTTAGGGAACCACTGACTTAATGTAATGCAAAAACATATCCATTATGGTCACAACTACTTGAAACCACAGAGTAAAACTAGCCATTAAAAATTATTGGTATCAATGGATCCTCAATGCATGTCTATCCTGAACTTCTCGAGAGAAATATGAATAATTATTATTAAATTGATCAGTTTGGATATTAATGAGCTAATTATGAATTTCCCCAAATATTTACAGGATTGGGATCTCAGCTTTAGCTAGGAATTAAAAAAATTAACATGGAAGATGTGTGACCTTCAACAATTTAATCATGATAATGAAAATGTAAAGGTCATGAAGCTGGTATTAAAACTTTAATAAGAAAAAAAAACAATATAATGATATTGCAAAAATAAAGCAAATAGAGTGGATGGATAAATAACCGTCATGTTGATTTTGCCTGATTGGTAATCTAAAGAGTATTGGGATATACCGGATGAAGTCCTAAAGGCTTTAATGGAGCAACACCTGGAAGTGCTGAATGTAAAGAATGTATAAATCTGAGCAGGATGTCGGTATACCTCGTCACAATCATTAATGACTAGTAGTATAACAACCTTCTGCTCTGAATCAATTCTTCGCCAGAGGAGTAATGGTCTGAGGGAGAGTTGTGCCTCAGCTCAGTAGGTCACTTGACAAAAACAGGCAGGCAGAGAGTAAGAAGTACAAAAAAAATGGTTTCACTATGTGCTCTAAGGAAAGCAACATAGGCGTCATTTTAGCCGGGGACATGTCTCCACAACTTTTCTAAACCTGATGCGGAATATATTCCCAGGGCAGATTTAACATTCACTTGTGCTCTCAGCACAATTTTCACATCATCAGTGCCTGAATGCACTATTATTGAAATTACTCCATTGCACTTTTTTATACAGTCATGGTTTCTTTCTGCGCAGATGCTGCAGCATTCTTTGCAGTGGATACATCAAGGTTTTAAAAGACTAGTGTGTATGCAAACACGTTCAGGGCAGAGTCCTGCAGTGCCGCTGGTACCCGTTTCAAGATGGAAAAATGCATCAATTAAATTTCATGGGTCTGGCTGAAGTTTTTTTTACTGCAGGTTAAAAAATATTAATTTAAAACTTTTGTTTGTTTACGACTCCCAAAGAGAATGGTGTTGATATATTGTGTTTGTGGAGAGAACATGCCAGAATATTCCCCCAACTTTGCGCTGGCAGAGGAATATTCCCACTATCTAAGCATCATGCGCTGCCAGGGAGATTTTTTCTGTGATTGAATTTGCGATTCAGGAACAGAGAGTGTAGATAAAGCCAGGGACTGTGGACAATATTTTGTTCCTGCACAGCGATCTCTGCATCAAATAAATATCAGCTGATTTAATGTAAATTATAGTAGAATCAATTATTTGTCTTTTATTGCTTTGGAATATTCCACCCGCGGGTACCCGCCCCATTGTAGGACTCTGGACTGCTAGTTAAAGTTTCCCCGCACAGAACGGCATGGGTTGTAAAGGAAACGCGTTTTATTATTGCGCATATATGACTTATGGCTTTTGAATTCTTGCATGCTATAATAGCTGAAGATTGTTACGTGTCTTCTCATTCTCGTCACGTGTCTCCTCATTCTCAATGGCAAACAAAAAAAGCCAAAAGTAAAACCCCAAAGTCCAAAGAGCAGTTTTTGTTCAGGGTCAAAATGACCTATACCTGCCTCACACATTTGCCATACAATATTCCTAAAGCAAACTATCTTGACAGTCCAAAGGAGTAGGGTGTCATGCATGATCTCCTCTCGCCTGCTAAATAGTACAGTGTGTACACAACCTTCCTGGCAGCACTGACAAGTGATCTCATTAAAGCCGTCTTCCTCTTGATGAGCGAGCAAAGCAGCTCACTAGTATAACAACTATGTCCTTGACATACAAAAGTCAGTTTTGGTGAAACAGCTGCTTAATTCCCAAATCTGCCTCACTAACTAGGCCCCACTGGGTCTTGTCCAATACTCGTTACACTTTGGTTGTGTGTGAAGCCAGTACTGACTCAGTTAAAGTGAGCTCTATAGCACATTCTGAAGCCCTCTCTCACTGAACAGAGGGGAAAAAAGATCAGGACAATCAACAGACAATAGGAGCTTGTTAAAAAAATTTTACTTACATGGTACTTACATAAGTCAAGCCTAATTTAGTCATAAACCGGCATCTTGAGGCATGCATGTTCACATTTGTAAGTAAAACTTTGTCCTCAACATGTAACCAGATCTCAAAGTAGGCCATCAGCTGAACAACAGACATCAGCTGAACATTTTAAAGAAACAAGAGATGTCTGACCTTTACAAATTAACATTCATATCATCAGTCTTACAACTTTATGAGCAAACCTCGACACAATATGAAAAATTGTACAGTGCATTCTGTTCATTAATGTGAAGTTAAGATGTGATGTAGCACATTCTATATATTTTTTTACAGGATTCAACTGGAGCTTATTGGGAATGAATGAAAACCGACTAAATGTCTGTAAGTTTCTCTTTGAAATGTCATACCGGTCATATGTTTTTGTTCTAATATGTATTCAGTGTTGTTCTTTTTTGTTTTTATTGTTGTTTTTATGCTTTCCCCTAATCATGAATTGTCTTGTTGCTAAAAGTGTGCTATAAAAATACATTTACATTGCCTTGCCTTGTTTCTCGATTCCTTTTGCTGAGAACACAAGTTCCATCACAACGAAGAAAGAAAAGAGGGAGAACTTGGTAAAACTGTTTAATGTCAAATTTGATTTGCTATGCTTGTCAACCTCTAAGGTGGTCTTTCTTGTCCTTTTTATATTCTTAAGAAAACAAAGGTTTCACAAATCTTGGACTGTGTAATAAAGTATCTATAGAGTAATCTAGTTGGGGTTTTATTGGTGTCTGTATGTTTAAATGGCCTAATGAAGGCAAAACACAATCAAAAATCAAATGGCCTTAGCACAGATAGCAGGTACGTCAGGTATTCCTAACTTTAGCGTTATTAATGGCTTACAGTTAGCCTCTCCATACATCTAGATAAGTGGTTAAGGCTGAACAACATCTCAGTCCAAATGTATAGAGCATACTGATATGCTACTGAGCAACTTAATGGGCAGAAAAATGTGAGTCCTGAGCTAAATTCTGGTATGTTAAAATCTGTGGAAAAAGTAAAATAAGACTGTGAGGCTACAATGAGTTGACGAGTTCTTGCAACCGGGATATTCAGATTTGTTTTTGACATAATGTGAGAGGGGAGCTTTTTCATCTAGGAGAGGGTCAAAACCTTTAGTTTAGCTGACTCAGGATCTGCAGGAAAATAATGACAAGTTTGCCCAGAGGAAGTGTCACCATGCTGTGAGACCCCAGCTTTGGTGAGTGAAACAAAGCTTTTATTGGTGTGATTAGGATAAAGACTATTTTCAAGGGGGCCGTCTGTTGGATTATAAGCCATTTAAGTACTCAGTAGTTAGTAGTTATAAACAGTCTCAAGGAAATCCTAACTTTTACTGTTATAACTGGAGATGCATATTTGCTCATTTGCATGTGAAAACAATGAAAAAATTATGTATTCTGGACTGTTGTTTTCACTGAAGTTACTGGGAGTGGTTAACCCTCATGATGTGTTCATTTTGTGTTAAAACAATTTGTGTTCCCGGTCAAAGACCGTTCCACTAAGACTCAACATAAAAAAAATCTATTTATACACAACTTGTTGTGATAGATGTTTTAATTAGCTTAAATTCTAGTGAATATTACAAGTTTTGAACACTTATACATGTATGTTTTAGTGGCCTGTGTGTCTCACTAATCTGATTTTATACACTTCAAGGTGAATTCAATAAACATCATTTCTGGATTATTTTTGAGTATAAGAAATAATCTGATGACACGTGGTATGCTATTTATTACAGAGTACTTTGGGTTAAAGTTATCAAGGACATTTGCTTTGAAACCATTAACATTTTTATACAGTCAGAAAAAGTAACAACTGTTATGTTCCTGGTCAAATGTGACTGAATATTTTGTCTACAAACAAAATTATCCCAAAACTGCACTTGACATTTTCTCAATATTCCAGGATCAATGTCTTTATAAATTAAAAAAACAACTAAAAATAACATAAGAAAAATAACAACCAGTATATCAGATGTCTTTCCACATGCTTCCCTTGGTTCTTTCCAGGAACACCATCTACAGGTTTCCCTTTATAGGCCTGCATTTTCCAAGCATAACTTGTCATGGTATCACATTTTGTCAAATAGTTATACCATATTTAGAATCAGGAAGGCTTTACTGCCATGTGTGAAGAGATTCACAACATTAGGAAATCGTTGCTGTACTTTGTGCAAACATATGATAGACACTTATTAAGCATGTGATAGATAAAAAAAGTTAAAGGAAAATGGGGTGAACAGATTCATATATACATGAGTGCAGGTTATGATCAGTGCAAAATCAGACAGGTGCAAAAACACAACACATGTGACAGAAACAGAGTGGGTGGTGGGAAAAGTCTTAGGGTTATTGTTCATGAGTCCAACAGCAGAGGGGAAGAAACTGTTCTTATGTTAAGATGTTCTGGTTCGAATGAACCTGCTCCCCTCAGGCAGGAGGTTTGAACCTCCTGCCTGAGGGGAGCAGGTCAAAAAGTCTGTGTCCAGGGTGAGAAGGGTCAGATGTGATCCGACCTGCACGCCCAAGTCTCCTGGAGGTGTACAGGTCCTGTAGAGATGGGAGTCTTCAGCCAATCACCGTCTCAGCAGAGCGCACAACATGCTGCAGTCTCTGTTTGACCCTGATGGTAGCTCCAGCATACCACAAGGTGATGGAGGATTTGAGGATGGACTCGATGATTGCATTGTAGAACTGCATCATCTTCTGTGCCGGCAAGTCACATTTTTTCAGCTGCCTCAGGAAGTACATCCTCTGCTGAGCCTTCTTTATGATAGAGGTGATGGTGGGCTCCCACTTGAGGTCCTGGGTGACGGTAGTGCCCAGGAAGCAGAATGAATCCACAGTGGTGCAGGGGATGTCAGCCAGGATGATGGAGGGGAGTTGGGTGTGTGCTTCCTAAAATCCACAATAATCTCCACTTCTTCTGGCCATTCAGCACCAGGTTGTTGTGGCTGCACCAGGACACTAGACATTCAGTCTCCATCCTGTAGGCAGACTCATTAATTCCAATAACGGTGGTGTCATCTGCAAACTTAATTAGCTTGTCAGAGATGGCTTGCTTGGCATATACTGGGTGAAGCGGTAGCATCCCCTAAAAGTGACAAGATGTTCGTCCACTGTGACATTTGGACCTTGGTTATACATGAGTGGGGGACGCTCCACCCACTTGACCCACACTTCTCTTGTCGCTGCCAGTTTGTCTTGTTGATGACGACCTGGTCTTGTATCCCGGTTGTCAAAGCAAATTGATTGTTGTAACATCAAATTTTTGGAATGACATGGAAGCACAAACAATGTTCCGACCACACTCTGCATCCCATAAACTGTTAGTATACACGTTTCTGGATCTGTGCACATCAGCCAAAAATCAAAACACCCATGTATGTGTTGATGTCTGTCTGGTGGACTCAGTCAGGAGCTTTTTAAAGCAAGATTTGATGTCATCATCACAGGATACAGCATACCTTGTTGGACTTAAAGTTGTCCTGATGGAATGTTCAGCTGAAAGCCTACCTTTATTCTCAGGTAGAAATGTAGACCAGGACCATTGTTAACCAGTTCCCATTCTTTCCCTTGAATGTGACAGCAACCTCCGCATGGTCATCCTCTTCATAACTGGGTTCTTCCTCATCAGTTATTTCTCACCCCTCCTTTCCACCGGACGCGTAAGCAGCACGTTACAGGAGCAGCACGTCATACGCAGCTGATAGCCACCACTGTAGTCAATAGAACCCTTTCCACCGGAGGCGAAAGCAGCACAAGTCTGCCGCGTCTCAGAAGCGTCATGTCGCGGCACTTTTCTATATATATATCCTATTTTCTATGCGGTACGCCTCTGAAACACGTAAATTTCTACATTTTGGATAGGGAAAAACAGGAAATATAATGGCTCGGCACCTGAAATTTTCTAAATAAATGAAACGTCCTGCTTTGCGGTTGCTTTACTTAAAAAAAAGTCACTACCCGGTGAGAAGTCAGTACCTCGCGGGAGGGTCTCATTTGTGTGTCACCACACAAATGAGCGATTGTGGATATTCCCTGACATAACAAACTTATTGGTGGATATAAAACCGACATAACATAAAACACAGACCTTTTGGAGCCATATTGTTGTCTTTTCCTGGTTATTGTTGTCATAGACGATTATATATGTCTATGGTTGTTGTGTTTACTGACGAAACCACGCGTGATTTTGCTAATCTCGAGTGAATTCGTGCTCTCTCTGTGACAGCTGCTTCCCTGAAGCTATGCGCCCCATACGCACCCGGTGGAAAGGGCCAAGCAGCAGAATACGCAAGTGAAACGTGCTGCTCCTGTAACGTGCCGCTTACGCGTCCGGTGGAAAGGAGGGGTTAGTCTGTCATCTTCAGTTTCTGACACTTCCTCCTCAAACCTTTCCTCACTGTCATTTTCCTGGCCTCTCTCCTCCTCATCAGTGTGGTGACCATCATCCTGCCGTTGTGGGGTATAGAACAAGTCAAGTCTCGACCACGCCTCCGTAGAGAGTTGGAGTTGGAATAACAGGCCAGTGTTAGCTCCCAAACCCCCCCCCCCAAAATTCCAAAATTGTATGCAGCTAAATAGAATTTGTTTTGTGTGTTCAAATCCTCTTTGTAGACAAAGTCATGGAATCGTAGGTCAATCTGTACAAATTAACAAACATTTTCAGTGTTAAAACTTTTTAAATTGCTCCAGACGCAACATAGGGATTAAGTCTGGATGATCACTGGTCACCATTAGAAAATGTGTCTTTACCAATACTACATTTCTTTTACAGTGCTTTGAAAAAAACATGTAACTAGTTCATCCATCTACAACTGGTCTGGTTGTCTTTTATTAGTTTTTTTTTTTTTTAGAATACAGTATGTGGATTTACATCAACCAAACTGTGTAGGAAGACAGAGCTTTTTTATTTTTTTGTAAAAATTATTTTTGTTAAATCTAAAAAACAGAGGGGGTTTCCGATAAAAAAATATCTTGCAAATTCTGAAAACCAGAATTTAAAAAAAAAAATTCAAGTGAATACAATACACTTCTGTAAGATTCAAAGTTATAGGATGTGTTCAACATATAAATTCTAGCTAAACTTGAATTATACACGTTTAGAAATGCAAAACACAGCATAAACTAAATTAAGATGAACACTTTCTTATATAAACCATTTGAATTTAAACATTAACAGAGCAATAAAACTACACTCTTGTCAGAGCTGACTGTAAACCCGAATAGTTGTATCTACTTAAAAAAATTCAGGTAACTTGTTGCCCTAAATTTGTTAAGTAAAGCCTGCCGCACACGAAAGCTATCTGCTGAGCAAAAAGTCATTTGACACCGTTTGCTCAGCAGATACCTCACTGTGTGCGACTAATTTTCAGTGAGTTTTCTGCCTCACGAGGCGTTGAGGTGAAAATCAAACAGGTTTGATATTTTTCGCCTCGCAAATATTAAAGTGACCAATCAAAACGCGGTCTCCACTCACATGATTCCAAGATGGCAGCCCACAGAGAAGATTACATTTTAGAAGATAAACTTGTGGGTACTCAACTGTAACCCATATTTTCCTAACCTTCAAACGGTGGCGGGGGCGACGCCTTATAAACAAAATGAGAAGCAGCATTTCCTTCAAATCTATATCTGCTTTCGTTTCATTCATTGTATCGCTTGAATATTTCCCCTCAGCACACAGCTCACGTAGAGCGCACACAGTGAGTTTTTCACCTCGCGAGGCGAAAATTATCAAACCTGTTTGATTTTCACCTCAATGCCTCGTGAGGCAGAAAAATCACAGAAAATTAGCTGCACACAGCGAGCTATCTGCTGAGCAAATGGCCTCAAATGACTTTTTGCTCAGCAGATTGCTCTCATGTGCAGGCTTAAGAAAGGAGTAGTTTATCAAGTGCAGTGGACTACATTCAATGTACTTGTGCCTTGAAAGGAATGGAAGTTTAAAGGTAAATGTACTAACAGGTGAGTCTACACCTGGTTCAAACAATGAACTGGTACTGTTTCTTTGTAACTTTTATGTTTTAAATGATAGTGTTTAAATAGCTGTGCCCTCTTCCTACTAATAAAATCATACTATTTACACTTCCACTCCATCTTCGGCTAGCTAAAGACACAATACATATTCCAAGAAAAAAATTACAGTTAAGCAGTGCGATGCTTCTGAAAATGACTAATCTAATTTCAGTGGGTTTGGAATCAATAATGACACCAGCGTTTGTACAGCTGAAACTCATTTTATTCAACGTATCCAGGGGCATGGCAATCCAATACACATCCAGGTCACTCACAGTACTAAAACCATGGCGCTAAATCCTTTGAAAAAAAAAAAGGTAAACCTAGATTTTTGTTGGGCGCTAAAGTTAAACTTGAAAAATATCTAAAATTAATTTATAAGCAGAATTAATGCTATGATAATGGCTGCCTTTATAGAGTATCTATAAATTGAGAAATGCAGGGCAATTAATTATACAGTATATGTCAAAAGATTACATTTAAACCTCTGAACTTGTTTTCCTTAACTCTAAATTTTAATATGTTGTCTTGAGCCACAAGCAACTGAGGAAACTCACAAAGGATGATTACAGATGCAATAAATCTCAGCTGATTAACAATTTTCAAAGAAGAAGTGAGGATAAAAATCCCTCTGAAAAAACTTAAGGGAGCTGGAATCAGAAGATTCCAAAAAGTGAAGTGACAGTGCAATTCATTTTATCCAGGAGGAACTTGTAAGGAAGGTTGGTATGGTCTTCAGGTGTCAAGGAATTCAGAGGTTCAAAAAGTTCTGGTTTTAGAGTCCTTCTAAAAAAATGCTAGACAAACTACTAATGTGACCAGAAATGTCTCCTGCTGTATGGAAGCCAAATTGCTTACCATTTTCCTTTTGTTGCTGCCGTGCCGGGCAGCTTGCCCTGCTGGGGCCTACTTTTTCCTTGCTTGCTAGATGGATAAATTCAGCTGTTTGAATATATTTCTTATAGCAGAAAAACATAGTCATCGTGTGGAAACCAAAAGGAGAGCCACCCTTACTTTAACTGAGGTAACGCTGTAAAAAAAAATCTTTGCAAGTCTATTATTGAGGAATGCAAAACTGTCAAATATTTAGCAATTTAAGTTTTTTGTATAACAAATTTTAGAAGGCAATTATTCAACATTTTTTAAGCCTCATAATCAAAGTACAAAAAATATTGTTACTGCACTAATAAAGGTATATGCAATTGTTTGATGCTTTTCTGTCTTTAACAAAAGCAATTTGTATTTTTTTTATTTGTGAAACAGCTGGATTTTAATTTCAGGTTATCATAAGGATTAATTAAGGATATCAAATATCCTTAAGGATATTTCATGTCAGGTGGAAAGACATTAAGGGTAACATAAAGCACTGGAGAGGATCTACATTGACAGAGACTAGATGCATAAGGCTAGAGTAGAGGGTAGACAGCCATTTTATCTTAGTAGGTAATTTATTTAAGTATTATCTTTCAAGAGGCTAAAGATAATGAAATTATGCCTGATAAATATGAAGACAAACATCATGGAACACAAGTCATTTTTTACTCAATTTGGCAGCCATTTTGATCTACCATTAATAGGCAGTCAAAAGAACAAGGCTTTTTCAGAAAAATCTTACCATAAAGTTCAACAAGCCCCAATGGGCATGGTTGGTAAAAAACACCCACTCGTGAGTTGGCAGAGAGTTATCACTTTGTAAAAGTGTGAAAATCTGCTTTTTAATTAACTTTATGTTTCTGAAAATATTATATCATAACACACTTGCAACACCCAGTGGAATTATTACACAAACCAAAAGGATTTATGCAATGCGGAGGCTACCGCTGACAGAAGAGAAATTTATAGTCCACAGAAATATTTATGGAACAGGCGGCTGCAACCACTTCTCTAATCTATAGCACTTTCAAAGAGCGTCACCAACTCATGCTGTCAGATGCTATCCTGCTCCTATTGCTGTTATTTGTTTGAATGCAGGACATCAGAGCACAACACAGACACTAAACTGACACAGAAGAGGAAAAGTCAGTCCACACAGCTACCTTTTTAATATTCTACACAGAATAACCAGCACTGAAAATGTTGGTTTCTTCTGTTGAATATCATACTATAAAAATAAATACTAAAGCTACTCTTCTTTTTTCAAGCAACACATATTAAAAGAAATATTGGTAAAAGAAATGAAGGGGAACACTAAAATAACACATCCTAGATCTGAATGAATTAAATATTCTTATTAAAATACTGTACATAGTTGAATGTGCTGACAAAAAAAAATCCCTAAAATGATCAACTGAAATCAAATTTATCAACCCATGGGGGTCTGGATTTGGAGTCACACTCAAAATTAAAGTGGAAAAACACACTACAGGCTGATCCATCTTTGATGTAATGTCATTAAAACAAGTCAAAATGAGGCTCCGTAGTGTGTGTGGCCTCCACATGCCTGTATGACCTCCTTGCAACGCCTGGGCATGCTTGTGATGAGGTGGCGGATGGTCATCTGAGGGATCTCCTACCAGACCTGGACTCAAGCATCCGCCAACTCCTGGACAGTCTGTGGTGCAACATGGGGTTGGTGGATGGAGCGAGACATGGTGTCCCAGATGTGCTCAATTGAATTCAGGTCTGTGGAATGGGCAGGCCAGTCCATAGCATCAATGCCTGCTGAAACACTCCAGCCACATGAGGTCTAGCATTGTCTTGCATCAGGAGGAACCCAAGGCCAACCACACCAGCATATGGTCTCACAAGGGGTCTGAGGATCTTATCTTAGTACCTAATGGCAGTCAAGCTACCTCGGACAAGCACATGGAGCACTGTGCAGCCCCCTCAAAGAAACATCAACCCACACCATTACTGACCCACCACCAAACCGGTCATGCTGGAGGATGTTGCAGGCAGCAGAACGTTCTCCCCTGTGACTCACGTGACGTCTGTCACATGTGCTCAGTGTGAACCTGCTTTCATCTGTGAAGAGCACAGGGCGCCAGTGGCGGATTTGCAAATATTGGTGTTCTGTGGCAAATGCCAAACATCCTGCGCGGTATTGGACTGTAAGCACAACCCGCACCTGTGGATGTCGGGCCCTCATACCACCCTCATGGAGTCTGTTTCTGACTGTTTGAGCAGACATGCACATTTGTGGCCTACTGGAGGTCATTTTGCAGGACTCTGGCAGTGCTCCTCCGGTTCCTCCTTGCACAAAGGCGGAGGTAGCAGTCCTGCTGCTGGGTTGTTGCTCTCCTACGGCCTCCTCCACATCTCCTGATGTACTGGCCTGTCTCCTGGTAGTGCCTCCATGCTCTGGAAACTACGCTGACAGAAACAGCAAACCTTCTTGCCACAGCTCGCATTGATCTGCCATCCTGGATGAGCCGCACTACCTGAGCCACTTGTGTGGGTTGTAGACTCCGTCTCATGCTACCACTAGAGTGAAAGCACCGCCAGCATTCAAAAGTGACCAAAACATCAGCCAGAAAACAGAGGAACTGAGAAGTGGTCTGTGGTCACCACCCACAGAACCACTTCTTTATTGGGGGTGTCTTGCTAATTGCCTATAATTTCCATCTGTTGTCTATTCCATTTGCACAACAGCATGTGAAATTGATTGTCAGTCAGTGTTGCTTCCTAAGTGGACAGTTTGATTTCACAGAAGTGTGATTGACTTGGAGTTACATTGTGTTAAGTGTTCCCTTTATTTTTTTGAGCAGTGTATATTTATTAATTAATTTTAATAATATTGCTTTAAATTGCTGAGCTCCAGATTCTTTTTCGAGTTTTACCAGATGTTTTATATGCATGGTGTGCATGGGGAAACCTAATTGTCTCTTAGTGTCATTATAAGGATAACCTTAGTAAATATTAAGTACAGTTTTTAATTGAGGATTTTGTTCATATCTATGCATAAACTGTAATTACTGACATTTCTGTAACGCTAAGATGAGTTTTATTAGCCACATCCAAGCCTGATTACTCCCACACAGAGGAAAACTCACACAGCAATGAAATAAAACTTGACAACATGAAGTAGACTAAAACAAAGGTATTGTTACATTTTGACATTGTTTGCTTTATGATCTGAAACAAATAAGTTTTATGAGAAAAAAAAAACTAGAAACAGAAGAAACCTATCAGAGGACACAGACCTTTCCCACCACTGGACAACATTCCTTCACTATAGAACCTACTTGAATTTTTTATCATTCCTGTTTAATATATAGGTTTTCTTCAGCTCCCCAATCAGTTATTATTCTTTGACTTCAGCAGTAAGTGCTTGCATGTGTGATGGAATTGTTTTTAATGCTTACTTTTTCATTATCTGGTTACTTCCCGATTATCTTATATGTGCAAAGGGTGCTTGTTTGATGAATAGTTCTGTGTATAGCGGATAGGAACTGTGGAACTCGGCCCCACATAGCGGCATGATGACAACGTGAAGTCCTTGAATATAGTGAAGAATTATGGACTCGCCTGAACTTTAAGGTCATGTTCAAAATAAATTGTTACTGTGCAAAGCTGGATGGAAGAAGAAACGAACTGGTTAAATCCACAGGTACAGAGATAATGAGCGTGTGAATTTGAAACATGTACTGTTACTAATGCTTGGAAGAATAAGATGTGCTTATGAAACTGGGGATGGGGAAAATGTATAAATGTTCATGCTGTGTTTCACTCGTGGCTCTGCTTTTCTGATTTGTTCACTAACAGAGTCTTCGAGTGCTATTTTGCTTTCGAATAAATCACAAAGATTGATCTTTCTCAAAGTGTTTTATTAACATTATCTCATCTCAAAATTCCAGAACACATGCAAATCAGTGTGTTTTAGTATTGGATCTATGATCTATGGTACCTTAAGCATGACTGTTGAATAGTGGGATGGACTAAACCGCCAGGTTCAGAATAAGAGTAAACAAAAGGGCTATTCCAGCTCTAACATGACTATTCTAGCTCATCTCCTGACTGAATCTACAGAACATGAGACACTGGCTTTGTCAAATCATCTTCTGTGATATAGGGAACACTTACACCTTTGTTTGTAGCTGCTGAAGGAGGAGCAGCCTCTCCCAAAATCTCTCCTTATTCTCTTTTATTTTATTTTCTTAGCTTTTCTTAGCTTTTTTCTTAGTTACTTTATACACCCAGCCACTGGAGTCACTGTATGAGACCGGATCTCTTTTTTTGGATTACTTTCTGAAAGACCCAAGATGGCCTTTTGTTCAGCAGAAGACTTTGAGAAACTGCTCAAGACAACTGGAATAATCGAGACGAAGTTACACCATCTTCAGATTAATTTTGATCTAAACATTGGATATGGAAATGAGACAACTTTACCAATGACTACACGCAGGGAGGAAGAACCTGGCAGCCTGGTGTTATCTCGGTCCAACAGTCTCGCACAGAAGCCACAGAACAACGCCACTCCCTCAGCCAAAGGGCACCTATCGGGTAGAACACCCCATTCACAGTTTGACAAAGACTGGACAGCTTTAAAGCGCACTGTATCTAAACCTGCTTTCTTTGCTCCGAGGCAGAAGAAACAAAAGAAACTGCAAACCAGAACAAGAGATATCACTCCCCCTGGAATACCTCTAAGAAACAGATTTGCAGCCCTAAATTCCCCGAAAGACGACACAGCCCGTGGGACCAGTCAAGGTCACCAGGAGAAATCCATCCACATGAAGCGGACACATAAGAAAGCAAGAACCCCCCAGCAAAAGTTCTCATCATACAAAGTTATACCCAATTAACACCAATGCATCCATGCATTTATCTTTAGTCGGATTGATTACTGCAACAGTCTTCACGGGTCTGCCTAAAAAGTCAATTAGACAGCTGCAGTTGATCCAGAATGCTGATGCTCGCATCCTCATTAGAACCAGGAAGGTAGAGCACATCACCACAGTTTAAAAGTCCTTACACTGGCTCCCTGTAGCTCATAGAATAGACTTCAATATACTTTTGCTAGTTTATAAATCTTTGAATGGCTTAGGACCAAAGTATGTTGAAGATCTACTGTTACTATTCCAACCCACCAGAACACTCAGGTCCTCTTATTCCAGTCTAGTCAACATCCCTAGAATTAAAACCAAACATGGAGAAGCAGCGTTCAGTTTCTATGCTCCTCTAATCTGGAACAAACTTCTAGACAACTGCAAAGCTGCTGAAACACTGAGTTCTTTTAAATCATGGCTAAAAACTCATCTGTGTTTTACTGCAATTTTTATTTTACCCCTTAGTCATGTAAAGCACCTTGAATTACCTTGTTGGAAGTGTGCTATACAAATAAAATTGACTTGCCTTACACCTGGTCTGGCACTCTGTTCAGCTGTGATGCCGTGTTGGAGGGTGGAATCTGCTGAGATGATGCTCCCAGTAACGGAAGATTGTCCATGTCCTGTTACTTTTTACTTTCTTTAACATAAAAAGGACTCTTACATCAGTTCTTTTGTTATGTCCCATCTTATATGTCCTTATCTCCCCATGTTTACTTGCATTGTAAATACTGTTGCCGGCCGGCCAGGACTCACACATCATCATGGTATCACGATATGTTACACCATGGTGTGATCTTCATTCATAAGTCCATGGTCCTGCAATATTGTGGTAATATTCCTATCAAGCTTGCCAGCATGAATCCTCCAATATCTGCGCCTCACCATGCCGCCACAGCGCATTAAAAGACACGCCGTGCCGGCAATATTACCCTAATATGCCGCCTCAGTTTGTCTTTTGAAAACACCTATAATGTAACAGAGAACTCTAAATACTGAAGAAGTTCTGGCAATCACTTTTCTTTTTACAAAAATAGTAAGCTCTTTAATACTCAACTGGACAGTCAGACATCAAGCTGTGACTTGATTATGTCATTTGTCTCAGACAAGGCCTTTGATCAGTACACTGGCTTTGAAATGGAAATGAAAAGCTCCCGCACACTAGATTTAAGGCAGGTCAAGTAGAGAATGCAGGTTAAGCCTCCTGAACACTCTGAAATGATGAACAGCTGCAGACACTTGCTCACTTGATGCTTCAGGTGATAAAACCTACTTAAATGTGAAGTAGCAGGATGTCTATGCTACTCTAGCTGTTGACATTGCCCCCCCGAGTATCAACCCTTACACTATCCTGTAACTTCTCCTAGCATGCAAACCCCCCCCCCTGCAAAAGCTGTGAAATGAACAAGAGTCTTGTCACTGAATTAATCATGTGTAATTGGTGCATGAACAAGATTTGTGTATTCGAAAGAGCCAGGAAAATGGCATTGGTAATGATACGACAAAATTAAATTATGTGTGATTTTAGTTTTTTAATAAGTAGACATTTTTCTTTTCACTGTTGCTATCTCTAATGTAATATTATCACTAGTCATAAAGGCATGGAAAATGCAGATGTACCATCTACAGCCTAATTCGAGAAACCGAAAAAGGATAGCAGATCTGTAGATCTATACCAGTTTGTCCTGGCAATAGCTAAATACATTACTGATTCTCTGTTCAGTTTGTTCGGACTAATTGTCACAGAATATGGTGTAATAAAGAAGCTTCTCAACAATTTTTAAAAGAACCATCTCCACTAAATATAATGTAAATAGCTAAAGTAGTAACATCCTTGGAACGTTTCCATATTTTGTCTTGCAATAACCTAAATGTCAGTGTATTTAATTGTGATTTCATTTAATCAATATGTAGCAGTGAAACATTGTGAATTGGAATGAAAACATTCATGGTATAATAAAGATTTCAAATGAAATATCTTAAGATGTGGCAAGTTTTATTTAGCCCTCATGAGTTAATAATATGTATTTCTACAATAACAGCTCCATGTCATTTTTGGTATTTCTCTACAAGTTTTGTAATTTAAGAGACAAAGACAACCCAAAACCTCTGCATCTTAATATAGTTATTAATTAATGACATTAGAATTTAATGATCATTGTTGTGGGAAATAAATATCTTCTTCCTCCCATATGGATGAGGCTGGAGTCTGAATTGGCGTTTTCACATTTTATTATGGCCAGTCTTATACATGAGCCTCTGGGCCAACACTCGAACTCTCTCGCACCTCAGCTCTGCTCCCTCTCCAAGCAGCTTCTGCCTTCAGTACCCTGATGTTATGTCTTTATTGCACGGTTACCCAAAACACTCCTCACAGCTGAGAAGTCAGCAGTTAGATCAGAGCAGGTGAAAGGCCTCTTCCCTGACTCTAATAACTACGCCATATTCCCCATATTCCTTTATTAATTAATCAATTAATTGCCAAAACATTGAAATGTTTCAGTAGCATCACACAAAGATGAAAATATAAAAAAACAATGGATAAAAGACTGTACAGTAAGGGCAAATATACAGCATAAGAAGAAAATACTATGCAATTATTAAAAACAGCATAATCAGATTCAAAGGAGGATGTAATGGTATACAGCACCAAAAGCTGAGGCCAGAAATGTTTTTTAAAAATGTTTATTGGGACTTCTAATATAGAACAGGTCCATTATTAACCCAACAAATTGGTTGAAGAATTTAATTTTCAAAACGGTTTAATTTTCAAAACTGTTTAATATTTAAAACCGTTTAAGCTGTGATCTAAGTGCATCAAACTGAATGCACTTAGATCAAAGCTTTAAGACAGTTGTGTAATAAATATTTTTAATAATATATTTTGTGGTGTAACTGTTTTCAGTTTAAGCTGTAATTCGCTCTAAACAGTGAGGCTAATTCCATGAATGAATCCAGGCATTATCTAAACTGCTTATCCTTTCCAGGGTCACAGAAGGTTGGAGTATGGCCAAATGCAAATAGAGCAGGAGGTGGAGTGCACTCTGGTAGGTCGCCAACATTTCACACCAGTAAAGCGATGAAACATTTAGATGCTTGTGTGTATTATTGTGATAATGTAAACAGAAAGAGGAACGTTTAAAGAATGCATTGTATTGTTCTAAAATCCCATTATGCTCACAAGCTGACGTTTATATATACATTTTTAAATATGTTTTCACACACACACACACACACACACACACACCCACGCACACACACACACACACGCACACACACACACACACACACACACACACATACACACAAGCTTAGTCAGAGCCAGCATGACAGCTTGGACTTGTGAAGCAGAAAGTGATAAGCTCATTTCCAACTCTCTATGGTGCTGAGAAATGACGGAAAAGAAAACAAAGTAAAAGGAGAGATCAAATGAGAAAAGGAATTTAGACCAGTGAAGCCAGTAAAAGTGAGAGAGCAAGGTGTAAAAGAGAGCAAAGGAAGATAAATTTGAGAAAAGAGCAAAGAGAGCACATCACATTTTAGCTTGCAGGCATGAGCTAAAACAAGAAGACAATGTAGATTAGTAAATACTCTATATTTGAACCTTGGCATGTAATCAGTGCGGACATTTGACAGAAAATACATTTTAGAGGTGACTAGGTAACGTAAAAAAATATCCAGAAATATTTGGTGTGTACACAAAACCTTTAATTCAAGATCTAACTTGTGTCAGCAGAAATAACTGTATAATCATAAATAATCCTTAGAAAATTCCCTTACCAAACTCTTCCACCCCCCTGCTCTTCACCCTCTGCACCAGCGACCAATTTCCTTGGCTATCGATTGGTGGTCCACATCAGCCAGCGAGAGGCAACTCTTCTTCCCTATGGATTTTCATGTCACAACGATGACTGACTGCAAATAATCACTCACCAATCACGGTCCACTTTCAGAGTGACCTTAGCCAAACACACGCCAGTCTCTTGTGCAATAATATACTTTTATGGAGGACTAAGAGAGTAGCTTTAATTTTTTAACGTTTAAATGTTTCAGATTAAAGTTTGGTCATATACTTAAGAATAAAAAATAAGCATAAGCTAAATCTTTCTGCAATAAAGAGGTCTTTTGTTGAATTATTTATGATCATCATTATGTGAAGACGGACTACTTTGTCTTTTCATTTGCACAACTTTTTTTTTACTAGAAAGAATATCTTTAAAAACTACAAACAATCCAAACGAAAAAGGAGCAAACTTTTTGTCTAAGGATAATACTATATGAAGCTTCTAAAACAAATAGTTAACTTTTAAATGGTTGTTTTCATGTATATTGCGTTGACATAGCATTCAAGTCAAGTCAACTTTATTTGTACACCACTTTGTGTTGGTCTATAATTGAAAATCAGGGATCGCATTAACTGAGTATTTTCGGTATATATTTCCGTATTTTCTTTTAAATTGTGATAGAAAAATCTGAAGGCCATCAGTAATTGTGACAGATTGCAATTCGCACCCCTGACCACTTGGTGCAGACACGCAGGCTAGGGATGTAAGAATATATTGATACGCCGATATATCACGACGTATATCACAATATTGTATCAATATTCAAAAGCAATGTATACATTTTTATTTTAGATCACTACAGCTTAACTCAGTGTTTCTCAAACTATTTTTCATCATTCCCCACTTTGGACAAAGGGACAAAGGAGCATACACAAGCCCCCCATGCTTTTATCGCCCCAACAGAATATTGACCATGCCTGATTTTTAAAGTGTTTTATTTATTTAAATAGCCGAGTTAGTCTACAAGTTTTAAGGGTATAAATTAGTTGGAAAAAGGGGTTGCGCACTGGTATAAAACCGGCTCAGAAATATATGCCGTTAATAGTTGCTACATGTAGAACTTCAGCTCACAGTTGGAGAAAATAAAAGTTGTAGTTTTATCAAATTTACAAAGCTTTCAAAAGTACAAAATAAAAAAAATTATAATAAAATAAATAAAGAGCAAGATACTCATCCCTGTATTTCCTCCGTGGTTGACCGTGTGACTTTTCTTACTCTGAAACGTTCCCTGATCTTTTAAGATATTTGTACATTTTGTAGATGGAATCTCTGATAATGCGGCTACTTCAGCTTGTTTTGTTCTGCTGCGATATATTCCAACGTCAAACTCCCAGCCCGATGTTCCAGGTCCCGGTTCTGTTTACAATGATGATCACAATTGCTAATTTATTTGGGTGTGTTTAATTTTGTGAGAGGGGGGAGCTGGTTGATTTAATTTACAGTGCAGTGAAACATTCACAACGACAGAATCTAGGGGGGAAAAACTATTTATTGTCACGCCCCACCTGCAATACCTCTGCGCCCCACTAGTGGGGCTCGCCCTATAGTTTGAGAAACACTGGCTTAACCTAAGCACTGATGCAGAAAGAGCGCATGTGGGGATCTCCTACCAGTGAAGGGATCAGAAAAGCTATTATTCAGAGAGTCTTTCTGAATTTTGATAACTCTTAATTAGAGAAATGTTCCCCGTTTTCCAAACTTTGGCTGAAGTGGCACTCATAATTCCAGTCTCTAGCGCAGATTCTGCCTCGAAAAGGGGAAGCGCAGTTCAGCTCCATGTTGAGCATTCAGGCCAAAGCAGGTTCATAATGTGTGATGGCACGATGTGCATTCTCTGTTCAGTTTGTTCGGACTGAATATCAATGAAGATTAATGACAATTAAATACTACTGAATATGTTATTATTATTATTTAAAAATTGCCGGGTTAAAATAGATTATGACTGGGTTTTCAGTCGGTCAAAATGACCGACAGCAAAAATTTGTAGCATGATCTCTGTGAAAAATCCCAGTAACATACAATAAAGTCTCTGGGTTGTAGTGTGACAAAATTTTAGTAAGTTTACTATTTGTCACAAATAATGTGTTAAGGTGTCTGGATAATAATCCAAGGTACTGCTGATGGACATTATCATATGTTACGCACTGCAGGAAACATTGAGGTGTTTATCATAAAGATAAGCATATGCCACGAGTAGCACTGAACATGGTCACAAACTATGACCATGTTCAGTGCTACTTGTGGAGAGTCAACAGATAAATGTGAGGTAGCCTTTGCCATCATACTGACTTTTTTCATACCATCTATCAATCAAAATGACCTCAAAATTTGGTGGATGTCCAGGGTTTTGTTTTGTTCTTTTTGTTTATGTCCGTGTGTGTGTGTGTAGGTGTGCGTGCGAATGTGTGTGAAACACTTCCTCTGAACAGGAGTTTGGCATCATCACAATGTAACTCACCAATATCAAAGATATTGTCTTTTTATCACTGCTGATATATTTTTGCAATTTTCTACAAATTTCTCAGGCTGCATTTTACACAAAATCATTAGGAATGCAAATTAGTTTAAAGAGAGGGCTTTTAAAAATAAGAATTTGAGATCATTTTAAAAATTTGATTGTGCACATCGTCTGTTCCCCTTTTTTAAGTCATATGCTTCACCAGTTCTGTTCCAGTCTCATTTCACTGGATTTCTGTTTTTGCTTTCCTGACTAAACTGAAATTCATTCTTTGTCTGCACATACACTTGTTATAGTCTGTTTTGTAGGAGAATTTTAAAACAGCAACAAGCTCATAGGTAATTAAGGTATAGTTATATAACCTGTAAAGGCAAGATAATTGGCATGTAATTCAGAAGTCAGGAAAAAAAACCTAAGGTGAAAAAAATCATACACAGCGCCTTGCACAAGTATTTGCACCTCTGGATTTTTAAATCACATTTCGTCATGTTACAAAGATATAAATGAATTCAATTTTATTGGGAGTTTATGTGACCGATCAATGCAAAATCCACCAGAAAATAAAAATTATGTGACTTTTCAATGTAGCAGTTTATTTAGCTATAATGTTTTTTTATAGGGCAATAAATATACAGGTAATATAGTATGATCATTATAACCATCTTTAGTTGTCCAGTGTCTACTTAATGTTAAAACATTACTGCAGATGCATCATACAGATGGATGAACAAATTGATTGATTTTCTGTTTCTTGCGATAGCATTACTTTCACTTTACCCAACCTCAACCTGTTTAGCTTTTCTAGATTGCTCTTGCTTTGGCACCGATACCTTTCTTCATGTTCAGCCCCAGGTTTCTTTTGAACTCCAAGAAACATTTCTTGTTTTCCCCTTGATGCCACATGCTTTTTGATCTTTGCTTATGTAAATTTACAAAGAGAACTCCAGATGTGATCTAATGGCATCAATGGCACCAGTGAAGAAGAGATGGGTGTTTTAGAAACAAGGGAACCAAAACAGGTATTTTGCTCTTCATCAACAATAGATGTTTTGCAGGAAATGACATGTTGGTAATCACTATTTCAAATCTTGACTGGGGTCTCTCCGTTGAAGTTTGCAAGTTCTCTCTGTACATCCATGATGCTCAAAAGGAGAGAAAATTATTACTTCCTAAAATGATCCTCAGTTCTTGGCCCAAGATCCACAACCTTCGCTCTCACAAAGGTGGAAACCAATCTCTGTTTCCTCTGAACGTGCTACTCCTCCAGACCACAATGTTCCTCTTCCGCTGCTGTAAACCAGCATAGTATCAAAGGCTGGACAATGGCATGCCTTCAGCACTGACTCTAAGGAAAAGTTCAGCTCATTCTGCTGGTCTGACAACAAATCCAGAGTTTTCCAGATGCTCAACACACCCACACCCTAACAAGCTGCAGTATCTCTCATATCCAATGTCCTGGGCTTCCGGCTTCCTCCTCAGAGTCCACTTCCTCCTGGAACAGCCCTGGTGATGTCACGGCTCCAGTGCATACCAGCCCTCAGCCTGCAACATCAGGTCCTCCTAGCAGGAGCCAAATCATGGCAACATTGTTTAAACTAGTGTCAACTTCACTAGTCTACTTTAGTGCTACGGCTAGGGTTGCCAACTCCCAGCAAATAAAATAAGCAACCACCCCCCACCCGCCGCCTCATGATGCTTAATCGACGTAATCGACTTTAATTTAATGCAGGCATTTCGTAAAACAAATACACAGAAATCAATTATTTTTCTACAGTAATTAAATAGATTCAACATCTTTCTTCGACAGAATTGCAGACTGCACAGATGGTATCTTCCCAAAGGAAAAAGTACTATAGCTTACTAGGGTATATATTAAACTCTATATAATATAATAAATATATAATATTTACTATACAAGAATGGATTTCTATACATTTAACAGATGACCACTTTAGTTGGAAGATTCAGATATTTTTTTATTAAAAGCTAGACATTTTTAATGAGAATAAGAAGAAAAGTATTTATTTGTGCCCCCCTTTCCCAGTTAATGCCCCTTTGCAAAACTTTGCTAGAGTCGCCCCTGCACAGTTACCAGCTGTCAGCTATGTAGAAAAGGATCCTGGTGTTATTTGTCTCTCAGAAACAGTTCATCATTTCCCTTCAACTCATTCATGTCACTTAAAGGTAAACCTGTTTCTCCATCACCTGTTCAGCTCTGATGATTCAGTAAGAACGTCTCCTGGTTTCATCCTCATCTTTCCATCTCACCACATATCCAAACCGATATCATGACCATCAGCTTTTACGGCTGTGGCTCCAGCAAACATCAGCTGATACTAGAGAGTCATTAAATCAGTTCTAACGACAGGTTATTAAACGTGCTGCTGTTGTTTAGCGCAACATCCGCCAGTTTCCTCTTTCTGCGCAAAGTGGGCGATAAACAAACGAGAGCGAGAGACGGGACTTCCGACAGAAAACCCGATCAGCTGATCATTGATCAGTTTCATGATTAAATGAGCAACAGGAGAGGGAAGATTAGTTAAACAGCATTACAATTATCAATGATAATACAATGAGATAATAGAATGAGAGAAGAAAAGACAGCTGCATAGCTTAAAGCCACAGAATAACTCCACCTTTGTGTCTTTTTTTCATTGTAGCTGAAGTACGGAACAAACCACGTTCCTTTTCACCTCAATATGGAACGCATAATATTTTCTCTGAATACGGGACGATTCCATTTTTTACGGGACGGTTGGCATTCCTAGGCCTTTCCAGTCAATGGCTACGGCCAATTACTTAAAAATAGAATCGTGAGCCCTGCTCATCTATATCTTTAACGAAATGCCTGTTTAACTTGTAAAATCAAAAAGCAATTTAACCACAGCTACCTTCTCTCTTGTCCTTTTACGCTTGTATGATGCGCCCGACATTCACTTAACGACACTGGCGAGACTGAACGAGGATCAGTTATGCCCCCTTGCCCTCCCCGCGCCTCTTGGCACGCTTTGATCACGTGCAGATCTCTGACAGTAGAGAACCGCTGCTTCCTCAGGAGGCGACAGCGCAGGTTCAATTAAGAAATAATCACCTTGTCCCCATAAAATAATTTATTTTTAGCATTTTGTTGCCGTGACGCTGAAAATGAAGCCGTGGCGCGGCGCCACAGCTAAGTCTATGTAGCGGAATCACTGCTTTACCTGGCTTTTTAGCTTTACAGAGATGCAATTTTCTCTGTTTATCCAGATTGTAGACCAGAACTCAATCTTTCCCTAATCCTTCACATGGCTATCTGTTTGGCACAGGTTTCTATCAATACCGCATTCTTTTCACTATCCAGGCTGCAGGTTGCTTACATAAAATTAACCAAGGAACATTCTATGTTGCTGTCAAGTCAGAACTTTCTTGCCGCATAGTTGCTGCTCACACATTTTTGTCATCTAGTCTTTGTGGCGCTCTTTCTTATCCAGCCACTACATGTACAACATTAGTACTTCTCCATTCACATTCTTCATAATCTTGCAGCTCTGAAATTCTTAATCGTCAAAACTGCAAGTTCCCTTATGTTCTGCATCATCTTGTTGACTTCCTGGTCATTACCTCACTATCATCTCTTCCATGCGAGGGGATCTGCACACTAACCAAAGGTTTCTTAGACATTGGCATCTCTCTTTCTGAAGAAAAAACTACGGGTCCATACACCTCCAAAGGAACTTCTATGCATCACTCAGAATAATTCTCTTCCCAGTCATTGTTGCCACTTGACAAAAAAAAATTTTTTTTTTTTTTAAATAAACCGTATCACTTTTATCCTTTCAAATGTTCTCCTGGCTGAGAGGAGTGCCAAAAACAGTTACTAAGTTTTCTTGGCCACCTCATCTATGCCATTCATATCATTTCTCAGGAGAAATCCTTCTTTTCAAACATCTTGTCTAAAGCAGCTAGCAGGTATTCAGCCTCTTCATGGCTAGCTCTAACTTGAGGACTCATGCAAAATGCAAATACTTCTCTGGCATCACTTTCTGTCCTTCTGGAATGACATATCTTTCTTTTATAATGACTTCATGACAACTCCTGATGACATTTAGCTTTGCACAGCCACAGCACCTTTCATAGATTTTGGTGGCTACTACAATAGCAGATGGTTTGCAACTAAATTGCCCCAGAGTTTACATTTCTCCAGTCACAGTCAATTTCACCCTCATCAGCTCTTCGCAAGTTGTACCCCATTATTGTCGCAGCGATCCTGTGGGGCCACCAATAGTTCAAGAAGTCAACCTCATTCAGTCTAACGCAGCAGTGGTAGAAAGCATTTATAAAGGTTGATTGCTCTACAGAAGTCATGAAATGTATTCGAAGATGTACTCTAATCTCAGCTCAGCATCAGTTCTTGCTTTGTGTAGCTCATGTACCAGGACATCAGAACAGCATTGCTAGTGCACTGGCTCACGTCTCTTTTCAGAAATTCAGACTATTAGCACCAGATTTATAAACTTCCCCAACTCTGGTCCCTCCACTTTCTACAACAATTTTCAACTCACTAACGAGCAGGAAAACCTCTCCAATGCCAGTTCTAATCAGTGCTCAACAACCTCGCTCCTTGCACCCTTTCTAAAGAAAGTTATTCCTGTCATTGGGTCTGATCTGGTTCAGATTGTTAACTCATCCCTGCTATCAGGTGTCTTCCCCCAGGATTTGAAGACAGCAGTTATTAAACCACTACTAAAGAAGAAGAATCTGGACAACATGTTAATGCAGAACTACAGGCCGAGCTCAAATCTTCCATTCCTCAGTAAAATCATTGAAAAAGCTGTGTTTCACCAATTAAATAGCTTCCTAACAATGACAAACTGTTTTGATGTTTTTCAGTCTGGTTTCCGTGCCCACCACAGCACTGAGATTGCCCTCGTCAAAGTATTCAATGACATCCGCATAAATACAGACATGCTGGTTCTGTTGGACCTCTTTGGAGCATTTGACACCGTTTATCACGAAATACTCTTAGAATGACTGGAGAGCTGGGTACAGTACTTGGTTGGCTTGAGTCCTACCTAAAAAACTGAGACTTCTTTGTTTCAATAGGAAACTTTTAATCAGAATGAACAGAAATCACATGTGGGGTGCCCCAGGGCTCCATCTTAGGGCCTCTCCTATTTAATATCTACATGCTCCCACTAGGCCAGATTATAGCAACCAATAACATTAGCTACCATAACTACACGGATGATACTCACCTCTACATAACAATGTCACCAGGTGACTTTGGAACCATTCAAACCCTAAATCAATGCATCGACCAAATAAATGGATGGATGTGCCATAACTTTCTCCAGCTGAACAGAAACAAAACTGAAGTAATTATTTTTGGACCTAGATCAAGAGTCAACACACAGTTTCAATTAATACAGCTAGAAACTACTGATCAGGCCCTAAATTTAGGTGTAGTAATTCAAGTAATTCAATGTAGTAATTCAATTCAAGACTCAGACTTGAACCTCCAAGGTCACAAAAAGGCAATCACAAGGTCAGTCTTCTATCACCCAAAGAACATTTCTAGAATTAAAGGACTAATGTCGCAACAAGACCTCGAAAAACTCATCCATGCGTTTATCTTTAGTCGGATTGATTACTGCAACAGCATCCTCACGGGTCTGCCTAAAAAGTCAATCAGAATGCTGCAGCTCACTAGGACCAGGAAAGTAGAGCACATCACCCCAGATCTAAAGTCCTTACACTAGCTACCTGTAGCTCTGATAATAGATTTCAAAATACTCCTACTAATTTATAAATCATTAAATGACTTAGGTATATATGTTGAAGACCTGTTGTCGTGGTACCAACCACCGAGACCACTCAGGTCTATACTATAGTCTATAGGTCTAACTATAGCCAACTAAACATGCCTAGACTCAGAACCAAACATGGAGAAGCAGCTTTCAGTTTCTATGCCCCCCTTATCTGGAACAGACTTCCTGACGAGGGCAGAGCTGCTGAAACTCTGAACTGCTTTAAATCGAGACTAAAAACTTATCTGTTTAGAATTGTCTTTGGGTAAATGATTGTCATATGTATTAAATGTGTTCATGCTCTCTTCCTTTATTGACTTTTAATTTCCAATGTTATATTCTGCTTTTTATCTTTCTTTTTTTAATCACCAAATAATGTAAAGCACCTTAAATTACCCTGTTGTCGAAAGTGTTCTATACAAATAAAATTGCCTTGCCTTTCAGCTTACTCGTTAGTCTGGAACCGCTTTAAATTGCTCCATGCAACAAATCTGTCCTTTCTTTCTCTCAATACCATGTCTATCTGTAACTTCATTACATACTCTTTAAAATACATACTTCTACCTTCCAGTCCCTCCATTCCAGTATCAATTTCTTCTTGAAGCTCGCAATGGATAACGACTGTTCATCTGTACCAATATTTCTAAAAGGGTTTAAAAAAACAATAACATCCAGACATTAATTAACGTCAGCCACTTAACATCAGATCTCCTCGGTCTCAAATTATGTTCCGGTAATTCAGCTCCTTCAGAATCTATGTGTTTGCTAGCTTTTTGGGGGGGTTTCTATGGTGCTACGGGTTCATCCTATCGTTATCCAGGTATAACCCTTCTATGTATCCGAGTCTGTCAGATGTCTCTATTCAAAGCAACAACACTTTCATCTTCACTCTCCAGAAAAGTACAACTGAGCAGTGTGGTGTTGTCCTTGCTAGTGAAATGAAGGTAATGTCTTTGATTTGGGAGCAGGACCATGCCTCAACCATTTGACCCTAACCTTTTGATCCAAACCCTCCCTTACTCTCAACGGGACAACCCCTCATCCTTCTTTATCCTTTCATCTCCTCACCTACTTCACACTCATTCCTGCTTTCTATTTTAGTTTTTCATCACTCTTCATGTTCCATCTGGGGGGTCTTAGTTCACTCAAGAAAAGATATCTTCCTAAGGACCACACCCTCCCCTGAGTATTCTTCTCCCAAGCCTTTATCAGCAAGTCTCCCTGGAAGACCCACCTTCACATCCAATCCATCCATCTTTTCAACTCCTTTATTTAACAAGCTGGTATACTCTTACTGTGGTGTAACCCATGCTAGTGAAACACTTATTTTCAACAGGATATTTTTTTTTATTTACAGCGTTTGTATATCTTGTTCATAATATTTACAGGTGCTTCTGGATTTATTTCCCTCCCATTCACTGTATTTGCTCCTTCCATAATGCACAAGCTAAAAAAAAAATCTATGTTAAGGCAACAAAGTGCTTTAGAAGTTAGGAAAACTATGCAATTAAAACAAATGTTCCGACTGAACAAAAAACATATTTGCATTTTAGTTTAGGCCAAAGTTTTACAGTGTTTGCTATAAAGGGCACTGTGACTTTGTAGTCATAGAAACACTCAACACTGCAAAAGTAGAGGAAGGCAGAAGCATTAAATATGCATTAGATAGGAGAGCATTTTCATACTGCTCCTTCTACTCTGTCCATTTACGGTGCTTTTAAATGCTCTCATTTTTATTTGCATCTCAAAAGGCAACTTTAGAAATTATTCAACAGTTGCAGCTTTATAACATTAGGTAATATTCAAACTATTTTATTTACACGCTAGTAAATCAACACAAATGTCTATTTAGTCTTGTCTATTTAGATTTCCATCTATATAGACAAGATTTACACATAGAACAAAAAAACTGAATTTTTAGACATGGTAATATTTAAGGTAATCCTCCCTAAACATGTATCACTTGCGAATGTCTCAATGTGTTGGCAAGTCAAGACCAGAAGGGAAAAAAAGTATAATCTTGGCTTTAATTTGGATGAGTTACACTTAAGTTAATCTTGCATTTAGAACAAAAATAGACTTTCTTTTGGAAGTGACAGCCAATGGACAGAGTGAGTGTGTACATTTTCCTGGCTATTAGTCAACAAACAGAAATATCAAAAATGTACAGATCGGGCACAGTGTTCTCTCTTAATTGCTTTAAGGTACATTGTTGTTTACCAAAACAACACTCACACACTTGTTACTCTTATTATTGAACAATCCGCCTTATACATACCTCTAAAAGCTTCTGTTATAAATTTCTAATAGTCTCTTTCAATATAACTTACTATAAGTGGAGTTGCTGGACCATTTGAGTAGCAAACCACACCTAAATCATTTACCACGTGATACCAAATATTGTCAAAGTATGTGCTTCAAATATACTTAGTTACCTATTTCATCATAAAACTGAGTTATATGCAGTATTAGATTCCACAATTGCCCTTACAACTATAGTGAACTACTATGCATAAACATGTGAAAAAATGCATACAAGCATATCTTTAGAAATGCTCAAATGTTTGTGCTAATGCAAACACTGTGGCATCCGTTTAAGCCTTCATTAAAGAAAAGGGGGCTTATGTATATCAGAAGAAAATTGTAACATATTGAAAATTGATTGCTTTTTAAAACTCAGGCACTTTTAAAAGACTGATAAACTTTCTCGGGTAGGGTTTCCACTTTTTAAGCATGTAAAATAAAGGATAACCAGAACTGGACCTGTTGCTCCAGCTGGGGTGACACACTTAACATGTCAATTATTTTAACATGAGTGGATGGCCTAGAGATGATAGTCGACAGGAGGGGTGAGAGTTCTGTGACTGTGTTTGTTCTGCAGATTCGGTATAGCAGCTTTAAGTCCAGTAGCTTAACACAACGTCCCCAATGTGTGTTAAAAACACTAAGAGGCATTTGTCTATTAACAGGCATTGCTGCAGCGCCCCTGTGTGTTACCTTTCAGGGTAAAACTGCACTGCAACACTGGTTAGGCACATATGAGTGGATTGCTATAACTCAGTGGATCCCAAACTATTTCTCTTGGTCCCCCTTAAGAAAATGTTCACGCCCCCCTCCCCCTCCTCAATGTAATTGTTACTTTTTAAAATAAATTTATTATTTTGTGTTTTATTAGTTTTACTGTGTGGTATTATATAAAATTGCTTTCAATAAATTTTTAACCTGATAAACCCGAGGGTCCTCCAATTGGGGGACCCAGGGAATAACTTTTTTTAAACAGGCTAGAGACAACACAACCTGACAGAAAAAAAATAGTAATAATGCACATCAAATTAAACATTAGACCACGCGCTACAAGGCTATCTAAACTATTTTACCAACCATAAACACTAATCTGGGGCCTGTACCATGAAACCGGATTAGGTGGCTAGCCAGCTATGTTTCAGCTTAGTTTCCACCAACCCTGAGTTTTGGGTACCATGAAAGTGGCTCGGCTTTGATCGGTGTTCGTTGCCATGGTATCTTACGCTGCACGGCTAACCTGCTCCGGGGCAGGTTATGTTCTGGATTCGAGATCTCAGACTGAAGTTTGACCAATCAGCTGTGAGCAAAGAAACATATATATGTGACGTAACTAATTCCCAGCGTCTGTTCTCTGTTGCAATGGCTTCACCTTTTCTCCCTAATCCTGTGGACATCTCCGCGCAAATTGTTAGACGAGCACTTCGTAGAGAACGAGTTTTTAGGGACAGACAAAATCCATTTGACTTTCCTGATGCGTACTTGTATGAAAGATACAGATTTTCCGCGGAAGGAATGTCTTATCTCTGTGAGCTTCTTGAGCCACACATAAAAAATGTGACTCATCGAAGCCATGCCCTGACTGTACCGCACATGCAATCCCATCCATAATCGGCCGCCCCTTGTTGTTGCTCAAAGCCAACTCCTCTGCCACAGTGTAATCTTGAGGAGGTGGCCCTCCCCCAGTTTTCCTTATTTCAAATTTTTTTGTGAAAGTGTTTGTGATTAAATGTTCAAAGAAAATAATAAAAGATATGGTAAATACTCACCACTTTGAATTATATTTTTATATTTTGTCTTGATCTGCTGCCAAGACCGTTTGGAGTTGGGGTTGCATCTAAAAATTAATGAATATCAATCTTTCTTAGGATGTGATAGCCTATACTTTCACATTTTACATACATCTACACACATTATATATATATATATATATATATATATATATATATATATATATATATATATATATATATATCAACACGAATACATTTTCATTTTAGCATTTAATATATTTTAATATGCTTAGCCTACTTAAATGTACATTGATTGTTTAACCCACGCATTAACACAATCAGCAATCTTCCTCCACGATTGTTCTCTTGCTTTGGCAGCAGATACAGTGTTACTCCGTGCTTGAAAAATATTTCTAAATTCTTCATATTTCTGGAGAATAATCTCTTGCTCCTCCGTTGAAAAGTAGATAGCTCTCGCTCTATCCATATCGAACGCAATTGGTTGTTCAGTGTCGTCGTCACTCTTTTATGTGCACGCGCCTGTGGATTAATCATAGCTTAAGGATCAAAGCCTGAGTTGACAGAGAAAGTTGATATCCTGCGTCATGGTACCAATTAAGCCTGATTGCATCGGTTTGGTTTTGTCGATTCAAAACCAATCCTGTAACCCCGAGTTTGTTGAGCCACCTTCATGGTACAGGCCCCAGATGCCACGTAAATAAATATTTGCGAACAAACTCGTAACATCATAGTTTTGTCAACCCAGCCGCCACATTTCTGGCTCTACCGCAGCAATCCTTTGTGCTAAATACACAAGCTACCCCTCACATGAAAGTAGAGAATCTGCCGATTCCAAAGGTGCAGATGCCATGACGCTACACCAAAGCACCGCGGAGATGTAAGCCAAAGTATAACACAACAAGAAATCGCTTTTCAGAATCACATTAATAAAATTTGCCTTACCTTTGCTGTTTTGCCGTGTAAAGATGATTTCTTTGTAAAAGAAAAGTAGTGATGTTACGATGTGTGCCGAGGCTACGAGGTATGTGTCGAGCAGTGGAGGGGGCATTTCCACAAAGCTCACACCGAGGCCTGCTTCCTTTAGGGGAGGAGCCGAAAACGATGACATCTGAAGCCCCGCTGCCCGGCTGTACCACGTGACTGCTTCAGAAAGTGGTTCAGACAGAGTTTGTGAAGTGGTTTGACAGCAATATAAATCCCCTCAGGCTCCATTCAAAATGTGGGTTTGTGTAGGAGAGTTGCAGTCAGTTTGGAGTTTGGATTGGAGAGTTTGGTTAGCGTTTATATAGTTTGGAGATAGTTTTGAGAGTATAGAGACAGATAGTTTGAAGATTTAGGAGAGTGAGGAGAGAAAGATAACATTTAGGTAGGGTGACCAACCGTCTTGTTTTCCCCGGACATGTCCATTTTAATCTCACATAGTGTTCAGTAGTCCTAAAATAAACACTTTTGGGTGAAGAAAAAAAATCTGATAATAATGCAATAATGGATATATGTATATTTTTGTACTGTGCATTGTGCGCCCTCTTGCGTAATGCGCCTGTTTTGCCGGCTGGTAGTTTTATTTTATGCAAAGACCTACCCTCGCAGCAGATTGGTCAATTTGCATGAGCGATACGTCGTTGGATTCTTAGAAGCCAATAGAATAACGGCAAAACTTGTCAAATAAGATTGACAACACAGTCAGCCAACCAAGGAGCCGAGAACAGAGCCTCAGGGCAATGCCAGGCTTCTCGGCGAACAGACTGAAAACACTTTCTAGGAACCAAAAAGTCGTAATCGAAAAGTATCAGAAAATAGCTTTTCTTTAGTGATGGTGAGATGAAGCCCCATGAGGCATTGAACCACTTGAGCCAGTTGGTTCAAGAAAGTGTTCTGCTCACGGGGCTTCATGTGAACACAAACCCCCCTACTGGCCAGGTACATAATCACAGGCAGCTGTAGCTCTTAGCCACTTAATGTGTGATGCATTAAAGTTGTAAGTCTGCTATGGTTCTTGGGAATGACTATGAGTTCCAAAAAAATAATGTCTCTACATAAAATAGTACAAATGTGAATAATACATTTTTTTTTTGAATGTAGTCTGTCTGTAAATTATCCCAAAACGGGATCATATGTTATGGCAGGTTGTGTAATAATGTTTTTCTGTCACTTGAGGCAAAAGTACAGTGGCCGGGAAATACAAAACAAAATGACATTAACCTGAAACACTTTTACATTTTTACCGAAACTGTCATGATTTTAGCTTTCGGACTCTAGTGCAGACACACAGACGACTCAGTGAGACTGGAGGTAAAGTTTGCAAAAGTAATTTATTTTCCCCTATTTGCTCGAAGGGTCCAGGAACACAGGAACTCAGAAAATTCAGAACCACGGGGAACTTGGAGGACAACCACTGGAGACAAGAGATGGAGGTGAGTGATCTTTCAATGTTGCTTGGCAGGAGGAAAAACAGAAGTTTGTGGATTCTTACTTTGCCGTTGGTGCAGATTCCACTGAGGAGGAATTGGGGAGGATGTGGTCCTTGGTGCGTGGAAGAGGGACCGACCTTGGGGTGTTTGTCTCCAGGAAGCAGAGCGAGGATGGACAGGCAATGGGGACCCTGAGCTCAGCCAGATACCTTGAGGAGGAAGCCCAGTATGCCGGGAAGGAGCAGACGCCCAGGCTGCAGGCCGACCAGCAGGTCCGGGACCGCAGAGTGACTGGAGGGAAAAAGGCAAGGAGGTAAGGGTCTTACGTGGCGTAAGTTGCGGATGGCAGAAAGGCAGAGGAAGTGGCTTGTTACCACACGACGCGGTTTAACCATCTGGCGTCTGCTCCAGGTTGGCACTCTCCTTTTGAGTGCTCCTCCTCAATCAGGCTGAGTGGCACCAGCTGCAAGAGCACGATCACCAATCTGCACCCTTGGATGGAAAACAGGTGAGGCAAGCACACACACTCACACACACACACACACAATCCTCACAGTACCCCTCCCTCAACGGACGCCTCCTGGCGGCCGACCAGAGTTGGAGGCAGAAGACCTCTCAAAGTCTGTGATGAGGGAGGGATCCAAAGTAAAAGAGCGGGGAACCCAACGGCGCTCCTCGGGACCATACCCCTCTCAATCGACCAGGTATTGCCGGCCGCGGCCCCGAGGACGCACGTCTACGATGCGGCGTACAGTGTAGGCAGGATGCCCATCAATCACTCGGGCGGGTGGAGGGGGCTCGGAAGGAGGGCACAGGGGACTGTCGGAAACCGGTCTAACTTGGGAAACGTGGAAGGTGGGATGTACACGGATATGGGCTGGAAGTTTCAGGCGAAGGGCCGAGGGACTGATGACCCTTTCAACGGGATATGGACCGAGGAACCGGGGAACCAATTTCCTGGGGACACCTTTGAGGGGAAATTCCTTGGCGGATAACCAGACCAACTGACCGGGTGTGTACTGGGGTGCCGGGAGACGTCGCCGGTCGGCATAGCGCTTATTTAGCGCCGAGGAACGCTGGAGGGCGGCTCTGGTCTGTTCCCAGACCCTTTTACAGGCTTTGATGTGTGACTGGACTGAGGGGAGTACTGTATCCGGGACTGAATTGGGAAGAAGTGATGGCTGGTAGCCGAGGGAGACTTCGAAGGGTGAGATCCCTGTGGCTGCTGAGACATGGGAGTTGTGAGCGTACTCAACCCACGGGAGATGTACGCTCCAGGTGGAGGGGTTGGTAGCACAGACACAGCGGAGCGCCTCCTCAAGCTCCTGGTTGAGTCGCTCACATTGTCCATTAGTTTGGGGGTGAAACCTGGACGTTAGCTGGACTTGGGCGCCGAGAGATGAACAAAAGTTCTTCCAGACTTGGGATATGAATTGAGGCCCCCTGTCGGAAAGGATCTCACTGGGGATCCCATGCAGCCTGAAAACATGGAGGATGAGGAGTTTGGCGGTCTGGGCCGCGGTGGGCAGCTTTGAGAGGGCGATGAGGTGGCATGCCTTGGAGAAGCGATCAATGACTGACAGGATAACTGACTTGCCTCGGGAGATGGGGAGTCCGGTGATGAAATCGACCGCTATATGGGACCAGGGCCGTGCCGGGACTGGAAGGGGTTGGAGAAGGCCGGATGAGGGTGAGTGGTGCTCTTATTCTTATTACACATCGGACAGGCCAGCACGTAGTCCCTGACATCCTTGTTCAGGCCCGGCCACCAGAGATGGCGGCGAAGGAGGGCGATGGTTCGACTTATGCCAGGGTGGCACGAGAACTTGGATGCGTGGCCCCACTGGATGGCCCGGGAGCGAATGGTGGAGGGGACATAAAGGCGATTGGGTGGACCGTTGCCAGGATCGGGTTCGTCGACTTGTGCCTTCTTGATCTGTGCTTCTAGTTCCCAGGTGAGTACCCCTATGGTGCATGACGGAGGGAGTATAGTGTCGGGAACCTCCGGCAAGATGTCTGGGGAGTACTGACGGGACAAGGCATCGGGTTTGGTGTTTTTGGAGCCAGGTTTGTATGTAATGTTCAGATTGAAACGGGAAAAGAAAAGGGACCAGCGATATTGGCGGGGATTCAGTCGTCTTGCCGTCTGGAGGTACAGAAGGTTCTTATGATCGGTCCAAACTATGACTGGGAGCTCCGTGCCCTCCAGCCAGTGTCGCCACTCCTCCAGGGCCAGTTTAATGGCTAGGAGCTCCCGGTCACCGATGTTATAGTTTCGCTCAGCTGGGGTGAAGCGTCTGGAAAAGAAAGCACAAGGGTGGAGATTTTGGTCGGCGGGGGAGCGCTGGGAAAGAACCGCTCCGACCCCCGTGTCAGAGGCATCCACCTCCAAGATAAACTGGGAGTCAACATCTGGGTAAATCAGGATGGGGGCTTTTACGAACCTTTTCTTCAACTCGTTGAAGGCCTGGTCGGCCGTCTGATCCCAGACGAAGGTCCGCTTTGTGGAAGTGAGGGCGGTCAGGGGAGCAGCAATGGTACTGAATCCTCGGATGAACCTCCTATAGAAATTTGCGAAACCCAGGAAACGTTGCAGCTGCTTCCTGGAGGTGGGATTGGGCCATTCCTGGACTGCTCTGATTTTATTTGGATCCGTCTTCACCTGTCCACCCTCGAAGACGTATCCAAGAAAGGAAACAGTTTAGGTGGAACTCACACTTCTCCCCCTTAACGAAGAGTGAGTTCTCTAGGAGACGTTGGAGAACTTTACGGACGTGCTGGCAGTGTTGGGGACGGTCCTTCGAGAAGATGAGGATGTCATCTAGGTAAACGAAGACAAAGATGTTAAGAAAGTCTCGGAGAACATCGTTCACTAGATGCTGGAAGACGGCAGGGGCATTGCACAGGCCAAAGGGCATAACCAGGTACTCAAAATGCCCAATATGAGTCTTAAAAGTGGTCTTCCATTCATCTCCTTTGCGAATCCTGACGAGGTGGTAAGCGTTGCGTAAATCCAGCTTGGTGAAGACTGTGGCACTCTGCACGGCTTCAAAAGCTGAGGTGATAAGTGGAAGGGAGTATTTGTTCTTGACGGTAATGGCGTTAAGGCCCCTGTAGTCTATACATGGGCGTAACGTCTTGTCCTTCTCCACGAAGAAGAAACCTGCACCCACTGGGGAAGTAGATGGGCGAATTATGCCAGCTGCGAGGGAGTCGTTGATATATGTCTCCATAGCTGCCCTCTCCTTGGCTGACAGGTTGAAGAGGCGGCCCGAGGGCAGCGGAGCACCTGGGAGAAGGTCGATGGCACAATCGTAGGGCCTATGAGGAGGGAGAGAAAGAACCTGGGTCTTGCTAAAAACCTTGTAAAGGTTGTGGTACTCTGTAGGGACTTTTGACATGTCTGGGTGGTCAGGACCTGAGGGGGTGGTGACTGAGACAGGAGGAACAGCTGATCGGAGGGAACGTTGATGGCAGTAGCTGCTCCAGGCCTCAATTCTGGTTTCAGTCCAGTTAATAATGGGACTGTGTGTGGCCAACCATGGATATCCCAGCACTAGAGGAGCGTCCCGGGTGGGGAAAACATAAAACTGGAACCGTTCCTGATGATTCCCTGAAAGCACCAAGTTCAGGGGTAGGGTTCGCTGTGTTATAACAGCCAGAGGGCTACCATCAAGGGCTGAAACTTCTAAAGGAACTAAAAGCGCTTACACCGGAAGGTTAAATTTCTTAACTATGTCAGGGCTAATTAAGTTTTGCTCTGACCCTGAGTCAATCAGTGCATGGAGTTTGGAAATGTGCTCTCTTTGGTTTAAAATTACTGCTGGTAATGTTAACCGGGGTTGATTAAGGGAGGTAGCGCCCGACAGTACCCCCAGATTTACTGACGGGCCAGATCTTTTGGACGGACTGGACAGGAAGAAATAAAATGCCCAGGAGCGCCGCAATACAGGCAGCAACCGCCTTCCATACGGCGCTGACGCTCGGCCGGAGAAAGCCGAGCCCTGCCGATCTGCATCGGCTCTGGAGAGGGCGGACGCGGGGAAGAGGCGGAAGTAGACAAAGCGGGACCAGCTGTGGCGAATGTTCGAGGGAATGGGGAAGCAGTTAACCTGGCTCTTGACCTCTCTCGGAGCCTGTTATCAATCTTAATAGCCAGGTCTATTAGCTCATCCAGGGAATCGGGTTCGTCTCGGTAAGCGAGTTCGTCTTTGATCTTCTCATTTAACGAATGTAGGAAAGCTGCTTTAAGTGCCGGGCTGTTCCAGCCAGATTCGGCTGCTAGCGTGCGGAACTCAATAGCGAGTTCAGCAACGGCACAATTACCCTGCTTTAGGCTCCAGAGAAGCTTAGCGGACTGTTCTTTACCACGCTTTACGCAGAAGGTTTGTTGAAAATTCTCTATGAACTGAGTGAAGGTGCAATTATCTAGGGACTCCAAATCATACAGAGCTTGCGCCCACTGCAGGGCCTTACCTCTGAAGAGTGCGATCATGTACGAGATCTTATTTGCGTCTTCCCGGAAGGTTTGGGGCGAACGCTCAAAGGCAAGTGTGCACTGCAGGAGAAATCCACCGCTCTTGGATAAGTCGCCTGTGAACGGCTCTGGAGGTGGGGAGGCGACCTCGCGGAAGGCTTGGGTCGCAGGAGCCTCCATGAAAGATGAGGCGGCGGCCGCGGGACGAGGCGTCTGGGAGGGGACCTTAGAGGCAAGATCATGGAATAACTTAGTTAATTGACTTAGACCTTGGAGGAGGGAGGTCTGCTGCTGCGTTATATTTTTGAGAGCTGCCTCATGGCGGCCCAGCAGTATGCCCTGCTCCGAAACAGCTGAGCGTAGGTGTGTCACAGAGTCCGGCTGGCCAGATGGTTCTGTCATGATTTTAACTTTTGGACTCTAGTGCAGACACACAAACGACTCAGTGAGACGTGGTAAAGTTTGCAAAAGTAATTTATTTTCCCCTATTTGCTCGAAGGGTCCAGGAACACAGGAACTCAGAAAATTCAGAACCACGGGGAACTTGGAGGACAACCACTGGAGACAAGAGATGGAGGTGAGTGATCTTTCAATGTTGCTTGGCAGGAGGAAAAACAGAAGTTTGTGGATTCTTACTTTGCCGTTGGTGCAGATTCCACTGAGGAGGAATTGGGGAGGATGTGGTCTTTGGTGCATGGAAGAGGGACCGACCTTGGGGTGTTTGTCTCCAGGAAGCAGAGCGAGGGTGGACAGGCAGTGGGGACCCTGAGCTCAGCCAGATACCTTGAGGAGGAAGCCCAGTATGTCGGGAAGGAGCAGACGCCCAGGCTGCAGGCCGACCAGCAGGTCCGGGACCGCAGAGTGACTGGAGGGAAAAAGGCAAGGAGGTAAGGGTCTTACGTGGCGTAAGTTGCGGATGGCAGAAAGGCAGAGGAAGTGGCTTGTTACCACACGACGCGGTTTAACCATCTGGCGTCTGCTCCAGGTTGGCACTCTCCTTTTGAGTGCTCCTCCTCAATCAGGCTGAGTGGCACCAGCTGCAAGAGCACGATCACCAATCTGCACCCTTGGATGGAAAACAGGTGAGGCAAGCACACACACCCACACACACACACAGACAATCCTCACAGAAACACATTTACAAGTTTACCGAAACACTTTTACAAATTTTACCGAAACACATTTACAAGTTTACCGAAACACATTTACAAGTTTACCAAAACACTTTTACAAATTTACCAAAACACTTTTAAAAATTTACAAAAACACATTTACAAGTTTACCAAAACTTTTACAAATTTACTGAAGACATTTACAAGTTTACCGAAACACATTTACAATATTTTGTGCAAAAATTACTTTAATATCTCTAAAAATTAATTAATAATAGAAATAATTACTCTTCTGAATTAGAAAATCTACCAGAAACAGTAATAGTTTGCATTACTGGACAAAAATGAAACAAAAATCTGAAATAACATTCTGAGAAAAAAGGTAGGGTATTTTCTTTTCAATGTAATAATAAAATTAAAAAGCAGCAGTCTCAAAAACACAATAATGCCTCCTCCATTTTTTAGATTTTATCTTCATCCTCCTCAGTCAGTTTATACATGAATTATTTTAGAATTCGTTTCCATGTGAACCTACAAGATCTTTGCCACTTTTGTCACACAAAGAAACATATATGCCAGCTATGCCAGCTCTGTTTGTCTGTAAAGGTACACTTGCGCTTTAATATCTTGTAAACACCCGCAGCACGGTGAAGGGCAAAGTGGTGCAGCACATCAAAACCTGCTCTCACGTCTATGAAACGGTTCGGAACCATCCACGAAAGCATCTAAACGATAGATGAGAGGAAATGTGTCGTATTGCATGCATCGCACCAGTCAATCTAAGTATGCCTATTAAAAACAATGAAAATCCGGACATTTTCATCAATCTATGAAATCCCCCAGTTATCGCGACTCACTAACCGTTTTCAGACAGAAGTTCTGGAATATTTGCGGACAATTCGATCCGGTCTTTAACCGGAGTTGTGTTTTCAAATACACCACGTTTTTCCAGAACATTGCCTTTCGGCTACTTTCATACAGCAAGAAATGTACCGGAGGATCCTGATGAATTTCTGGGGGGAGTCCGGGGTTGTATGTGGATATGACGTAAACATAGTGCAGCGGGTGTAAATGTCATTTCCCCAAACAAAGGGATTATTGCAAAGATGGTAGACGAAACAGCAGATCTACTCACAGTGCTCGTCTTTGTGATGTGTGCAATTTTGCGCACATGGAAACACTTAAGTGACATCGATGAAGAAGCTGAAGAAGCCCTGTTCTTATGCACTGCCATTCACGTGACATTTATACGTCATCAATGTGTGTGCTCACAGCGTTCCCTGCCCCCCTCCCCTTTTCCCCACCGCCACACACCCCTCCAGCGTTTCCGGAACATTTCCTGATAATCTGAATGCAAACATCATACCACGAAAATTCCGCTCTTGTTACTAGGTTTTCATCCATAAAGTTACCGGTAAAGGGTATCCGGACAAAGTCCAGAAGATGGCTTTCAGACTCAAAAGCAAAACAGACGAAGTCCGGAAAATTACCGTTTTTCATGGTCTGTTTGAAAGCGGCTGCTGTGAAACAGAACGGCTGTCCGTCGGAGCCCCTTTTCTCGCACATTACCACAAAAATCGTTTATGTTTTGATGTAGTTGACTGTGCTGAAGAGATCGATCATTACATCATTCAGCTAGGGACTCGGTTGTTTAGATGCCAGTGCGTCGCGGTGTCCAATGCAGCGCTTGCACTGCAATATTGGGAGAGACGTATCCATGAACACCTGCCGCCCTCTTGTGCCTCTCTACAAAGTCCCAATATGTCCATTGACTTCTCCTCTGCAGTTGTGTGCGGTTTTTCACACTGTGCCACTATGTACACAACTTTATATGAGCTCATTGAGGATTTTAAGGTGTTTGGTGATACAAGACTAAAAGATATGCTTTGACATATTTTATTTTCTTTGGTTGGGAAGGAAGTTTGTTTAGAAGCCTATTTGGTGGTGTTTTATCTTCTGCTTGGCGTTTATGTGGAAGCCTCGTCAAAAACCTCTCAGTTATATTAGTTTTTAAATTTCCTCCATTCATACCGCACCACCCCTGCAAAGACTCTGCCCTCCCCAAACCACTGCTATAACTTACTATTGTCAGTTTTTTTTCACAATTTACCAAGCCATAACCCTACAATAACAAATCGCATTCAGGTTTGCAAAAATTAACAAACCTCTTTGATGCATACACTTGTGGTTGCATAACCCAGTCTGAGACTGACATTTGGAGAATAACATAAGATCATCCACGTTTTTTTCCCCCAATCCCTCTTAGGCCATGTACACACATAGCCTGTGGTTTTTTTTACGAATATTTTCACCACCTTGTTTAAAAAAAACAAAAACAAAAAACAATAACTCCGTCCACACCTAACCGCATAAGTGTGTTGTTACACACATTCATAGACATGCCAAATCTGTAGGGGGCAGAAGTTCCCCCATATCCTATCCACTCAGAGTAACTTTCTATGTTCTAACTTCTACATATAGCAGTAATTGAGCTTGTAAAAAAGAGCAAACAAAAAGTGCTTGGACAATCAATAATGCCAACACAGGGGTGGATGAGATTCACCCGGAGTTCCTTAAGGCTCTGGATGTTGTGGTGCTGTGTTGGGTAACGCGGCTCTGCAATATTGCGTGGACATCGGGGCCAGTTCCCTTTGATTGGCAGACCGGGGTGGTGGTCCCACTATTTAAAAAGGGGGACCACAGATTGTGTTCCAACTACAGGGGGCTCACACTCCTGAGCCTCCCTGGTAAGGTCTATTCGGGGGTTCTGGAGAGGAGGGTCCGACGGATAGTCGAATCTTGGATTCAGGAGAAACAATGCAGTTTTTGTCCTGGCCGTGGAACACTGGACCAGCTCTACACCATCAGCAGGGTCTTGGAGGGTGCGTGAGAGTTCGCCCAACCGGTCTACATGTGTTTTGTGGACTTGGAGAAGTTTGACCATGTCCCTCGGGGAGTCCTTTGGGGGGTACTCCAGGAGTATGGGGTACCAGGCCCCTTGATACGGGCTGTTAGGTCCCTGTACGACCAGTGTAAGAGTTTGGTTCGCATTGCCAGCAGTGAGTTGGGCTTGTTTCCGGTGAGAGTTGGACTCCGCCAAGGCTGCCCTTTGTCACCGATTCTGTTTAAAACTTCCACGGACAGGATTTCTAGGCGCAGCCAAGGTGATGAGGGGATCCGTTTTGGTGGCCTCAGGATTGGGTTTCTGCTTTTTGCAGAAGATGTGGTCCTGTTGGCTTCATCGGAATGAGATCTGTGGCTTTCGCTGGAGCAGTTCGCAGCCGAGTGTGAAGTGGCTGGGATGAGAATCTGCACCTCCAAATCCAAGACCATGGTCTTGGAGGAAAAGGGTAGAGTGCCTTCTCCGGGTCAGGGATTGGGTCCTTTCTCATGTGGAGTAGTTTAAGAATATCGGGGTATTATTTTAAAATTGAAGGGAAAATGGAGCGGGAGATTGATAGGCAGATTGGTAGGGCATCTGCAGTGATGCGGGTGCTGTACCGGTCTGTCAATTCAATTCAAAATCAAAAATACTTTATTGATCCCAGAGGGAAATTAAGTGATGGTATAGCTCATATAATTAATACTTTAAGGAGTTGTTGTAGATGATGATGGCTGTGGGCAGGAAAGATTTCCTGTAGCGGTCTGTATTGCAGCGAAACTGAAGAAGCCTCCGACTGTAGACGCTCTGTTGTTGTATGACAGCCTCATGAAGAGGATGCTCAGGGTTGTCCATAATTTCTTTGATTTTATGAAGAATCCTTCTTAGCATTATTATCTCCAGTGGTTCCACAGTTGTCCCAAGAACAGAACCAGCCTTCTTTATCAGATTGTTTAGCCTTTTTAAATCCCTGGCTCTGATGCTGCTACCCCAACAGATGATGGCTGAAGAATCTTGCTGCAAACCTTGAAGGACCTAAGGTTCCTCAACAAGTACAGTCTGCTCTGTCCCTTCTTGTAGACGGCTTCACTGTTCAGTCTCCAGTCCAGTCTGTTGTCAAGGTGAACTCCGAGGTATTTATATTCCTCAACCACCTCCACTTCTTCTCCCATGATGGAAACGGTGTTTGACTTATCCCTGTTTCTTCTGAAATCTACAATCATATCCTTTGTTTTGTTCACATTCAAAGTGAGACGATTGTTTCCACACCATGTCACAAAGCGGTCCCCCAGCTCTCTGTATTCAGCTTCTTGTCCATCTCTGATATACCCAACAATTGCAGAGTCATCTGAGTATTTCTGCAGATGACAGGTCTCTGATTTGTACTGGATATCTGAGGTGTACAGAGTGAAAAGGAATGGTGAGAGTACAGTCCCTTGTGGTGCTCCTGTGCTGCTGACCACCTGGTTTGACACACAATTCTTCAGTCTCACAAATTGTGGTCTGTTGGTCAGGTAGTCAGTGATCCAGGCGATTGTTGAGGGCTCCATCTGTGTCTTCAGGAGTTTCTGACAAAGCAAATCAGGCTGAATTGTGTTGAATGCACTGGAGAAATCAAAGAACATGATCCTCACAGTGCTTGCAGCTTTGTCCAGATGACAATGGGTTGATTGAAGCAGCTGGATGATGGCATCTTCAACTCCAACTCCACAGCGATAAGCAAACTGCAGTGGGTCCTGATACGTTCTTGTTTGCTTACTCAGGAGTCTCTCCAGGACCTTCATGATGTGGGATGTCAGGGCAACAGGTCTATAGTCATTGATGACAGATGGGTGAGTTCTTTTTGGTACTGGAACAAGGCAGGATGTCTTCGACAACACTTGAACCTTCTCCTGAGTTAGGCTAAGGTTGAAGATGTGCTGCAGAATCCCACAGAGCTGCTCTGCACAGGCCTTCAGGACTCTGAGGTGAAGGATAAAACATCCAAGGAGGATGCTGAGCTAGTTCCTGAACTGAACCTGTTGAAGAATGTGTTCAGTTCATTGGCTCTGTCCAGACTTCCATCTATACAATCCTTCCTGTCCTTAAAGCATGTGATCTTTCTCATTCCTGACCAGACATCTCTGATATTGTTCCTCTGTAGTTTGTTCTCCAGCTTCTTCCTGTATGCCTCTTTGCTGTCTCTGATCTTAAATTGCTTCTGTATGCTCCTCAGTAATTCCCTGTCTCCCTCCCTGATGGCTCTTTTTTTCTTGTTTACCAGTTCCTTTAGGTCACTGGTGATCCAGGGTTTGTTATTAGGGAAGCATCTCACTGTTCTGGTGGGGATAATGTTGTCCACACATAAGTTTATTTAGTCAGTCACACACTCAGTTATGGCATTTGATGTCCTCTCCATGTGCTTAGCAAAGAGTCATCCAGTCTGTGGTTGCAAAACAACCCTGCAGGGCTTCTTCAGCTTCCTGTGACCACTCCTGTGACCATCTCACAGTTTACTTTGTAACAGGTTTGCATCTGAACAAGTGGTTTATATTCTGAACAGAGAAAAACAAGATTGTGATATGATTGTCCCAGAGGAGGTCTTGGTTTGGACATGCATGCATCCTTTACATTTGCATAAATTCAAATCCAAGGTCCTTTTTTCTCTTGTATAGCAGCTGACAAACTGTTGAAATGTTGGAAGTGTAGTAGAGAGTGAGGCATGATTAAAATCACCAGATATTGCCACAAATGCATTGGGGTGCTGTGTCTGTAGCTTAGCAACAATGGAACTGATGACATCACATGCATTGTCGGCAACGGCTGAAGGTGGAATGTAAACAACTGCCAAAATTACACTGGTGAACTCTCTTGGTAAATAATATGGACGAAAACTTACTGCCAAGAGTTCTACATCTGGGCTGCAGAGACAACACTTCACAGTAACATGTCCTGGATGACACCATCTGTTGTTGACAAGCACTGCTACTCCACCTCCTTTTCTTTTCCTGCTCGTTTTCAGATCTCTGTCTGCTCGTACAGTCAGGAAGCCTGGCAGAGAGACGTTGGAGTCGGGGATATGACCCAGCAGGCAAGTCTCAGTAAAACACATAAGACTGCATTACTGATACTCTGGCTGAGTCCTTGTAAGGGCTTGGAGTTAATCCATCTTGTTAGCCAGTAATCTTATGTTACCCATTATGATCGATGGAAGAGATGGCTTGAACTTCCTCTTTCTCTTCTCCTTTTTGCTCTTGCTCTGCATCTATGTCTTCTCCTTATCAACTCATCAGGGATTTGTGGCTTCAGTTGAAGTATTATTTCAGCTTTTGTGATGTTAATCAGCTGCTCCTGGCTATAAACCACATTGTTGCATTGGTTACGCATCATAACAAGTTAACAAAAAGTGAAAAATTTACAGCAAAAATCCTTTCAGCTTCACAGCACCAAAAACTAGAAAGTATACAGGTTAAAAAAATGCAATCTTCCTCAAGAGAAAAGAGGAACCAATGTACAAAAAAACAAAACTTAATATGTAGCCAACAGAGCCACTCCAACATGCAGCCACCCAGAGCAGCCCAATTCGTGGTGAAGCGCAAGTCGTGGTGAAGAGAGATTTACCGGCCGGTCTACGTTCCTACCCTCATCTATGGTCACGAGCTCTGGGTAGTGCTCAAAAGAACAAGATCACGGATACAAGTGGCTGAAAAGAGTTTCCTTCGCAGGGTGTCTGGGCTCTCCCTTAGAGATAAGGTGAGAAGCTCGGTCATCCGGGAGCGGCTCAGAGTAGAGCCGCTGCTCCTCCACGTTGAGGTTGACAGTGGTACAGTTGGTAATACTGTTACCTTGCAGCAAGAAGGTCCTGGGTTCAAATCCAAGCCTGGGGTCTTTTTGCATGGAGTTTGCATGTTCTCCTTGTTAGGGCTGCCACAAACGACTAATTTAATTTTGATTAGTCTACCGACTAATCGATTAGTCTAAACAATTATTTTGTTTAAGAAGAAAAAAGCTATTTAATTCCACTTCATTTTATTTTCAGTAAACATTACCATTCAATTCACAAAACTGAAAATATTTAAATTAAATTAAATTCTCATTTTATTTATTAAATTCTTAATTCACTAATTAAGAATTTAATTAATTAAATATTATTAAATAGTATTTATTAATTAATTAATCATATATTAATTCACTAAATTCTTATTATATTTTTTAAATTCTTATAAATACATTTCAAATTTTTTTCTTCTATGCAACAAGATTTTGTTGTGTACTAACAGCCATATTAGGGCTGTACGTTAGGTTTTTCAGCTTATAGCACTGGTGCTACAGAGGTTGCTGGTTTTGTAGCACAGACAAAAACGTTGTAGCATCAACACAAAATGTCTTTTACAATCTCTTAAAACCTTGTCTTCAAGAAGAGACTGTGGAACAGGTTATATTATTTTGCCTAAAGTATACTGTTGAGAGAAGAGAACTGGTACAAAATTTACAAGATATCAAATTGCAACTGGACATCCAAGACATTTTAAACAGAAGTTCTAGTTCTGAAAAAAATGCTGATATTTTAAGAAGACAAAATTAATTGAAATAATATTGGTTTTTTTTGTTCTTTAGTACTTAGTAGAAAATAAGTCGGGTATATTTAGTATGCACCAAACGTTGCTTATCAACCACTATTAAACAGAAGTTTATGGCTTATGTTATTATTTTCTGGGTTTTTTTGTCAGAAGTTTTAAAAGTCCTACGTTATTGAACTCAGAATGTATTTACAATGTTCCTTGAATGCGCCAGATGTGTGCAGCTCTGCCGGATGTTTGTGTGTGGCTTATAAAAGAAAGATCGCTCTTATATACTTGCAAATTTGTATTTAAAAAAAGTAGCTAAGCCTGTTCATTAGCATTGAGAAGTCATTTCAGATGGCCCAAATATTTGCCTTCAGCGAAGACGGGGAAGACCTTATTTCTCTTTCGTCTTTCATGCTTAAGCATCAGGCTGAGCAGAGCCTGGCCATGCAGACGGACCGAGCTGCATGCTGTTAGCGCTCTGGGCTCACTGCAGCACAGCTGTTCGGTGCTCGACTGCAAAAACTGACGTCGACAATATTTCATATTCGACCCCATCGGTTAGGTCGACTACTCACGGCAGCACTACTCCCTGTGCATGCGTAGGTCCCCTCAGGGTACTCTGGCTCTCTCCCACGGTTCAAAGACATAACTGTTAATTGGTCTTTCTAAATTGCTCTTAGGTATGAGTGTGTGCATGCATGGTTGTTTTTCCTGTGTCTCTGTGTTGCTCTCCGATGGACTGGTGACCTGTCCAGAGTTTACCCTGCCTCTCTCCCAATGATTGCTGGACAATGATTGTTCCCCATGTAACCCAGCATAGAATGGACAGAATAGATAATGGACATAGAAACTGCCTCTTCTACTGATCTTGTTTTAATATCTGGCCTGACCCTATTTGTAAGTGTTTTTTTCTTCTACTGACATTAACCATAAATGTCTATTGGGCTTTTACTGCCTCCATATGCTTTATGGTTCACTTGGAAATGCTGAAAGCAGCAATAGGTGCCATGGGTACACTGCAACCATGACGGTTAAGATGCTTAAAAATATATCGAAAAAGGTTACAATCTTAACGGGCTGTGCTATGATCATTTCAGTTTTTTATTAACAACAGACTTCTACAGGAAAAAAGAAAGAATCCCGTTTGTGTAGCAGTTTCCCCAAAGGTGAAAAAGAAACTTGGCAAACTAATTAATCTTGTGTTCTAAAAGACAGCAGAGCCAGTGAAAAGCTTTTGATATGTGATGGCCACAAACAAGAGTGGTTATTTTTTATTGGCAACTGGGCTCATGCCACATAAAATTGATCTCAGAGCACCTGTAATGCTGTGTTTCACAGAAAGCTGAATGATAAGAGACTTTTAGCCCATGTTCATTGCCCACATATATTTAATACTCGCACAAAACGGAAAATCAGTCATTTAGATCAGGTATGCAGAACCGATGTCTTATATAGTTCTTCTTTTTAAAAATATGAAAGAGTATACAAAAACAGTTCAAAGAGGAACTTGCAGGTTAGCAATCTCAATCATTATGGGAAGAAATATGTTCAACACAGTTGCAATGTCATACATTTGTTGAGCTCTTTTAGGAAAGTGATGGTGTAATACTTACAACCCACAGCTAGAGTACAACATTGTTGAACAGAAAACAGCCAAGGAAGGTTAAATTTAGCAGAAGAAAATATGGTTTGAGGTTTTTATGATCTCCTGATCCAAAATGTAATTGCATTTGCATACAACAGACAACCAACCTGCTAGATGACAGAAAAAAAGAAAGAGAACAATACCAGACATTAGTGCTAAATTAATATATGTAATGTGAACTAATTTGTTATAGATTATATAATGATGACTGATGTTGTCCTAATTGCACTGTAAACTTTGCTTTCATAATAACAATGAATAAAAGTAAGATAACGTTTTACTCTTTGATGACTGATTCAGAAAACAAGTTAGTAATTAAAGATCAGATGAAAGGTTATTAGTCCCTTTGGACACTGTCAAAATAACCTCAATCTACCCTTCAAAATGGGTGCCTGAGAAGATATTCCTTTCTCACTAACAGATGCTAAAGTAACATCCGAAATATCCCCTGCACAAAATACTGTTAAGCAAGACATAATTTGCAGCTAATAGGTTTATTTTTTTGTCACACCTAAAGATTTCAAATTATCCAACACATCTCAAAGTCAACAAAATATAACCTGATTAAATACAAAGAGCAGTTTTTAAATTATGATTTCATTTTATAGTGGAGAAAAGCTATCCAAATTAACATAGGCCGATACACATATAACCACATTATTTGGACAGTTAAAGGCAGGGTATATGATTTCATTTTAAAACACTTTTTTTAAAACTGCAAAAAATGGTGTTCATATACCAGTGGCAACCTATAAGTTAGGAGTTCTTCAACTTGACCGAGTAATTTTCATTCTTTCTACAGCGAGAAACCCTGGGAAAACCTCATCCAATCAACTTCCACGGTCCGTCCAAGATAAGAGGCTTGTAAGCAAAGCTTCCGTGTTCCAGCACCTCCCTCTCTGCGCGTCCCCTTCGTGTGCACGCAACGCTCGTTCTAGCCTGTAAACAGGAAGTGAGCTCGCGCTAAAATGAACTGAAAACGCAAAGCTGGTGTGGAAATAGCAACGAGAAAGAAGAAAGCTGACGAAGAGCGTGCTTAAAGCCGAATCTGCATCGGAGCTGATGCATTTACACGGTGGCGTCAACTCAAGGAAGCTAAGGGCTTGCTAACGGATGCATTGGTTGCTGATTTTCTCCTGGACAGGTAAGATTACGTTATATTTTGTGACTTTGGTTGAAATGACGGAGTGAAGTGTGAAGTGAAGTGGCGGAGACCCAACGAGACCATGCTGGCTGTGCGTGCCTGTGTTAATGAGGCGTGGCTTAGTGGGAGAGCATGAAGCAAGGGGTGGGACTTTTTATTTTTCAATAACGCCCTCTCAAGGAGCGCTCCCACAACCGTATACCCTGTCTTTAAGTTCAGTCTTATTAGCTACACAAAAGTCTTATCACAGAGATTTGTGCCATGAAGAAATGTCCTAAATATAACCTGTAACATAAAGTAGCCAAAGGTTTTGAAAAAGCAATATGTCATACCTTGAGCTAAAGAACTTAAAGTTTTAGGCATCTTTCCAATTCTGAATGAATTAAATCCAATTGAGATGCTGTGGCATGACCATAAAAATGCTGTTCATGCTTGAAAAGCCAACAATATGGCAGAATTAAAACAATTCTTCAAAGAAGTGTGGGACAAACATCTTGGCACCATTATGTAATAGAGACATTCTCAGTTATCACAAATCTTTGATGGCAGTTGTTGACGCCAAGGGTTATTAGGTCTACTTAGGGCAATTGCTTTTTCACAGGGGTCCAGTTTGGTCTGGATCACATAATTTGAACAAAAATGTAACAACAAACAAAAGGTAAAAGAATACTTGAGAATGATGGGAGGGAGCAAATACTTTTTCATAGCACTTTAGCTATAGCGGGATTATCGGTCTAAGTCACTCCCTGGTAAGGATCATGTCACGCAATCATGTCTTGTTGTGCTGTTAGTTGCACAACTCACTTTGATAAAAAAAAATAATATAAATAAATGTGCAAGTTCTACAGAATTCCATCGACTCGCACTCCTTTCAAGGCAAACAAAAGATGTCTTTCGTTTCAAATGATCAAAATATTGGAATGAGCAGGTAATTGAAAATACAACAATCTGCAGCAATCACTTCACATTATGTAAGCCTTGGCCAGAGTTTGCTGTACAATTTCTTGTTGTCTGTCCTTTTGACTGAAAATCTGTTCATAATCTATTTTTAACCGTCAATTTTGAAAATGATAATGCACAATTCAGTAGTATTTACCTTTCATTCCTTTTAATTGATATAAAATCCACATTGTGCCATCACACATCGTGCGGATTAATAAGATACAAGTATTATGAACATTTCACCTACTGTGGCCTGAATGCTTGGAATGGAGCTGAACTGCGTTCCCACTTGTACAGGCTAAATCAGCTCCTGCCACACTGGAGACTGAAATTACGAGTGCCACTTCGGCAAGTTCTGAAATCAGAGAACATTTCTCTAATTGAAGTGATCAGTATTTAGCAAGGCTCTCTGTATGAGAAAATTCCTACATGCACCTCTTTCTGCATCAGTGGTTGGGTTAAGCTGCAGCAATCTGGTCTTTGTACGGTGCAGTCACAGATGCGCTCCATGCCTCCATAACTCTTCAACGTCCTGTCATGTCCCAGATATCGAGATGCATTGGGTTCAGGCCCTGTCTACATTAGGCCATTTAAGTGCTTAAATGAATAAATATTCAGTCAGTACCCCGTCTCGGCCACACTAGCCCATCGTTTAAGGTTCCCCTCCCAGGATATTTTTTTACACGGGTAAGTGGGCCGTCTATTTCTTAAATCTCTGCCTCTTGGATTGGTGTGGATTCGTTAGTCGTTTAAGAAGTGAGTTCAGTAAGGAAGTGACGTCAGAAAACACGCGCCACAGCCAGCTTAATAACAACCGTGACCACTCAGACGTAAACAAAGAATTCTCTCTTCTTGTGAACAGCCATTTTCAGTGACTTTGCCCAACAAGTCGCAGATCAGAAATGAGCTTCTTGCTTCATTTTCAATGTTTACATTTGCCAGGTAACTGGATGGAAGGATGTACTTCCAGGTCAGAGGTGACTGTGACGTCATATACATATGGGTCTTCCTTTTTTATGCGCATGCCTACTAGGTCGGGGTTGCGCCAGTGGCCGGAGGGGAGCAAGGGGTCATAACGATGCTTTGTGTGTGTGTGGACAGGTATAAGGTTAGGTGGGATATACCCTGTATAACCTTAGCCATATTAGTGTAGAGGCAACCTCAGTGTCCAGCTCTGAGATGATCATGAGAATCTCTTTTGATTGATTAATTATCTGAACTCTGTACACCAAGTTGAAAATGTCTGCGCGTCTGCACCAAGTGGTCAAGGTTAGAAATTCCAATTTGTCAAAATGACCGACGGCCTTCCGATTTTTCCGTCACCGTTTTAAAAAAAAAGTGTTACATTTAATTTCTCTTTTTGAAGAATAAAGTTTTTTTCTTGAACTGAACAACATTGTGTATTATTCATCTATGTCAGCATTTAAGTAAACAAAGAAACAAAAATTATAATTAATATGTATGAACACTTTCATAGAGTTGTCTAAACTTACAGCCATTACGTAAAATAGTTAGAAAGTAAGCAAACGTTTATTTGATATTAGCAAAGACAAACAATTTGACAATTTAGTGTAGAAAATTGGAGAAAATCGGTTTCTGAGTGAGATTTTGAACCATTTAAATAGCCATATATTTACTTAACAGTCAATCAGTTAGTGGATAACAATAAAGTAATCTGTAAATCTGTATTCCTAAAATTCAAAAGCTAAACAATTTAAAATGTGATGCAGTTTTAAGGTCTCATTTACTTGTTTTTTTCCAAAAAAATGATTTGGTCTCTAGTATGAATGTTGCAGTTTGTGGGAGGAGTGTGTGGGGGTAAACGACATGATTACAAGTCTAACTCATTATTATTCATGTTATGCAAACATCTCGTCTCTGACTGACTAACAACAATGTCACTCTTATGCTATCTTCGAACAAATAACGAATTTAACTCACTTCACTGGTGGTGTTCCCACTCAAATTCCGACTGTTTTTTCCTCAGCTTCTCTTTTTTGGGTAAAAAATGCTATGCTAATGTGCTACGTCCACAAATAACACAAGACTGACACACAAGACACTCTGCATTCAAGTTACCTCGCTTGAGTAAGTTTCAATTTGCAAATACAAATTTTGGTCTGCTTTTTCTTTCTTTCAGCTGATTGACCAATGTCGTGTCAATCACAAATTTAACAATCAAATCAGATTACAGATAGGTTTGGCTGTCACATGGTCTGACCGAGTAGGTCGGAGGTCTGACTTCCCCATACGAAGCACTTGCACCAGTGCTTAACCTAGCACCAACTCCATGCTGGGCCAGAGCTGGAGCTTTCTAAGAACCGTTTTACCATCTGTACTATCTGTAACCCCAGTGTAGAGATCTTTGGCATGACTTTAAAACCGTTCTATTTCCCAGAATAATTTGGGAGTAATTTAATGCTGTGCATATGATCCCAGTGTATATTACTAAACTCAAAAAAATGCAAAACAGAAAAGACCTCAGAATCCAAGAGCCAGTGGAGTAAATGTCAAAACTGCTCACTGAATGAGGCTGCAAATGTTATAGATAATCACATTAACTTTTGTGTGCATCTTACTAATCGTACAGAAGAAATAAAATGTTTTCCAAATAATAAGTGACATATTTCCAAAGATATAACGTTAGTGATAAATAAAAGAACAGTTGCTTTCAAAAAACAAGAAATCCAAAAAACTGAAAAACAGTTGAAATTTAAACTGAAGAGAGAAACAAAATTAGATCATAGAAAGAAACTAGAATTAAAACTGGTAACTCAAAACTGGTGTGGGACACATGAAAGATTTAGTTGCAGTAAGATTATGGTTCAAATGTGTATGCTTGCCACATAAAAAAATTACAGGTGTTGAGAAATGTGGCAGGAGGGAACAAATTCAAATTAAAGAGTACCTATTTATTCTTAGCTTCAGTAGCATTGCCTTGAATGGAAAATTTTAGACTCAAATCAGTTCATCACACAGCAGAACATTAAATTAAACGGCTACTTTACACTTCTATCATACCGCTTCTGGTTGTTTGTAAAAAGACACGTTATGTGTATCGAAACAGGTGGAAATCCAAGAAATTTTGTGGAACATCAAGTCCTGTCATGTCTTTTAAGTATGTGTGTATTGATGTATTTCTGTTCAAAAGTTCACTGGACATGAGCAGGGTGGAAATTCAAACTGTCCTGCTGCATTATGACTGGGTATGTTATGTTTCTATGTTTCCACCAACTCGTTTTCTTTTTTTCTTTTTTACAATGAAAGGATAAACTAACCATCTGGGAAGCACATTTCGATTAATTAATGAAAGAATTAGGCCACAAGTGATGAAACATTGCACGTCTAGGATAAGAAAAGCATCAGCATAGCACGTGAAGTGAAACAAGGTGATGTTAGTCATTAATTGCAAATTTGAGGTACAGTTGCATTGGTCCTATAGCACTAGCACGTGTGTGGTATTTAAGACGTAAGAGGTGAAGCAGTCATGGTAGAATTTTTAACGTGTCCAAAAAAATCTGCCAGGATGGTGTATCTGCTGATCAAATTGTGCGTACTACAGTGTTATGAAGGCTATGTAGGGGCAATAATTTCCTTCCAACACCATTCAAATGAAAGGTTGATAAGCAATATTGTGACAGGGTATTAGAAGCATGATGCAGCATTACACAGTTGCTTTTGTCTAAATGAAGGCTTTCAATATCTTTCACTGAAGCGTCCAACAATCCAGAAACCTTTGCTCACAAAAAGACTTGCACTGTTATTGCTTTGATGTTCTGTACCATGTTCTGCACCTTCATTCATTAGTCCATAATGACATGTTTGTCTTGGAAGACAAAATCTACTTATTATGGACCCCTCTGCATTTAAAAAAAAATCTGCTTAATCCAGTAAATTTTCGTCTTTTGTTTTGTGTGCACTAACCCACGGGAAATATGCAGACAACTTGAATCTCTGTACATGCTTCTATGTCTCAATGTCAATTAAGCTTGCATCAAGACCTTTACCTGACCCTTCAGAATACAAGTGTGAGTTATACATAACATTTTTGGCCCAGCACACACTATGTTCTTTAGGTGTAGATGAATATACATTTTAGTGGGCTAATAACATATTACATCTTTATGTTGAAACATATTTAATTTATTGTGGATAGAAACAATGAGAACTCTAAAAACAGTAACCAATTCTCTGGAGACTCAAAGGTGACGTGAAAAATGCCATGAAAAAAAATTGTTAGACCTTGTGTGTGAGTAATAATGTTTTGCACAGTGTGAAATGTAGAAATCATTGTTGTTACAGTGCATCCAGTTGAGAACCTTAGTCAAGAAGGTGACCAATAACCCAATGGTTACTCTGTCAGGGCTCTAGCGTTCCTCTGTAGAGAGAGGAGAACCTTCCAGAAGGACAAACATCTCTGCAGCAATCCACCTATCAGGCCTGTAAGGTAGAATGGCCAGACGGAAGCCAGTCCTTAATAAGAGGCATATGGTAGCTACTACTGTACATGTGATTTTGGTGTATTTTTTTATTTTAATTTATAGAAATCTCAAAAATATTTTTACGTTATCATTATGGTGTGAAAAATGTGTAAAATGTGTTGGTAAAAATCTGAGGGGAAAAAATAATTAAATTTTGGCATAAGCTCATTACCTGTATAGAAAGGGGGCTTATTGGAGATTTTTAGATGATATATGGTTTATTTTGAGATAATCTTTGCCAATAATTTTATTTAGTTACATGTCAAACAAGATGAAAGAAACCAACAAATAGCGATTGTTTATGAAAAACTAGAGCTGGTCAAAATATAAAATCACAATTTGCGTTGCCATCAATGTGAACAATAGCATAGTAGAAAATTTTAGGTTAGAGGCAAAACAGCTGCATCTCAATTGATTATATAATCAAAAAGTTAATTTGTGCCAGTAATTCAATTTAAAAAGGAAAATGTATTCCAAAGACTCGTTACACATTGAGTGATATATTTCTGGCATTTATATCTGCTAATTTGTCAATATGAAATACAACTAATGAAAACCCAACAATAAGTATTTTATTAAAATTAAGCTGTCAAACGATTACATTTTTTAAATCTAATTAATCAAAAGGGTAGCTCTGAATTAATCATGATTAATCCCAATTAAATCAACAATCCTAAATATGACTGAAAAAGTAACATTTTCAGTATGAACAAAAGACAAAACCGGATGCTGTTGCTCTTTTTTTAACAAATACAGGAGAGATGCATGGAACATTTGTTTTGAGCTCCACTATCACATTTACATGTGGCCCTTTTAACCTATTCATAATTTAGCTAACTGCTAAAGCAAACCAACTGGTTAACATTTTGTGAATGTAAAGTGGACCATTTCTTGATAACATTGTACAACCCTGCACATGCTGTTCATGGGTCAGAGGCTTCTACAGTTTACCTGCAGCACACACTGCTACAAGAGATCCTTCCTGCCCACATACAGTTTGTTATTGATTTTCTTGTTAACGTTGCATGTTCCTACCTGACTCAGAGGGGAGAAAACTTGTTGCATTGAATCCTGTTTGATTTTGTTGGAAGGAATTTTATCAATCTAATTTAAGGCCTCTCTTAAAGGGACAGACACCAATTTAATTTTCTGACTCCTAGGCTCTGTCGGGCTCTTGTTTCACTTTCCAGCGTGCTCGTTCATTTCTGTAAAAAGGAGCAATAAGAAGCAACAGACAACAGTCATAGATTTTACCAGCGAGACGTCTGCAGACAGACTCAGTTCCCTTCAACTGAGCGTCGAACTACAGCGCCGCACAGCTTTTATTGAACCACAAGTTGCATGAAACCCCTTCACCTCATACATCTTTTTTTCACAGAATAATGGTCAAAGCTTCTTCACATAAGGCAATGCATGATTTACTACAGTCTTCTTGATTGATCACTGTTGCTGAGTGTTTCCACATGCACTGCAGAATTAGACCCCCATAAAACAACTTTGTGCACTCTGTATGAACCCAAGACAAGTCATATATTCAACAGGAACAAGATCACATGCCCCGTCACGCAGATGTTTTTTCCGTTACCCCTGTTAGGCAAGAAACTTAGTTTTACACCCAAAATAAGTGTACGCTCTCATACAATATTTAAAGAATTTTTATCTCTTCAATTTCTAGTAGGCAAACAAAGCTTTCAAGCATAAGTGAGTGATCTTTTTTTTGTCTGAATTTTCTGGATGTTTGTAATTCATGTGGTTCATGAATGTATGTTTGCTTGGGGCAAATGCATTTATTTTCGAGAAAAGTGTGCAAAATCAGGAATGTATTTCTTTTTCTGTCTTTGTTTTGACACAGGCACTACTGTTGTCTATATTAGCCAATTATTTTAGGCTTAATATTTAGTAGTAGCTATTCAGGATAGAGGATAAAAGAAAAAATAAGTTTTTAGTTTGTGTGAGAGGAAACTTAAAGAAAATCTGTTTGTTATCCAAGTTCTGCTTAAAGCTAAAAAATTAAAACTGTACTTCTGAGTGCACCATTATATAAATACTCCAAGCTGCTCTTAAAGGGGCAGCATCCCTAGAAACCCAGATGCAACCATCACACCACTAGTGCTACACATTAGACTCTCCTGGATACACAGAAAGACAAAACATCATCAGCTATCTTTTTCCCAACATTCCCCCCCCCCCCCCCCCCGATTGTGTAATATTAGTTCACTTGGCTACATATATAAGAATATAAAGCATACAAAACTTTATCTTTACTCAAAAGTATGTCCATGTATAGTGCATGCACTCAATACTTGGTTGGCACTCTTTTTGGCATACTTACTGCATCAGTGTGGTGTAGCATAGTGTCGTTCAGCCCTTAGGAACTGCAGAGATGTCAAGCACTCTTCTATAGAGAATATTTATTTTGAAACCAATTTACAATGGGGCAAAACAATATTTGGCAGCCATTGATTGTGCAAGTTGTCCCACTTAAAAAGAAGAAAGAGGTCTGTTATTTTCATCATAGGTATACTTTAACTGTGAGAGACAGAATGTAAAATAAATCCAAGAAAAATCCCATTGTATGCTCTTTTATGTATTTATATAAGAGTGCAGAAAATAAGTTCAGGTTGACCTGAATTTGGGGGCGTTGTATGGGTATATTAATGTGTGTGTGTGTGTAAGTGTTGTGGCTTATGTTGGCGTGTCTATGTTGTTTACTGCTGTAACCATAAGGAATCAAGAACCCCCTTTGAAAATGAGATGGTACATATATGTCTATATGTCGAATGAATTAGCGCCTACAAAAAAGCAAGAATTCTGGCCCTCACAAACCAGTTACTTCTTTTTTAAGAAGTTTTTCTATCCTTCACTCCTTACATGTAGTATTGGCACCTGTTTGAATTAGTAATCTATATAAAAGACACCTGTCCACATTTTTGAACAGTCAACTCCAACCTCTACCCTGGCCAAGACAATAGAGAACATCAGGTACAAGATTGTACACCTGCACAAAACTGGCATGAGTCAATCTAAAATAGACAAGCAGCTTGGTGAGAAGAGATCAACTGTTATAGCAATTATTAGAAAATGGAAGGAATACAAGATCATGAACAGTCACCCTTGACCTAGGCCCCATGCAAGATCTCACCTCATGGGGTAAAAATTATCTTGGGAATGGTGAGGAAACAGTCCAGAACTACATGGTGGGAACTGGTCAATGACCGGATGAGATCAAAATAGAACTCTTTGGGATAAACACCATTTGCCATGTTTGGAGGGGGAAGAATGCAGAGATGCATCCCAAGAACAACATACCCACTGTAAAGCTTTGGGATGGAAACATTATGCTTTGGGCTGCATTTCTGCAAAGAGGACAGGACGACTGATCCTTAGTAAGGAAGGGATGATTGGGGCCATGTATCGTGAGATTTTGGGGAAAAACCTTTCATCTGTGAGAGCATATAAGTTAAAACCCACCAATATCATAGCATATCCAGTACACCCATTGTACCAGATATGCTTGTGAAACTAAATTAACAGTAAAACGTGTAATACAAACTTCCTGCAAAATTCTGCTGTCTGCAGAGCATTTTAGAAATGTAATGAATTATCTAAAAATATTGGAGAACTAAAGGTCATGTATTCTTTTAAAAAAGTACATTGCGAAGGCGTAGCTATGTAAAAAGCATTTCCATGCTCTGGAGTGGACTAGCCAGTCTCCAGACCTCAAATCAATTCAGTTTTTCAATTCAGTTTATTTATACAGTGCCGATTCACAACAGACATAATCTCAAGGTACTTTACAAGAAAAGTCATTTCAATACAATCATATAAACATTCCAATCAGTTTAAACGTTTTCTATCTGAGAAATCCCAGCAGATTGCTTTGGGTCATTGACTGGCAGTTGCGCCCCATTCATGCAGACTCCAAGCACAACAATCCCTCATACTGAGCGGCTGTAGTTCAGTGGTAGAGTTGTCAGCCTGCAACCCAGAAATTGTGGGTTCCAGCTTCCACCTGCTACATGTCGTTGTGTCCTTGGGCAAGACACTTCACCTAACTGTCTACTGGTGTTGGCCAGAGGGGCCGATGGCGCGATATGGCAGCCTCGCTTCTGTCAGTCTACCCCAGGGCAGCTGTGGCTATAATCACAGCTTGCTTCCACCAGTGTGTGAATATGAGCGTGAATAAATAATGGAGTTGTAAAGCGCTTTGAGAGTCTTGAAAAGCGCTACATAAATGCAAGCCATTATTATTATTGAGCAAGCATGTAGCTACAGTGGGGAGGAAAAACTCCCCTTTAACAGGAAGAAACCTCCAACAGAACCAGGCTAAGTACAAGTGGCCATCTGCCACGACCGTCTGGGAGTTTGAGAAGACAGAGCAGAGACACAGACAGAACAGAAGATCTGATATAAAAGTACTTTCTATATTAAAGAAAGTAAAAAGTTGATAACAGGACATGGAGGATGTTCAGTTACTGGGATGCCCCCCATCCAACAGGGCATTGCAGCTATGCAGGATACCAGACCAGGTGTAGCTTATCTGGAGAGAAAAACACAACACAATGCAACTGGGGGGTAGTAGAAGAGAAAAGTAGAGTGAAGAAAAGTGGTCAGTCTGTCCTCCAGCAGTCTAAGCCTATAGCAGCATAACTACAGAGATAGCTCAGGATAACCTAAGCCATTTTGTGGAGTTCCCGATAGTAAAGAATTATAGTAGTCCAGCCTTGAGGTAACAAATGCATGGAATAGTCTCTCAGCATCCCTTTAGCAATATTCCTGAGGTGAAAGAAGAAAATCCTAGAAACCTGTTTAATGTGGGATTTGAATGTCATGTCTTGGTCAAAAATAATGGAGAGGTTCTTTACGTTATTAATGGAGGCCAATTTAATACCATCCAGAGGAAGTGATTGACTAAGCAGTTTCTTTTTTAGAGCTTCTGGTCAAAAGACAGCAACTTCCTTCTGGTCAGAATTTAAGAGAAAAAAAGTTTAGTGTCATCCAGATTTTTATGTATTTCAGAAAATGCCTGTAATCTACCTAAGTGATTGGTTTCATCAGGAATTATGGATAAACATAGTTGTGTATCATCGGCATAACCGTGGAAATTTATCCCATGCTGTCTAATGATTTTACCAATTGGAAGCATATATATAGCATATATATATAGTATAATTGGTCCAAGCACAGAACCCTGTGGAACTCCACAAGTAACCCTTGAGTATGAAGAAGATTTATCATTTACATGAACTGAAATCTGTCAGATAAATATGATTTAAACCAGCGTAGTGCCGTTCCTTTGATCCCTGCAACATGTTGAAGCCTTTCTAAGAGAATATTATGATCGACTGTGTCAAAAGCAGCACTGAGATCTAAGACCAGAACAGTCACAAGTCCATTATCTGAGGCCATGAGAATATCATTAGCGACCTTCACCAGTGTTTTTTCAGTGCTATGATGAGCTCTAAATCCTGACTGAAACTCTTCACACAGGTCGTTGCTGTTTAGATGCTCACCTACTTGATTAGCAACTATCTTTTCAAGGATTTTAAATAAGAAAGCAAGGTTAGATATAGTTTTGTAATTAACTAAGACTGCGTTCACACTGCAGGGCTTAATGCTCAATTCCGATTTTTTTGAAAAAGTTAGATTTTTTTGCAAGGCCGTTCACATTTCCAATTAAATGCGACCTTTTGTGATCTCCTGTGTGAATGTGAACCTCGTGAAATGACCCAGAATTGACCCGCATGCGGAGAAGAGTACTCAACGGTCAATGACGTCACTTGTTGTTTGAGGAAGTTGTTACACATGGATGTCGACAGTGGAGGTTGTTTAGCCTTATTAAAGTTATTTTCACAATGGAGCCAGCAAAATTTCAATCTTCTCGTTTTAAGGAGAAAAATAAAAAGGAGGAGAGCAAGGTTTTTGATCATGGCGTTTGGTGGAGCAGTGGTAGCAACGTCGGTACAGAGAAACGTGTGGGTTCGGAGTCGCAGCCAGGATTGGTGGGATACTGATGTGAGTGGCTTCACTAATACAGAATTGATCAGTAACTTCCGAATGTCCAGATCCACTTTTGATTATGTTTGTGAGCACCTTCGATTTACTCTCACGGGAAGAGACATGTCTGCGGCAGCCCATAACAGTGCAGAAACGCGTATCTATGACGTGCGGGTTGAATACATGCGACCTGGCCGTTCAGACTGAAGTCGCATTTTAAAAGATCGTATACGTTTCGGATTGTGGACCACGTACCCAAGTGGCCTGGGTCGCATTTGAAAAGATTGGATCTGTGTCGTTCAGACTGTCATGAAAAGATCAGATACAGGTCGCATAGGGGCAATAAAATCGGAATTGGCTCGTTTCAGCCTGCAGTGTGAACGTAGCCTTAGTCATCTAGATTGAGGGAAGGTTTCTTAAGTAAAGGTTTAATTACAACAACCTTAAATTCCCGTGGTACGTATCCATTTACTAAGGATAGATTCATCATATCTAAAATTGTGCCAGTAACCAAAGGGAACTCTTCCTTAAATAATTTGGTTGGGATTGGGTCCAACATACAAGTTGAAGGTTTAGATGAGGCTAATATTTTTGCTAATTTCAAAAGCTCGACTTAATCAAAATAGTCCAAACACAAATGAGGTTCTGCAGTTTTCTCCGATGCTGCCTCACTAACTGAGAGAAAAGTAATCATGTTTGGGAGGATAGCAATGATTTCATTTTTAATAGAATTAATTTTATTTATGAAGAATCCCATAAAGTCATCACTACTAAGAGCCGGGGGAATAGTTGGCTCAACAGAGCTATGACTCTGTGTAAGTTTGGCGATCGTACTAAAATGAAACCTAGGATTGTTCTTATTCTTCTCTATTAATGATGAAAGAAATGCTGTTCTAGCTTGTCGAAGGGTCTTTTTATACAGCAGCAGACTATTTTTCCAGGTTAAATAGGAATCCTCTAGGTGTGTAGAGCGCCATTTTCTCTCCAATTTCCAAGCATTCTGCTTTAAAGTATGGAGTTCTGCATTAAACCAGGGAGGATTAAACCTCCTATGGCTAATTACTTTCTTTGTTAAGGGTGCTACACTATCTAATGCCAAGCGCAATGAGGAAGTAATGCTATGAACCAGACAATCAACTTTTGAAGGGTTAGAGATGGAATTGTCTCCCTCCACTGTGTTACTCTGAGACACTGAGGAAAATAAGAATGCAACAGATTCTTTAAAACTTGTTACAGCCTTGTCTGATAAAGCTCTACTATAGTTACATTTTCTTTCCGGTTTAGGATGGTCAGTTAAAGTAAATTTAAAGGTTAATAAAAAAAATGGTCAGACAGAACCGGGTTATGTGGGAGGACTGTTTTTTCCTCACACTCAATGCCGTATGTCAGTTAAAAGTCCAGAGTGTGTTGACCCGAGTGTGTGGGTCCCTGTACTTTTTGAGTAAAGATAGCTTTAAAGGCTGCATTAATGCTATCACTTCCAGTGTCCACATGAGTATTGAAATCCCCCACTATAATGACCTTATCAGTATTTAACACTAAATCAGATAAAAAAATTGAGATCTGATCTAAGAATTTAGAGTAAGGGCCTGGTAGACGATACAAAACCACAAACAAAAATGGTCTTAATGTTTTACTACTTGTATGAGGAAAACTAAGGGTTAGATGTTCAAAAGAACTGTAGCTAATAATTGGTTTGGGATTAATTAGTAAATCAGAAGGAAATATGGTTTCAACTCCTCCTCCTCGCCCAGTACTTCTAGGAATGTGAAAATTTAAACAATTTGAAGGAGTTGACTCTGACATAAGATACTGACAAAATTCTCATGCTGCAGCCAAGTTTCTGTGAGGCAAAACAAATTAATTTGACTATCACAAATCAAGTCTTAGCAGAGTTTTCTAAGCTTATCAAAGCTTAGAAAACATGCACCAATTGGCGGCTGCCAAAAAGCTCCACTGTATATAAATATTATACATCATTTGAAAGCTAGAATTCTTGAGATTCCAGTGATATATACCAATAAAGGATATAATCATAACTGTAGACAGAGTAAAGACCTTTGTCAAATCACTCAGGAAGCAAGATAATGTGCAACTCACAGTTCAAAGCCATATCATTGATCCTCTCGAACAAAGAAGGGATTTTACATCTATAAAGGGCCAATTAAAGCCTAGTTTCCACTGAGCGGAATCGTGCAGTTTGGTCTGGTCCGCTATTGCGTAATTCTGACTTTTCATGGGAGCGTTTTCACTGCCTACTGAACTCTCCTTGAGCAGGCGGGGTTTACCCTGAACGCTCGCGTGGCGTCATAGTGGAGGGACGAGGAAGTGGGTGACGTGTGAAAAACACAAAAGAAGAGGAGGAAGAAACAACAAATGGAGTCCATCCAGCAGCTCATGGTTGTCTTTTTTGCTTTTTGTTTTTTTCTTTACACAAATACAACCGCTGTGTTTAATAAAAGGCTCCATGCGGAATAGAGGACGATGCGTAAAGTTGCCGCAGGGGTGACGTTTAAATGTACTGCAGTGTTCACCCAATCAAAGGACTGTGTTATGTGATGCCAGGCAAATTCTCTGCCTTGAAGCTTTGTTTAATTCTTGTCACCAAAGTCTGTTTACTTTAAATGGTGCCCTACTGTTGTATCGTTTCCACTTTGTAGACGGTTGCAGGTCCGCCTGCATCATATCTAACCTGGACTGAAATAATTGACACATACAAAGATCTGATCTGATGCAAACGTGAGGGACACGAGTGAAGCGATTTTTTTTCTTTAGCAATGGCGGAAAACGTGGACACAGATACAATCTGAAAAAGACAGAAAATCTCTACGGTGTGGGACCATCTTACGGCATGCAAGGGGGATAACATTGTCCAGTGTAAATACTGTCAAATGGACCTAGCGTACAATAACAGTACTTCCACGATGCTGCAGCACCTGAAGAGAAAACATCGTCACGTGAATGCGACTTCTGCAAGTGGACTGGGAGCTTCAACAAGGTCATGCATTTAGCCTATATTACTAGTTAATAGTGATGAGGCATAAGCAACATTTTTACTAAAGTCTCACTCATATAACTTCTTTCTTCACCTCTACCGCACGTGTGTCGCACACATACCCACACATGCGCACACATACGCACACGCATGCCACGGTGTGACAAGATATCCCCCACTGTGCAGGACTGCATAGCTTTTTCAACTCAAATCCCACATCACGCAAATTGGAGCTATGTCCAGCATTTGACTGTGCAGCGCAATCTTTCCAGTCAAATCATTCTCTCCTCGGCGGCAGCTACCTGTGCACCTTTCGCCTCCTCCCCTCTGCAGACTGAGTGCAAATAGCGCTGTGTGAAGACCATATTCACCGGGACGAAAAGTACCTCACATTCACATCTATAAAAGGTCCAAACTTGGTGTAGTGAGAAGTGAACTGCAGTAGCACCGTCTGTATAACCAACATGTGGACATTCTTACAAAAGGTTTTTTTTTTTTTTACAAACAATTTTATTTGTATTATTTTTCATGTCCTAGGTGGTGTAATATTGAGTTTCTAAAATAATTATAGCCTAACCTCAATATTGAGCACATGTACATAGAGAAATACTATTTAATTGTGTAAAAAACTAAATTGATACGCTATTATTTAGATTTACTACTAAAGGCTGAGTCTAAAAATAAAAAAGAAAGGATATTAAATTAAAAGAAATAATCATACAATTTTAGCATTTTTAAAATAACTTTTAGAAAATGTCCATAAAATTCATGTCCCATATTTGTCTCTTTCCAATATGGTCACCCAAAACACATCCTCACCACACATAAGGTATTTAAGAGAAATGCTACGTATGGACAAAACTGCACTCATTAGAATATAGATTTACTTGTATGTGAGTTTAATTAGTTTTACAAATCAATGTTTCTTTGTCCGCCACTTGACATCATAGTGGAGCATGAGCAGCTTTGTCCGGACAGGTCCCTCATGCACTATGGAGGAAGCTGCAGGTTTTACCAAGACATTTTAAGAATGCTAATCACAGACATGCGCCCTCTGTCCATGGTGGAGGACACACGACTTAAGTCTATGATACAAGATTTTAATGCCAAATACTCCATTCCCTCAAGAACACATTTCACAAATTGATAAGAACAAAGGTAGACAGAAATAACAGCTAAATTGAAGAGTGTGCTTAAGGAGACAGATAGTGTTGCACTAACAACAGACATTTGGATGAGTGTGGCCACAGACTCTGTCAAGTTGAACCAACCGAGTTGAAGTTTTGTAAAATAAAAATTTGAGGCATAACCAACAATTGCTTGGTCATTTTAAGAGGCCATTCATAGTTCATAACACACCACTGATATAGTTGTTTAGATTAGTTGAATTTGGGGGCTAAATACAAATAGATGCCATATGTTTCAGATTTTGACTTGTAAAAGTGTTTTAAGACCATGTGTCATTTTCATCCCACTTCGGTTATGCACTGTTGTGTTGCCGTATCATATTAAATTCCAGTAAAACACAGTTTATAGCTGCAATGTTTCAAAATGTGAAGGTTTATGAAAACAATTGCTCAGCACTGCAAAGAAGCCTTTAGCTCTTTGAAAATCTGCTTGTTGGTAAAATACTTGTCGAAAGTCAAACTATGTCACCTTTGATAGTTTTCATAGGTTTGAAGAAAGAAACTGCAAGACCTTGTCTTTCTGTGAAGCTGTTTTTGACAAAATGATTGTCATTCAAAGTAAAATGTGATCGATGCAAGGAAGGTATACGAAAATACATCAGATTTTTATATTGTTTAAAAGATTTTACTAAGAAAATCAGAAGTCAAAGCTCCTGAGAATCGAATACCTCTTGGGTAAATCTGATTCGAATATGCAAATAGAAGTGACTTGACAATATAGATTACTTATTTACTGGAATAACCTCTGCTTAGAGTTACTTATATGTAAATGAAAATGAAACTTTTTATGCACTCAATCCAGTTTATGATATAGATACAAGGTCATGCTTTATGGTCTTCCTTCTGTTTATCTGCCAGCTCAGCAGACTCAGTGGCTCCCAAAGGAAAATACAATTTCTTAGTCACTGCAGAGCAGTTGATATTATACTACAATACAGTAAACAGTATGGAAATGCCTCTGGCAAAATCCTTAAACTAAATATGGAAGAACTATATGTTTAATCAACGGGACTTTTTATGACTCACTGGTATACAGTCATTCAAAGAAGGCAACTTTATATTGCCCTTCATTTTAAATCACATAAAAATTAATTAGCTCATGTCAAATAATACAGCACAAACAAATGTTAACTTTGTTTTAGAACAATAAAAAAACTGTACTTCCTGTTTTTCTTTAAATGCTGATAACTAAAAGGTTTGTCACTAACACTGAGCTGAGAACACATTCTCTTAAGGTTGTACAGTATTTATTCCTGAGTATCTAATTAATTTAATATGGATTTCCAGCCAAAATCTGTCAGTCTGAAACAATCATGCAACATTTTGTCCTGCATATTTACATATAACTTCTGCTACAATGAAAAAATCTTTTTTTTTCCTTTAAGTCTCAGATGTTCTAGAGGTGTGTCAGGACAATGCAATACGAGCCCCATCTTCTTTGCAAAGCTAAAAGAGCATAAAAGAGCATAAAGATCATTATTGACTACTGTCAACCTCTCCATGGTGTTAAAACATAAAACGATAAAAACATACAATATGCTGCAATATGGAAAATATGTTGCAATGCTGATGAGCTTTCATCCACTTATCCATGGCTTCTAAAAGAAAAATAATTAGTTTTCATTTCCAAGTTTTATTGGTAAGAGTCCAATAGATTACTCATTCATCAGCTTCTATTCAGGCTCTCAAAAAGATGCTTCAAAGTAAAAGTCAAATTTTAACATTGACAGAAACAGAGAGAGAAATGAGACTCTGAAGCTGCAATTATGCTTGACGGTAGTTCTGGTACAGTATGAATGGAGTTGGATTTTATACAAGTAGCAGCAGCAGACGAAGACTCTAGATCAGCAGTATCAAACTCTTAGTCTCACAAAGAGCTGAATCCTAAACTATGTCATGATAAATGCCTTTCATTCTCAGAATCTTAAAGCTCATTGCAAAAAAAGCACTATTGAAATAGACCAATTAAAACCTGCTAAATCATAGTCAGCAAGTGTAAGAGATGTTTGACACCTCTAATGCCAATAAAGGCTTTTTCATTGATTAATAAGACAAGTATATTTTTTTCTTGTAGAAACGTAAAGAAAAATTGATTTGTTTCTTTATCTGTAGACATTCCTTAAGTAATGCAGGAAAAATACAAAAACCACTCTGGCTACAACAAAATCTGTGAAAATTTGTTTGAGGACATGCTTGGCAGAACCCACTGAGTCTGTTAATCTGCAGTTAACTAAATGTGTGCAGAGGCTCTCTCTCTACGTAAAAATGGGTTAGCTTAAAAAACAGTTCCAGATTACTTTTTTTTGCACTTCAAAGTAAGCAAAGTGCTGTCTGAACTGGGCACCATCCTCAATTTATCAGCGGAATGTGAACTGGAGAACACTAAGGTACTGACTCCCAAGCTCAAAGTAGTGCACAAAGGAAAATGGAGATTGGTCTGAGCCAATCAACTAACTTACTGGTGGGCCATCATAAATATATGAAATTCTCTTGCGAGCAAGACGTTACCCAGGGGCCTTCAACTGGATAGGTCTGAGATGATAGACATACCTTACATACAACCCTAACTACACAGTTTGACCTCATAAGTTTTTTATTAGGTGATTTTAAAGTTTAAATAACATTTTGCATTTTTTGGTTAAATTCAGTCTGTAAAAATAAACATGATTGCCAATTTGACTATGCCTGTCCACTACTTTAAGCATGACCAAAAACCTTAGAAATATGAGGATGTGGCTACAATAGGCTAAAACGACAAAAACATGTCTATGCCAGACTGGGTCCATGGCTTTGTTTCTGATGGAAGACACCATTCATGAAGAAAAGAGCATAAACTCCCTATCAAGTCAGATTTACAAATCCCGGAGTTTCCAAGATAGCACAAAAAATCCAAAAGAGAGCCCTGAAGTTACTCTGCTAGTTCACTTTCCCTACTATTTGAACAGATTCAGAGAGTAAATGACATACAGTAGGCTTAAAAAAACTATTGAAGATCACTTTTTCCAAATAAGTGAATTGTATTCAATTTAAATAATAATGAATTCTCCATGGTAAGGAACATTCTCATTTAAAGTATTCCTCTATAATTAAAATGGTTAATATATAAATTTTACCAACCAAAATAATTTATATCCATAAAATTAGTTTCATTTTGTCATGTTTCAAGCACTAACTGTTAAATATTTTATTGTTGTTTTATGTGACTGACCATATAAAATCTGTAAAATGTGGTGTGCCTTTGCATTCGGTCAAAGTCAATACTTTGTCAAACCACTTTTTGCTGCATTTATGGGTTCAAATCTTTTGGGTCTCTGACTGAGCTCGAGCTGTTCTTAAAAAATGAATTATCTAATATTCCAGTCTGTACATGTGTAAAGCTGGTAGAGGCATTTTTAAGTCATACCACAAATTCCCAGTAACAAATTAGTCTGGACTTTGATCATTTTACAATGTGAATGGTATCCTCAGGCCAATGTACAGTGCTAATCTTTAGCACCACATAGCATTTTGCTTGTAAGGACTACCGTAATTTCTGGACTATTGAGTGTGCCAGCTATATTTTAAAAGAAAATAAATTTTGTACATATATAGAGTCCACCTGGATATAAGCCGCAGGTTTTTAATGTTTTACATGAGATATTTACACAGAAAGACACAAAAGATTTTATTTATTACCTCTGCCCGCTAATGTTTTCGTGCCCATCTGTTTGTCTGTCTGTTTGTTAGCAACACAACTCAAAAAGTTTTGGATGGATTTTGATGAAATGTTCAGGAAATGTCCGCAATGGGTCCAGGAACAAGTAATTAAATTGTGGGGTTGGTCTGACATGAAGCGAGTATCCACCCAGCAACCAGCAGTGCTAACCTTTTCTCCCAAGTCAGAAAGTTCAAAAGCACCTCCCCCGTGCAGCAGCCCCGAATTTCCACTCTCCGCTGGAAGAGCACAGCCATGTGTCTCATTAACAGACATTTTATCAGAAAAGTACCAAAAGTTAGAATTAGATCAGAACATGGGGATGGGGGGACAAGTGGCAGAGGTCTGTGCTCTCGGAGTGCTTTTCTAGTTTTAATTTAAGATGTGCTTTTTTTTCAAACTCTGCCTGAAAATCAGCAGTACTGCACCATACTATAAAGCATACTTTAGCCTACCAGATAAGTAATTGGTTGCTATCTTTATCTTCCTCTTCCTTCTTAAAGCCACTGAAGTCGTCTTCTTCTGTCTTTATGTCCTCTGAAAGCTTTTGTTGTCTTTTTATACTGACTCAGTTCTTCCTGCTGCACTCCTCCAACGTCTCACCATCGATTCTTTGATGTCAAGCTTACATACTAGCTCTATTACGTTCTTTTGGCACGTTCACTCCTGTCAGCGCGTCCAGGCAGAAGGGCAGCTACATTACATGCAAGTCTATGGTACCTACGCATCTAGTGGGCGCCAAGCTGCCCCGCAGCAAGTCGCGCGCATCGGCGCAGCTGGCATCGGCGCAGGTGGCATCAGCGCGTCCATGCGGCTGCTGCCGGGATGCGCTGACGGACCGTCGGAGCAGCTGCTGCATGAAGTTGGGAAAACTGAACTTTCTGGCAGCAAACGCGGGGCGTCAACCAATCAGAGCGACTCTTTGTACTGACGTAGTTACTCCTTCCATGGGTGGATCGGCAAGTTTTTCATTCAAGATGGAGGATCAACTAACCGTCGCTGTGTGTAATGTTCGTGAATTGTATGACCCGTCTTCTCACAAAGACAGGAAGAGATCGGATCTTATTTGGAGGAAGATATCGGAGGATATTTGAGTGCCAGGTAAGCAGTTAAATATTTTTCTTTTAACTTTCTTATGTGTTTAGACGACGTTGTCTGGCTTGTGTGGCTTCATTAATTAAATAAACCCAAGCCACTCGACATGATCCGCCATGTTGTAAACAACTAGCAACAGACAAATCCACGCCCGCAAGCTGACGTAATGACGTGATGAGCTGATGCCCCGACGCGCCGACGCAGACTACAAAGTGTGCAAGCAGCTGGGTTTTAATTTTAAAGCGTCGACTATCGTCCGTTTGAGCGATTTGACGCCTGGACGTGCTGACCAGTGTGAACGTGCCATTAGAAGACCAGCTCGATACCTTTAACTTAAAAGCTGCACTTCTTTGTGTGGTTCCCATGATGAGGGTGTGTGCATGAAAACTACCGGTAGTGTCTACTTTGGCGCATAAGCTTTCCCAACATGTCTGTCTGACGTATGCGCTTCCTGCTATAGTGCCCCCCAGAGGCCGTTAGTCAGTAACAAAATCTTTATAGCCGCATCGTTGTATAGGATGCGGGGTCCAAAGCGTGTGAAAAAAGTAGCGGCTTATAGTCCGAAAATTACGGTAGATTTAAGTCTGGGTTATTAAAGTGAAGGAGGATAAATAACAATGTATGACACACCTATTTAGATTTTAGTTTTGAAACAAAAAAACAAAAAACTATGCATTATCTTTTTCCCCTTCACAGTAAAGCTCTACTTTGTGTTGGTATATAATACAAAATCCTTATAAAATACATTGACGTTTCTAAGTGTGACAAAGAAAAGTGTGAAATAGTCAATAGATATTAATATTTTAGCAAGGCATATGCATACAAATATAGACACAGTTTGTCTTGTTTTTCATTTTCTCTTGTGGAATTTTATTTTACTTCGTGTGGGACTATACCATGGAATTGAACATATATTATTTAAAACTCTATGCATCCAATGATATGAATGAGGAAATAAAAAATAAGAATAATAACTAGCTCTGAAGACACCTTTAAGTACACACAAATCATGACAACTTATGTAGGTGGAGCTGAGCAGTCCGTGGGATGTGAACTTTTGCATCGCAGCACTTTAGTTAAGTGTTAGAATGCATTCACTCATTGTGTACAAACCATCTTTTCTTCATGTTAATTACCTGAAGGTGCAGCTGTGCAGAAAATAATACAAGATGTATTGTGTAATATTTTCAGTCCCACAGCAGGAATATTTTGGAGCATAAATGTATCACTGCTATTTTTCTACATGGTAAGATTAGTGGTTTACACAACATTCAGGTCATGGCTGTTTCCTGTATTATAAAATTTTATTTTTTTAGCTAGATGGATTGCTGAATGTCTATACTGTATATGTTTAATTTTTTTAGTGGATAGTGCTACGCTGAAGAAAGGGCAAATTAACCATATGAAAGCAGAAAATCTGAATTGCCATTTCCCGAATCTGGGTTTGCTGGAAAAGAATCCATTTAATTCACATAAACAGGGTTTCAAAGACTACAATATGTTTTAAAGGGGAAGCACAGAGCTACCATTGATTATCATTTCAATATAATTTCATCATTCAAAACTTTTTTCAGCTAAATCTACTTTTTCAACGATGAAGGCTGTGTTTTAATACATCTTGTACATTTTGCAAGTTCAACTGGAAAAAGGCCTGCATCATTAGACTATTTACTTCCTCATTAAATTTAATTGTTAAGCATTTATTCAACTTTTTATTAGTCCAACATCATGTGTTTTATAAATAAAACTGAATTTAGATTGGGGCCAAATTGGTTTGAAATATACCATTGTTAGCCTGATTTACTGAGAAAATAGAATCTGGATTTCAACCGTACTTATCTAAGAGCTTGGGCATACCTTTACATGTATATCTGGTTAAATGGTAGGGGTGTGCCGATTCACGATAAATCGATTAATTGTGATGTGAAATGTGCAAAATCAATTCAAAAGTGTTAAAAAATATTATTATTCATTAATAAATTAACAAATTATTTTTCATTATAATCAAATGAAGAAAAAACAACAGTCTGGTGTGCCGCATGGACATTTTTAGGGGACGGCCCAGCAGAAACGGTATGCTGCAGCTAGTGTTTCAGCCATGCAGTGTTAAATTTAAAAAGTACAGCAAATATTTATCACTTTAGTTGTGAAAGAAGTGTCTTTGTTGTTGTGTTTCATGTTAGCAGCAACATCTTCTTTTCCCTGGACATGTCCACTTTTTGAGCACTGTCCGGGGCGTCCTCCCCAAGCGCAGCACAGCTCATGTTAACCAGACGTCAAACCAAGTGTAACTTTAAGCATGAAACATGAAGGAAATATTCTTCATTCCATCCCAGTCGCGACTAATGTGTGGCGGAGAGCACCGTACTCATTGCTGGCAGGTCATGGTCAAAGTGACCCAAAAACTATGAACACGCTGTGTAAAGTTCTGTATTAATTGACAGCGAAAAAAGACTGGAGTATAGACTTTAATCCCTCCTTTCCACCGGACGCGTAAGCGGCGCGTTACAGGAGCAGCACGTCATACGCAGCTGATAGCCACCACTGTAGTCAATAGAACCCTTTCCACTGGAGGCGAAACCAGCGTAAGTCTGCCGCGTCTCAGGAGCGTCATGTCGCGGCACTTTTCTAAATATACGCGGTAGTCCTATTTTCTACGCGGTACACCTCTGAAACGTGTACATTTCGAAATTTTGGATAGGGGAAGACAGGAAATATAACGGCTCGGCATCCGGACATTTTCAAAATAAAAGAAACGTGCTGCTTGGGGTTGCTTTACTTAAAAAAGGTCACTACCTGTACGGCCGGTGAGAAGTTAGTACCTCGCAGGAGGGTCTCATTTGTGTGTCATCACACAAATGAGCGATTTTAGATATTCCCTGACATAACATAAACTTATTGGCGAATATAAAATGGACATAACATAAAACACAGACCTTTTGGAGCCATGTTGTTGTCTTTTCCTGTTTGTTGTTGTGTATACTGACGAAACCACGCATGTTTTCGTGCTCTCTCGGTGACAGCTGCTTCCCTACTGCTATGCGCCTCATATGCACCCGGTGGAAAGGGCCAAGCAGCAGAATATGCAAGTAAAACGTGCTGCTCCTGTAACGTGCCACTTACCCCCAATATCCACTGCATGCGCTCCGCTCCGGCACGCACTCCGCAAAACCCTCCCATTTTAGTCAATGAGAGCATTTTCACGGCCGCCGTTTCGCCATCTGCCAAAAATAGGATCGATTCTATTTTTGCCGGACGCCGGATCAAGTCCGCAGTCAATCTACACAAATAACTAGCACCAACCGGATATAGAACAACCACATTTTTTCACGTGTTTTTCAAAATAAATCAATAAAGAAGGACTAGACATTTTTTGTTTGCATAGCTATATTAATATAAGCACGCGTATATTTATACATATCTTGTCCAAAATATCTTGACAGAGAATAACTGTTCTTTTCTATTCTTTTCCACGGAATGACGAATTTTGTTCTGACTTCGGCATTTATTAATGGCTTTTATCGTGAGATCTAGCAATTCCCGCGCATACTTCTTTGACCACCTCTGGGCTGCGGACCGGAGCAGAGCGGATCTAGAGCGCATGCAGTGGAAATTGCGAATGGCTGTGGAGTGCGTGGCGTAACCGGACCGGAGCGCATGCAGTGGAAATTGCGAATGGCTGTGGAGTGCGTGGCGTAACCGGACCGGAGCGCATGCAGTGGAAATTGGGGGTTACGCGTCCGGTGGAAAGGAGGGGTAAGTGTCTTTGGGAGAATGCTGCATTTTATTTTCCATTACTTCGAATTAGAGCTTAAGATCTTTGCACGGTTGGGTCGGGTTCAGGCTTAATTTATATCATGGTCCACGGCTCGGGCCAGGCTCAGGTTTTAGCGGTCAGCTGATCATCTCATTAGCGCAAACAAGATGTTTAGTATTCAATTTAGTATTCAATTTAGTATTCAATTTACTGGACATTTGTCCAGTAAATTGAAAACCTGCTGGTCACGTTGTCCGGTGCCATTTTTTTCTAGGAGAAACCCTGATGTGTGACTTTTGAATAATGCTGGGCTGTAATCGGGTTTGGGCTTTAATAAGCAGTCAATCAAAATATACTCTTCGGGCTCGGGCTGAATTCTCTCGGGCTCATTTGGGCCCAACTTTTAAGGCCCGATTACAGCTCTACTTTGAATAGAAAATGGTACTTATTTATCTCAGAATATAATTTCAGATTTTTGTATAATTTCTGTCCTGTATGACTTAAAAGGGAGCTATTATTGTTACAGGTTTATTTTCAAATAAAGAATATTAATTATTTCTATTTAGATTTTAAAATCAATTCTGTAATGGTTGACTTGTAAAAGCTTATCTAATTATTCTTTTCAACCAGATAGAGCAGGAACACATTAAATATGCAAGTCAAACGTCTTCTTTAATTGTATATATATATATACAGAATATGGTTGAATATTAGTAAGGATTATTATTAAGGAAGAGAAGTTTCCTCTTTTATGGAAATCATAATAGATATTATATATATATATATATTATATATATATATATATATATATTATAATTACATTTCCAACACACATTTCCTTTGGCTTTCATTGAAAATATGATCTTGATCTGATTATGAAACATATTTTGGATATGTGTTGGTTTATTTGTGGTTTCAAATAATTGGATACTTTAGTTAATGGAAACTGGACAGATTTAAGAGTAGAAAGTAGCCATGGAAGGAATGAAGAAAAAAACCCTAAATGGGAAAAAAATATGCAACAGAAATAATCGTTTTATAATCGAATTGTAGCACCCGAATCATAATCGAATCGAAATCGTGAGGCAGCCAAGCTGGCACACCCCTACTAAACAACATGACAACGTAAAAAGTGCTATGATTACACACAGTGTTATATCTAATAATAGTGCCCTTTGAATTTTGTGTACCTTTTTTAGCACCCATTACACTCATACACAGTGAGCAGGATGGTGCTGAAGTAAAAAAAAGGAAATTTACGGACCTGCAGCAATAAGTGTTGTTTTGAGGTACCAAGTCTCCATAACAACCATTATATGATAACTACATGCCAGTTGGTTGTTTGAGTGCTATAAAAACGCTTCTGTGTCCTACCAACACAGTTCAAAACATCTGGATTTAACCAAACTCTTCTAGGACTTTAATTGGAATAGTTTGTTATGGTCGAATGAGAGTAACGCCTGATTCACACCGACTCTGGTTTCCGTATTGCTTCCGGACGGACTGCCATTGCACCAAGTGTGGTTCATGTGCTGAACATCTCCAGAAAGCACTGAATGAAAGCAATGAATGTTTAGCAATACTTTGCAAAACATTGACAGTAATGATTAGAAATGTTATATAATATGTTTAAAGATATACTTGTAAAAATAACGTGAACTATCATACACTGTGAACTGATATCCCTGCCATTATTAATAAAAAAAACCTGGGGGGGAATCCAGCAGGGGTTATATTTTGAAATATGCCAGATGGACGTCGCTGGCCCATATCTCACTTTCTGTTTGACTCATGTAATTTCTCTAACTTCATGAAAATCCGCAAGCAGCGTCCGGAAAAAAATGACCCCATGTGGAAATTTTCAGGAGCGAACACTATTGTAATAATTTTGCCATGGTCAATGCACACATACCTGCTTTTGGTCTGAATTGTCATTTCTGTGCTGCATTTAGGTCATTTCTCATAACTCTAAATTTTCTCTCTTTTGTCTGACCATTTTGCATAGTTTCGTTATATTTTTCTTATGCCTAGATTATGCCACCTATTTTGATTTATACATTTGACCATCTGCCTTTACAACACATTACCATTCCTATTTTGTTTAATTTATGATGTCATTACCAGTTTGAATTAATTGTTTTAGTCCTGTGTTAAACCATTCAATCATTCAATTTTGTCTTTATGAACACAATGACCTCTCAACCCTGTTTACTTTTAATCATTACTAAAACTAATGTCACAATAGCACTAAAAATCATAGATTTACAATGGAAATGCTGCATAGTCTGACTTAGGTAAGAGTTTCTTGATGTCCCCTAATTCTTGTGTGAACAAGCAGATGAAGTATGGTGTATTCTTTATTTTGTTGGCATTTAAGGATAAATTGAAGCACCTATTTGTTTATCTTTTTCAATTAATTTTAAGAACTTATAACAAACTTTTTAAAGCCACCTTACAATTACAACAGTACATACACAGTGCAGGTGACAACTGTTCCTCCCCCATCCTTTGATGGCGCGCACACACACATATATATGTATATATATATATATATGGCACAACGGTCAAAAACATAAAAAAAAACATTTTGGTAGTTTAACAGGTTCTGAACAAACAAAAATCTACAAGGGATCCACATGCCGTCCAACATTTTCTGCCTTATCATACCCTTTCAAAAACAACAAATCACGGAGCAACTTAGATCATCATCATCATCATCCACCATCAAAACCAAAGTAATTGCTATGCCAAGAACTAATTTCAGTCCAGTATATTATCTTACTTGAGATCAGTAGGGACCACAGATGCCACAAGACTGATTCGAGACCCACTATCTTCAATATTTTTAACAAACCTACCTCTCATTAGAATGGCAATGTGCCTTATTATTTCATTACAAGTGTGGTCTGATTTGCGCACACTTTAGCAATACGAAGTTTTTGAAGTCGTTATGGCTTGGGGCTTTCTTAAAGCCATTTTCTCTTTTGTCACCATATAGACTGTTCTGAACAACGTTTTTGTTTCATACTTTAAATGAGCATTCTGTAACACTTTTATTAAAAAAACGGGCGCATATCTGACTGTGGCCAATAGATGTAATAGTTGGCACATAGAAGTAGATTTGGCTATTGAGTCAATAATGTGCATGAATAAAAGGATGGACAACCAAGAGGGTGTGATAAAAAAAAGAAATGTAATGAGAATTTTTAACAAACAATACATTAACCCAACAAGGTAACTTAAAAGTGATATATTTACAAAGAAAACAATGCAAATACAAGGAAATATATATCTGAATATGGTGTTCAGGATTCTCACACTCCAACTCAGTTTTGATTCTTTTCACTTGTTCAATGATTACAGACTTCACTGTCTTATTGAATCAGTGTTAATAAGTTCCATGAGGTTCTTTTTGGGTAGCTCGCCAACACAAGGTGAACTGAGGGAGATCCCACGAAGAAGGAGAACAAATAAAACAAAAATTAATGGGGAAAAATGGTTCTGAAAAACTTCTGTAAAAAAACCTGACCTAAAATGAGAAAAAGACAAAATTAGACAAATCCAATAATTAAGAAAAATTAACTTTTAATAATTAAAGGTCGATTTAAATTAAATACTTCAAAGTCAAATTGTAAAAACATGAAGCCTTCCTTCAATTGTTCAAAAACAATAAGCAATTTAAAGAAATACTTAATTCGAAATTCAATAATGCCAATATCTAATATCAGAGGCCAAATATTGAATTATTTAATTAGCAAATGATTATTTTGTCAAAAAGAATCAATTATATTTCCAGTTGTACACAAAGTTCAATATTCACACAGGCAATAAGCTAAATTCTACATCCATATTTTAAATGAGTGGGCTTTTTAACTAAATCCTGAAAACAGAGATGATTACGGTGGCCCTGAAGTGCAAACCACTACAACAAATTCTAAAACACCACAACAGATCAAAAACACTACAACAAATTCAAAAACACTACAACAAATCAAAAAACACTACAACAAATTCAAAAACACTACAACATTAACTAACCGGAAGAGGTAGGTAACAATTGTGCAACATGAGGCATCACTGATTGGATGATGGAGCCGCTCATCTTTTCAACCGGAAGTCATGCTGTGTCCAAATGCATGGGCTGCATCCTTCCTCGAGTGGGTAGACCGGATGTTTGTGCCTGTGAATTTGGACTTAATTTTTCATCTAGCTCTTCAGATTAATTTCCGCCCCTACCTTTACAAATGTCCTGTTGCCTAGCAACCATGACAACGCAAAACACAAGCTGGTAAAAATGGAGCAAGAAATCTTCCTGACTTTTTTTTTAATCCTAGAGGAGCTACAGCAGTTTTACCATCTGTGGCATGCTTTATATCTCTGGCTGAGAGGTAATCATATCCAGGTAAAGTTATTTTATTTAATCTACAGAATTACAAGTTAATTTAATCTAGTTTCAAGGATAATTTCAGCAACTGAATGACTGGTGGTCAAATGTACACACTTTATATATAATATATAAAACTAAATAATACATTATACAATTTTTCTAATATTCAGTTAATTTAAAAAACTTTTTGTGTGCATAAATTGCCTGTTATATGCTAATTTCCTTTTGTGATCAATGAAGTATTATTGAATGTGTTTTTAGCGTTTTTTTTAACCTGGTGATGTCTTGCAAATCTGCACTTTCTGAATAAATAAACTAAATTGATTTTATTAAACAACCAGTGCATCATAAACTTATAACAATTTTATGTTTTTAACACCATTGCAGGTAGTAACAGCGCAAGTTCTTCTCCACAACATCTGCCTCATTGCTGGTGACATTCTGGCCCCTGGGGATGAGCTTGAAGATGATGTTAGCAGAGGATGAGACTGGTTTGGAGAAAATCAGCAGTGCTCTCTGGTGGGACAAGCTGTCTTCTGAACACATTTTAGTGATGTGGCAGCAGTCAATTGAGCCAGCCCAGGACAACACAGTGGACAGTGTGAAGACGCTACCCTAAGCCCTCTCTGCAGACCAACCTGAATGATGTTCCCCTCATCAACCAGAAAAGACCAGCCAAAGGTCTGAGCTGGAGTACTTAATCCACATCTCTGATCTTTATTCAGAGAATACAGCAAAACTGCCTGTTTATTCTAATAAAGTTTAAAGACTGGTCTAGGAAGAGGTAATTCAGGTTAAGCCTGCACGAATAACTATAAATAACTACAAATAACTACACAATAATTTATCCTAATGTCAATTTTTGTTATTTCTTTTTCAATAGTCATTTTAAATTGTTCAAAGTAAGCTTTGTATTCATATCTTTAAAAAACGGTAATAATAATGTAACTGTTAATAAAATGACTTGATGATATTTACTATTTGTTTTAATAAATTTATTTATAACAACCATAGAACAACTAAATAACCAATGTGACATAAATTGACAAACAGAAAACAGTCTATCCATCCAGTCCCTCCTGTCTATGGAAGAATATGTGTAACATAAATCAAATTAAAATGGATTAGCAGAAATGCTTTTTCATTTTCAAAATCTAGCTGCTATTTTTAACTCGTAAATAAAATTGAAAGATATAATCCAAACTGCTTTTTCATTTTACAATTCAACATTGCTCATTCTGTAACTCAATTAAAATTAAATAGAAAAGGGCATTTAAGATTTAATTTTCTAATTGCACCCCAGCAAAATAGTTACAAAATTCAATCTGAAATCTCAAAGTTGAAAATGAAAATGGATTTGCAGAAATGCATTTTCCTTTACAGAATACAAATGCCCTTTTTGACTCATAAATAAAAGAAAATAAAAATCATCCAAACTGCTTTTTCCTTTTGCAATTCAGCGTAGCTCATTCCGTGACCTAATTAAAACGATAAAGAAAATGATATTGGTTTTTCGTTTTCATCCCTACCCCATCAAATGGAATTGGCAATCCCACACGGCGCAGGAGAAATCAAATTCTGGGGGACACCACATGTAATCCCGTGGACCTTAGAGGAGGAGGTATCTAAACTGTGAACTGTCTGTCTTGTGAACAACACAAGAAAGGCCAATCTGTTTTAAACGGGTCAAAAGAATAGTGTGGTCTACTGTATCAAAGGCAGCGCTTAGATCCAGTAGAACCAACACTGTCACCCTCTGTGCATCATAGTTTAATCTAAAATCAGGACATTGGGTTCATTAATAAAGTCATTAAGTGGAATTAAAACAGTCTTTTCAAAAAGTTTAGATACCGGTCTGAAATTGTTCAAATCATTGAAATCTAAAATTGCTCTTCTTCAAAAGGGGGCTCACTACTGTTTAAAGGCAGCAGGAACGACCCCTGTCTGAAGGGAGCATTTCATCATGGTTAAAATCACATCCCTAAAAGCAATTCACCTCTGTGTTGTGGGCGGAACCGTTGGCGTGAAGGACCCCTCTCCTTCCCCGTTGCTGAGAGCAGTGTTGCCAATTTACCAACTGTGTCGCTGTTTCTAACAACTTTTCAGACCCCCTTAACGCCTTTTTTTCCAAAAAGCGCCTAGCGACAAATCTAGCGACATTTCTGACCACTCTTAGCTACTTTCTGTGAAACTTTGTTGCCGATATTCTCAAGAGATTAGAGACCCGACTTGTTCTGCATCCAGACTGTTTCCAGACACTCAGAATGGGAATGATCTGCACATTTGCATGCAGTATTATCACAAGACATCTGACCAATCATAAACCTTTTTTTGGTTCATTTTACCCACTTGCAAACCAAGTTGTTTTGTGTGTAAATTTGAGTCAAAAGTAATTAAGAAATATAAGACTGATCTTTCTTTTATAAGCCACATGGGAACATCAGGCAGAAGCTTCTCTGTTCTACGCTGCATCGTACACCTATGGTGCATTCAAGGAATGTTCGAAACGCATGTTGAGTTCAAAACGTAGGACATTTAAAACATATAACAAAAAACACTGAAAATACTAAACAACGTTCAATGCATACTGAATATGCCCTACTTATTATTAAGTACTAAAAAACAAACAAACAAAAACTATATTCATTCTATTAATGTCATCTTCTTGAGATATCTCAGCCTTTTTTTTTCAGAACTATAAATTTTGTTTTAGAGGTCTTGGATGTCCAATTGCAATTTAATATCTTGTAAATATTTTGTACCACTTCCCTTCTCTCAACAGTATACTATTACAAAATAATATAACATGCTCAACAGTCTCTTCTTGAAGAAAAAAGTCACATTTCCCTGTAACATGTTTCCCTGTTTAAATAATTTATTGTTTAACCCCGTATGACCAAATCCTAATCTATATATAATTGTTTCCTCCTTTCCGTTTTCCTCATTATACCAACTTTCCTTTGAATACACAGGCCACTTATCAGACCTACCAGTTATTTCTTCTTCTCATTGTTTCTGCCATCTTTCCTTTTGAGGTGACCCTTTTCTGTTCTCTGGTTTCTTTTATTTTGACATGTCTGAGCACACCGGTTTTGCACACTGTTTTTATTGCAAACTGTTTTTATTCGTATTGGATGTTTCGGAGAAAGAAAAAAAAAGACAGCCAAAAGTGATTATGTTATCACGTCGATGTGTCGTGATAACATAATCACGTGACGTGATGACGTAATCAATATGCAAGTTAGCGTGTGACGTCATCTGGCGACATCTAGCGACTTTCTGGGTCAACTTCAGCTACTTTCTGTTGGAGACAGTTGGCAACACTCGCTGAGAGCTCTCCATTTACGCTAGCTTTCCTGCTAGTTTATAGCCCCTCACACCCTCAAGCTAGCATTACCAGTGCAACAAAAATGGTGAGCAATATTGGAGCTATCCAGTCGTACAGTTTTGAGCCAGATGCCAGCTAGGACGATGAACAGAAAGACCTACATGGATCTAGTGGTTTCCAAGTGTGTCCATCAGAATGGTATTGTTTTGTAATCTCTTGAATTGACTATATCAGGGCAATAATCCTAATATTTTATATATAGTATATATGTATTATATAGTATATTTGTGGACATGCTGCAAAGATTCAGATGAGCCTTTTTGAAGTTTTCATATAGTTACAATAACTTCATTAAGGGGATGGTTGAATTAGCTCCAGACAGAAAAAGATAAACTTACCGGTAAAGATACAGGCTGTACACTTGATGGGGTCTTGATGGAAGGCACTGCACCCGGCTTCAAAAGTAGTTTATAGGCATTTTTCCCCTGCCAGTTGGTGAAACAGTCTTTTGTTGTTGTTGACTGCAAACCGATGTGCAGTGTTTAATCTTGCTTTGACCGATAAACTTCATCCATTTCTCTCTCACTGCAGATGGTTTAGGTAAAGTATGAAAGCTAATAATATTCTGCTTAGCATTGCAACCCGCTACAGCACACAGGTCTTGATCCGCCATCGTCTTCTCCACTCCTCAGAACCTGAGTAGGCAGGGCAGAGCGGAGGAGGAGTTTGTGCCCCGCCCGGTACGGTTGCTATGTCACAAACACAGTCTGTTTTAGACTGCCTTTTAGCATCTGCTACTGATTCACAGCGATTTGAAAGCAGAAATACTCAGAAATGCAATTTTGAGCACAAAGCTATGTCCTTTGGCATCAGAAAAATGCCACAGGAACATGTTAAGAACACAAAAAAACATGATTGTCATTGGAGTGGGTCTTTAAACAAATGAAAGGGTGCGGTCCCAATCACTGGTTTAAGAAAATTTAGCCTAATGGGCTTGTCAGTATTCTGGCAATGACTTAGTTACACAAAAAATATTTATAAAAGAATCTTCTTAGTAACAGAATCAGTCTTTATATAATATTACTCTGTGAAGAATGATCTTGTTCCACTGATTATTTTAAGTGTGCCTTGCATAGAGCTCCAAAACGACATCTGGTGGCGCAGAGAATATTTTACTGTTCTCTCACAACATTTGCAATTGATACATGTTCCTATAACATTGTATGCAGGGCTGTAGCATAAATGGCTAGTGACGAGATAAAAATTCTGTAAATGTTTTATGAGGGTTTAATTCTGTAGTGCATGTGGCAACACTTAGAAATAGTGAACAATCAAGAAGAATGTAGTACATCATGTGTTCCTAATGTGAAGAAGCTGTGACCATTCTATGAACGAAGATCTATGTGGGAGGAGTTTCATGGAAACTCTTGTTTCAATAAAAACTTTGAGCTGACGTAGATCTGGGCTCAGTTACTAGAACTGAGTCCAGCGAACGACGTCTCGCTGTTAAAATATATAATTGTTGTTTGTTGTTCTTATTGCTCCTTTTTACAGAAATGAACGAGTAACGCGGGAAGGTGAAATGAGAGCCCAGAGAGCCCAGGGTCATAAATTAAATGGGTGTCTGTTCCTTAAAGAGAAGCTTTAGATTAGAGTGAAAACACTTTTCCAACACTAGATATATGTAGATGAGAACAGAGATATTGTAACAGCATTGTCAAGGTGGGTGAGAGTATATTTTATGATAGGTAGTATGAAAAGAAAATATTCTGACTGAACAACATGTTTCTAAGAAATTCAGAAATACTGTGCTGTCTGAGCAGTATCTTTTTTCACATTCAGAAACAATGTATGCAGTGCCATGTTAACCCTTCTTGAGGATCTAGAATAGAACAGAATAATCATTTATTGTCCCAGAAAGGGGAAATTCGGCTGTAACAGCAGCAAAGTGACAGATAATAGAAGCATTCACGATCACACAAGAATGGTAGAAAAAGTAGAAAAACAGAATTAAGAATAATATATGTACATTAAGGACACAATTACAAAAAAGTACTGGTCAGTTATTAAAAACAAAGTGGCATACTCAGATTACAATGTGCAACTGAGGGGTAATTTTGGATAATTTAAAAGCAGTGAATATTTACAGAATGTGCATGTGTAGTTGTGCAATAGAAAGTAAAAAAGTAAACGTATTATTTACAAGTAGTTAACAGAATATAAACTGAGAAAAACAAATGTGCAAATATCAGCCACAGAAATGTTAATTGAATGAGTCAAACAGTGCAAGTTACAGCAGGGATGTAAACATTATGGAGTTTTTAATCTGCCTTCTTGTCCAGGACTCCCATGAAGAAGTGCTTGATCTCCATTGGACAAATATGGGTAAAATAAGAGGGGGGGGGGGGGGGGGGGGAAGAAAGCCAACTTAATTTTTTTGCCATTTTTATGTTTGGTTTTCTAGTTGTACACATATGCAGGCAGAATCTGAGGCAAAAAGGTGAAGTAACAATGATAGATAAAGACTTAAGAGGGGTCTCATTTATAAATCTTGCTTGCGCACAAAACGGGGTCTGAAAACTACGTAAGCAACTTTCTACGCAAAGTTTGGGATTCATAGAAAAAAACGTGACGGAAAAATGTGCGCAACTTTAAGCACACTAAGGATCTTGCTTACGCATTTTGTGGACACAGAGGACACTGACAGCGCAGCAGGAGAGATGGCAAAAATGAAAATGAAAACCACAATTTCAAACTTGTAGAGCTTTGCGCACACAGACACAAAACCAGCAGTCAACCCCGTCCCGTCTCTGAACTGAGAATAAAAATGAGAATCTGAATGAAAATATGTTGCACATAACAATTATATCACATTATGTTCATATGTATTTATGTCTTCAGATTATATAGAAATTACACTTATTGGTGAATTAATTGTGTGAAGCAGGAATACTGCAGCGTCCCCTGCATAATGCTGCACAATGGATGATGACGCTCATTGAAGATCACGCCACTGGAAGCATCTGGAGGGGTGATCCGGTGTAGATTACTTAAAGTAGTACTAATAGATCGATGTGCTGAACTGGACCCGGTGTTAGATCTACTGACCCGCTGGGACCGTGAACCCTGTCCCCCGCTCTTCTTATTTATATCAGGAACACTGCTGCATCAAGGCTGCATCACTTGCAGCTCTTCCGTTTGTTTGTGACCCCAAAACAATATTTTTGCAAAGATGATACTTTTTAAAAGTAGACTTAAAACCCACCTTTTCTGTCAGGCTTTAAATATCTAGTTTTATTTGTTTTAATAAATTCCAGTCTTATTGTTGCTACAAGAAGTAATCATATAGGCCTAACTGAAACTTTATTGTTCTTATTTTTTTATTGCTTGTGCTGCTTTAATTATTATTTTTAAATCTTTTTACTCTCTTCTTGTCACACATTTTCTTTTTGCTACTGTATTTTTGTCTTTTAATGTGAGGCACTTTGGCTGCAATCGGCTGAGTAAAGCCTGATTGCGTGATTGATGGAAATAAAACAGTTTTCCGTGCCTCTACGAGCCTGCAGCTGTCTCTGTGGAATTACTTTCTCCGCCTCTCGGTTGCCATGGTTACCCGTGAAACACCCCATATTAGCTGGCTTAAGTCGATGCAGAATATTCACTAGGCACTTTGCATGGACCGTTTATGGGAGAAAGTGGGTGTGTAGGAGGTGGGATGCGGAAAGTGCGTGCAGCTGTGCGTACTCCAAGTTTGATAGATCGGAAACTTACTAGGTATAAGTTAAAAAAAAGTTGCTGAGCTTAAGTACGGTTTTAGTAAGGATTCTACGCAAAGTCATATAAATCCCACTTTCTCTAGAAATGTGCGCAGGTGTTTTTGGATCATATCCTGCCTTCTACACACCCACTTTCTGCAATAAACGGTCCATGCAAAGTGTGTAGTGAATATTCGGCATCAACTTAAGCCAGCTAATATGGGGCGTTTCACGGGTAACCATGGCAACCGAGAGGCGGAGAAAGTAATTCCACAGAGACAGCTGCAGGCTCATAGAGGCACGGAAAACAGTTTTATTTCAGTCAATCAGGCTTTACTCAGCCAAAGGCAGCCAAAGTGCTTTACATTAAAAGACAAAAATACAGTTACAAAAAGAAAAACAAGAAAAGAGTAAAAAGATTTAAAAATGTAATAATAAAAGCAGCACAAGCAATAAAAAAGATAAGAAAAATAAAGTTTCAATTAGACCTATATGATTACTTCTTGCAACAACACTAAGACTGGAATTTATTAAACCATATAAAACTAGATATTTAAAGCCTGACAGAAAAGGTGCGTTTTAAGTCTAGGTTTTTAAAAAGTATCATCCTTGCCAAATATTGATTTGGGGTCACAAACAAACGGAAGAGCTGCGGCCTTGATGCAGCAGCGTTCCTTTTTTTTTTTTTTTTTCTTAACGTGTCCTGTTTGTCAGTGTGGAGCTCAGAATTGGTGTCTGAGTACCAAGTAGAAGCCCAACAGATTTACTTTCACAAGCGGAGCAGGACAGCTTTTGCAATAGTCCTCCACTTGATATATGTGTGAAAAATCTTTATTATGAATTGTTGGGGTTTTTATTTCCTGATGTTATGGACACGGAGACGGAAAATTAAGGAGAAGAAAGAAGGAAGATGAAGAAGAGAGGTAGGAAACAAAAAGTCAAGAGAGAGGGTGAGTTGAAAATATAAGAGAGGAAGGGGAACAAAGAAAACACAGGAAGACATTGAAGTCTGCCTCCATACCCACAGGACGGCAGAGAGAGGGGAAAAAACAAAACAAAACACGAAAAAGGAACATCGACAAAACCAACCAAACATTGTGAACTAAGAATTACACAACCACATCACACAAAAATAGATATAAAAATACAACAACAATGTCACAGAAAAACTCATGGTAAGTTTCAAAAAGAAAATGTGTGACAAGAAGAGAGTAAAAAGATTTACCTCAGCATCCTTCTACCGATATAATCATCGTCTCTCCGCTGAACATGTCCAAACCATCTCAGTCTGGCCTCTCAAATTTTATCTCCAAAACATCTAACATGAGCTGTCCCTCTGATATACTCATTCTTGATCCTATCCATCCTCGTTACTCCCAAAGAGAATCTCAACATTTTGAGTTTTGGTACATCCAGTTCTGCTTCCTGTCTTTTCCTCATTTGTACAGTTTCTAAACCATACAATATTGCTGGTCTCACTTCTATCTTGTACACCTTTCCTTTCATTCTTACTGCAACCCTTGTATCACATATCACACCTGACACCTTTCTCCACCCATTCCAACTAGCTTGCATATGCTTCTTCACCTCTTTTCTACACTCTTTGTTGTTCTGTACCATTGAGCCCAAGTATTTAAAGTCCTTTACCTTCTTTACTTCCACTCCATGTAACTTCACTGTTCCACTTGTGTCTCGCATTCGTCTCTTTTCTGGTACATACTTCCACCTCTCTAGCTTTTCTTCTACCTGAACCCTGCTCTCACCGCACATCACAATCTCATCTGCAAACATCATAGTCCATGGAAACTCCTGTCTAACCTCATTTGTCAGCCTGTCCATCACCAAACCAAACAAGAAAGTCTGAACCAATCAACACCCTTTCAACTCGGGATACACTGAATCAAATCATCTAGTTCACTCCAGAATTGCTGCTTCTCTTCTAACTCACATCCTACCTGTGGGGCATAACCAAATACAACTTGGATCAGTATTCTTTCAATTTCAAGCTTCAGACTCATCAGCTTATCTGACACTTTTTGCTTCCAGAACATTCCTAACAAACTCCTCCTTCAAGATAACTCCTACTCCATCTCTCTTTCCATCTACACCAACTTTAACCCTTCTCATAAGGTTCAAAACTTGCTACATTTCCCCATGGTCTCCTGAACACAGCTAATCCACCTTCCTTCTCTGCATGTCTACCAGCGCTCTAGCTTTACCTGTCATAGTCCAAACATTCAAAGCCTCTACTCTCAATTCCAAACTATTGAGCTATCTCTGTAGTTATGCTGCTATAGGCTTAGACTGTTGGAGGACAGACTGACCACTTTTCTTCACTCTACTTTTCTCTTCTACTACTCTCCAGTTGCATTATTTACTGTTATTTCAACTTTTAACTTTCCATAGAAGATATACCTGGTCTGGTATCCTGGTTAGCTACAATGCCCTGTTGGACGGGGGGGCATCCCAGTAACTGAACATCCCCCATGTCCTGTTATTAACTTTTTACTTTCTTTAATACAGAAAGTACTCTTACATCAGTTCTTCTGTTATTTCTGTGTCTCTGCTCTGTCTTCTTAAACCCCCAGACGGTCGTTGCAGATGGCCGCTCATACTGAGCCATGTTCTGCTGAAGGTTTCTCCCTGTTAAAGGGGAGTTTTTCCTCTCCACTGTCACTACAGGCTTGCTCAGTAGAGGGATTGCTGTGGTTGGAGTCTGCATAAATGTGGCACAACTGCCAGTCAATGACTCGATGCACTCTGCTTCGATTCCTTAGATAGAACACTTTTAAGCTGATTGGAATGTTTGTATGATTGTATCGAAATAAATTTTCTTGTAAAATACCTTGAGATGACATCTGTTGTGAATCGGCGCTATATAAATAAATTTAATTGAATTTCCTCTTCTCTCTCTGCCTACGAACACATCTTCCTCCTCTTCTGTGTTGACCGAACTTCACACTATTAATCCACCAATAAGTGCAATTGCAGTATAATCTGAAGACATATATATATATATATATATATATATATATGAACATACTGTGATATAATTCTTGAATTCAACATGTTTTTATTCATATTCTCATTTTAATTCTCAGCTCAGAGGTGGGGCATACACTGTATATAAAGATGGACGAAGCCTCTGTGACGTCACCCATAGGTTTTTGAAGAGCAAAAATGAAGCCAACTATGCGGTTCCCACAGCCACAATCTTGGCTGCGTCAATCGTCTCGTCACGCCCAGAAAATACAAAAATGGGCAAAGAGGTGGACTTGAGAGTGGACCTGAGAGTGGCACTTTGAGGGTGGGGGCCGATGATTGAAACCCTAAACCAATGTAGGCGGTACCTAGTCCTGAAGCTAACTGGAGCTAACTGAAGCTAACGGAGGTTAGTGGCAACTCTGCTACCCTTTTCCATCCAGGCTGTAAATAAAATATCAAAAAGATAAATAAATGATTTTTATTTAAATATTAACTTAAGTGAAATTATCATTAACTTATTGCAAGTTTTAAATAATATTTTAACTTAAATAATAGTGTATGAGATCTATTTAGTCAATGTATGAGATACATGATCAACCTAAGTTTCTCAGGATAGTTCTGTCATGTTTGGTATATTAAGGACCCAAAGGCAGCAAAGAATAAAACTTGTCATGATTTATTTTGGAACAAAAAACTAGGAGTAAAACTTACTAAACCAGGAGAACCAAAAATGCAGCGATAATTAAGAATCAGATGGACAACAGGGAAGGCAGGAACCACAGAGGGGAGAATGACAACAGACCAGCGAGTAGTGACTGAATGAGAGAATAATTTATACTGGGGAGGAAGTGAGAGGAGACCAATGACCAATTAGGGGAATCAGATGCAGGTGAGAGGGAGAGAGCAGGTGGAAACAATTAACAGCTGGGAAGAGAGGTAGAATTGCAGGGAGAAAGAAAACTAAAGAAACTAGAAACTCAAGATAATATGTCTGGAAGGGAATAAACGAAGGAAACAAATGAGGACACAAACAAAAGGTGAAAATATCTAAGAACAAGAAGAAGAAACAGAAACAGAAACAAGGAAGTGCCAGAATAAACTAATAAAGACAAGGAATAATCTAACATGAAAAATACTAGATAAGGAAAAGAACTAAGTTTAAACACAAACAGGAGGGACAAAACAAGAAAGGAGCTTGGGGCCCAGAGGGGAAGAAAATCAAGTGGAAGAAAAACAAACAAAAATCCACAGAACCTGACAAGTTCACCTATTTATATTAACACTTGTTTGTATTTACCCTAATTGTTAGTGATTGTACTACCATGTAGGATCTCCCAGTTAAAAAAACTGTTCCCACAGCTATTGTAGATCAGCAACATCTAATATGAATAATTTAGATCCTAGTCAATTCTGCAATGTATGAATTTTACTAATCATTTATTGAGGTCTGGGAAGGGATAAGTTGCACTTTTAGTAAGATACTTGTGTTTCTTTGTATAGATGTTGTTTATGAGGTCAGAATGGCTGCAAGCATGTCCGCCACAACAGCCAAACAAAGCAGAAAATGTAAGTACCTGTCTCCATCACTTCATGTAGAATTTTAATAGTATTATACTTTCAACTGATAGGCCACACCTGTGCAACTGCCATTCATTATGCTAGTTTTTTTCTCCATAGCCATTTGGATCATTAGAGACAGCTATGTCTGACATAGTTCTGAGAGAGCTTAAGAAACCATCGGAGGCAACCTCGGCTTCCCAGACGTCCGTATCTCCTGGTTTGCCTGGTGGAGGCTGAGGTTGAAAGGCCTTCTCCCATTTTTTCTCCAACTCCCTGCGAGGAACAGCAGCTCCAGAAGTCCTCATCAGCTGTGGCAGGTATGACATGGGGCTGGTCAGCAATGTCCAGTTGGTGAACATAATGAAGGAGGACCTGCACCAGCTTAACCTTCTCCACCCTGAGATGTCCATAATAATCACCTCCATCACCCAAAGGCGTGGATTGAAGGCGGGTGTAAACCCAGCAAAAGTAGAAAAGACCATGGGGGTTTGTCAACAGTGTTATGGCTTCATTTATTCCTAGTTTAAATGGTGCCATTGTTATGCATCCTCACATTAGACATGACAGTCCAGGGATATTTTTGTCAGACAAAGTACATTTCACAAGTAGGGGAAATTATATGTTTTTAATTGATATTGCTAGTTTTCTTAAAGGCAACCTTGAAAGGCAAAGGCTTCCAGTTAGGAGTGTCGCTGCTTTTGAATCTGGCCTTTTGGACAATTGATGTTAAAGCAAAAATTATAAATATAGCCATGATTGTTATGTCTAATGTGTTGTAGTAGTTTGTAGGTTTTTTTTTCTTCCAACAATTACATCTGTTGCCATGACACTGTTGACAACTCTGTTCTCTCGCTTCCATTTCACTGTCCGTAAGAGTCTTTAGCTTTCTGGCCCCCCTTTGTTTTTTTTATAATTCTATATTGGACACTATGTGTCCCTTTCTTTTATAAAATCTTGTGTTTAACAAAATTAATGTTTTATTCTCTATAATGACTGAAAATTATTTCAAAAGTACATAACAAGTGAAGAAATAAGAAGTCAAACAAATAATTAATCAGCCAACTGCATTTTTGAATTTGATAAATTCCTTAAAAACCCCTTAAAACATTGGCGTCTGCAATATTACAAAGCCAAATCATACTTCTTATGGAGCTAATAAACTATGAATTACTTTTTTTTCGAATTTGAAACAATGTCTTTGTGTGAAAGAAAAACAAACTTTATTCATTTGTTGTTTATTTAATCAAAACAGAAACAAAAAAACCGGGAAGGTACCTAAGGATATGAAATAAGTGCCATTAAAGGTGATGCGCATATATTGTTAAGTACTTATCCTTACAATCTTCCTCTAGTTTTAGGCAATTGATGAAATCTGTATGAAAAAAAAAAGTATATTAAAAACAACTGTTAAAATTTCAACGTTGCTTGCCTTACTTGGAAACCCACTCACCACAACAAGACAAACATTCTGTAAACAAATGACAACACAGACATAACACTTATGGGTGTATGTATAAAAGTACAAAAATTAAGGTGGGCAAAATCACATATGAGAGCATATCAAAAATGATTAATGCCTTAATTGACAACTCTAGTAAATTTTTGAAAAGTATCCTTTAACCTTAATGAACCCAAAGAAGTATGCTGTAAAAATGAGTTAGTTTGGAAAACCCAAAAGAATGCAGAAAAAAAAGATAGCAATTCACCTTTTTAATATAAAGGGGTTTTACGTTAAACATACAGTACTGTAACATGTCAACATCTTATGGGTCATGCATCAATATCATCAATTTAAACCAATGAATGAAAAAAAGGTCTGTGTACCCTGCACAAGCTGGAAGATGGATTTGGAGTCCAGCATTGTCTTCTTAAGTTGGACAGCCAATGGTAAAGACTCTTGGGATCACCTAGAGGAAAACTTCACATAAACATAACTATGTAGGCATATGTGTGTTAAAAATAATTTATAGCTTCTCACAGTCTGTACTAAAATCGACAAGAATAAAAAACTAACAAAGAAATTAATACTTTGGAAAAAATTTAAATATAATCAAATACATGAGTCTATCACAATAATTGAATAGCTCGTTGATTGATTAGCATTTTATGAAGGAACTTCAGTTATGACATACATCAATGGGATAGGCTAAAAAGGCAACTAGAAACAACAGGCAGCAAATCACCAGTTCAGTAACAGCACAAATATATATATCTCAAAATGAACATACATTTGACTCATTCATAGTTTATGATTGGAATAACAGCCTTTTAATAATAGAGTCCAGGTAATTAAACAAGATTGTTTGTTTTTGATATTTCTTTACACATTGCATTATCTCAAGATGTTGGTGGTTATTGGAGTTATTATGAATAAAGATGAGGGGCTAAATGCAACATTACTGAACCGAATGACACTAAACATTTCAAACTTTGAATGATCTCATTGGGATGAGCTGCTTCTGGCAAATGATCCTACTTTAGATTTAGGTTAACTTTTTTTCATGACAATCATAGCAGGCTTTAGCATATACCAGGTATAAACTCTACCTTAGTGGAATAAATGACAAACAGTAAAATTGCGGACATTAAGTAATGTGGGAGATCTTGGATCTCTTCTCTTTCTATTTTTTTCAATTCCAGTTCTACTGGCCCATAAAAAGGATCAAAAATATAAGTTAACATTTGCACCGTTTTTTAATTGGCTAAACAGTTGTTTTAAAGTTGGCCTATAAATAACAGAGGAATAAATCAAGTATAATCAACAAAAATCTCTTTAAAAAATAATGAAATATATCTGGAGTTAGTTGGAAAAAATACGTAATTCTTTTAAACAAATGTGCCTCTATTCAATTCAATTTCAATTCAGTTTATTTATATAGCGCCGATTCACAACAGATGTCATCTCAAGGCACTTAACAAGAAGTCATTTCAATACATTTATACAAACATTCCAATCAGTTAAAAAGTTTCCTATTTAAGGAATCCCAGCAGATTGCGTCAGTCATTGGCGTGAGGTTGGGCCCCGTTGATGCAGACTTGCCAACCACAGCAATCCTTCAGCAATCCCTCATACTGAGCAAGCATGTAGCGACGGTGGAGAGGAAAAACAGGAAGAAACCTCCAACAGAACCAGGACCAGAACCAGGCTCAGTAGGAGTGGCCATCTGCCACGACCGTCTGGGGGTTTGAGAAGACAGATCAGAGACACAGTAGGAACAGAAGATCTGATGTAAGAGTACTTTCTATGTTACAGAAAGTAAAAAGTTGATAACAGGACACAGTGGATGTTCAGTTACTGGGAGCATCATCCCAGTCAATGCCCCCCCGTCCAACAGGGCATTGCAGCCAAGCAGGATACCAGACCAGGTATATCTTCTATGGAGAAAAAAAACACTGAGAGAAAACAAAGTTAACAGTCGAAATAGCAGAATGTACTGTAATACAACTGGAGAGTAGTAGTAGAAAAGGATGTAGCAGAGTGAAGAAAATTGGTAGGTCTGTCCTCCAGCAGTCTAAGCCTATAGCAGCATAACTACAGAGATAGCTCAGGATGACCTAAGCCACTCTAACTATAAGCTTTATCAAAAAGGAAAGTTTTAAGCCTGGTCTTAAAAGTAGACAGAGTGTCTGCCTCACGGACTAAAGTTGGGAGCTGGTTCCACAGGAGAGGAGCCCGATAACTAAAAGATCTGCCTCCTATTCTACTTTTAGAAATCCTAGGAACTACAAGTAAACCTGCAGTCTGAGAGCGAAGTGCTCCCGGAGCATGCATGGTGGGGTAAGCAGTCTATGGCGGCAAGCTGCTAGCCACCATTAGCCACCATTAGCCACCAGCGCTAGCGCTGACGGCAATCAAAAGGACACGTCCCTAATTATTCATAATTTCAAGATTAAATGTCTAAATGGATGAATTAGAAAAAAAAATCACCCCCCTCAGAATTGTCATGATGGTGAAGCTGACCTATTAAACCTAAAATGGTTTTTTGAACCAGGCTGTAAACACATTTTTTTAAATTGGCCTTTTTAATATAGGAGTCAATGGGAAATTGCTCCTTTCTGGACCCAGCCCCCAGGGGATGAGGGGTAAACTGCAACTTTTGTTACTTCTGGGTAGGCTTCAAGTCTGAGCGGCGGAGTTTGCCTCTTGGGGTGGTGGCTGATTATTGGTTGAATGTTCATGTGCGTGTGATGCTCTACAAGTCTGAAAATGTGGCTTAAATTCACAATTTTGTCATATCACTGGCTGCACTGCCAGTGTTCTCTGTGTCCAAAATGCGCATAAGCAAGGTCCTTAGTGTGATTAACGTTCAATCAATCAAACTTTATTTATAAAGTGGTTTTCATAGAACAATTGCTACTCAAAGTGCTTTACAGAATTAAAATGACCCCACAAAGACAACATTCCTATCCCTCCCCCACATGATTAAAAACATGATCACAGTTTTACCCCCCTCCCCCAGACCCAACCTTCATGCACGCACACACTATGGTAAAAGCAGTTCTGAAAGATAACAAGGCCCAAGACCATTAAGACCCTTCAAAACCATTAAAATAACCTTAAAATCAATTTTTAAACATACGGGGAGCCAATGCAATGAATTTAAGATGGGTGTAATGTGTTCCCGCCTCCTGGTCTTCGTCAGGACACGTGCTGCTGAATTTTATAGGAATTGTAAACCTGAGATACTCTTTTTGGGAAGGCATGAAAGCAGGGCCCGAGAGAGAATGGGTAACGTTCTTTAGATGATAAAAACCTATTTTAGTAATGTTTTTAATGTGAGGGATAAAAGTCAACTCACAATCAAAAATGATGACCAAGTTCTTCACTTGTAAAGAAGGATTAAAAGACAGTGATCGTACTTTTGGTAAAAGTTTCTCTCTCTGAGCCTCAGGACCGATGACTAAAACTTTAGTTTTGTCCTGGTTGAGCTGGAGAAAGTTTTCTGCCATCCAGGATTTGATGTCTAAAATGCAGTTAAAAAGTGCATCCATTGGCCGTGTGCCATTAGGAGACACGGAGATGTACAACTGTGTATCATCAGCATAACTGTGAAAGTTCACTCCATGTCTCCCGTTGACACTGCCAAGAGGGATCATATAAAGGTTAAAAAGCACTGGGCCTAAAATTGAACGCTGGGGCACACCACATGTGATCTTGTGGGCGTTAGAGGAGCAGGCATCTACCATGCCATAAAAGTCCTGTACATGAGATAGGATGTAAACCATTTGTGAACAGCACCAGAGAGGTCAATCTGTTTTAAACGGATTAAAATAATAGTGTGGTCCACTGTATCAAAGGTGGTGCTTAGATCCAGTAGAACCAACACTGTCACCCTCTGTGCATCATAGTTATTCTAAAATCATTAAAAATCTTCAAAAGAGCTGTCTCTGTGCTGTGGTTCACCTTAAAACGAGACTGAAATTTATCGAGGACATTGTGTATATTAATGAAATCATTAGGCTAAATTAAAACAAGTTCTAAAATTGTTGCTTAAAAATGATGAGTTAGATACCAGTCGAAAATAATTAAAATCCTTTAAATCTAAATTGCTCTACTTCAAGAGGGGCCTCACCACCGCCCCTTAAAAGGCAGCAGGAAAGACCCGCGTCTGAAGGGAGCAATTCATCAAGATTAAAATTTTATTCTCTAAAAGATCCATAAAATTGCTTAAAAAAAGAGGTGGGAATTGGGTCCAAAAGACATGTGGTGGGCCTCACTGAGGAGAAAACTTTGTCAAGAATCTCAGCTTCTATTAGTTTTTTGGACTCTTTTCATGAACTGACATGATTTTGGAAAAGTATACATTTCTTGAATTTGTTACTGTGTTATTGTATGATTTGAGAAGTTCTGTGTATATCTAATGGTTTATTGTGACTTTTTTCCCTCCATCTTCTCTCTGCCACCCTGCAAATCCTGTTTTGTTTTTTAAGGTTTTCATTCTCCACAGCAATGCAAAGTTGCGCACATTTTTCCACCAAGTTTATTTCTATAAATCCTAAACTTGGCGTAGAAAGGGACTTTTTCTTAATTTTCAGACCCAGCCCTGCTTTGTGCAAAAGCAAGTTTTATAAATGAGACCACTGGCCTTTGGAAAACTTGCTGACAAGCAAAGAATGTAACTCAGCCATTTGATTCAGGTTTGTTGGAGTCAGGATGCATCCAAAAGTTGCAGAACTAGCACTGGAGTTGCTGACCTAAGATAGATCACTGTTTCACTGATGCTCAAGTCTCCCATCACTGTTAAGTTGTAACACTAAGTGTTAATAACAGCAGAATGAGAATTGGCCAAATCTTCATTGTATCCTATCAATGTGAGATTTAGAGCTGTAAAGTAATAATTCTTACGTTACAATATGTTTCCTCTGATCTCAGACTTTTCCCAATGTTAATTTATTGGCTTATACTTATTATTTCATGTATCTGTCCCTAAAGGTCATGCTGAATAGGGAAAACAGCAATATGTGCTTCTTCCTTTGCTTGAATTCAGCTGTAAAAAGTCAGTTTTTTGGCAATACAAATTTAAGGAAATTTAAAATGATCTCAAGAAGGGCATGAAGGGCTCTGAATCTTGATGACAGTATTAGAATTGATCATTTTTGTCCCTGTTTTGCCCTACAGTTAATGTGATTTTAATTCATTAATTTGAGAGTTCTTCTGAAATTAAAATAACAGCCTTTTCCTCTCTGTGATGACAGTGCTACATGTATATTGCAACTAGTGCTTTCAAGAGATTAAAACAACTTTGACATTATTTAATCATGATCTATAATTAATTAATCTAATTAATCGCTTTTAATCACACCTAATAATTGCTGAGAAAAGCCCTCATCATAGTTTTATGAAGTCATTTACTGTTTTCAACAGACTTTAACAGATGCAGTCCCAGCCATTTACATTTCTCTGTTTTTGAGACTAGTCCCAGTGCTGCCAACCTGCGACTTTGGCTTTGAGCATACGCAATTCGTTAGCATTCTGGACTCAATGGGGTAAATATCTTCTATGACTCCAGATCATTAACTGTATATATAAAAAAGCAGAGCAAAGGAGAGCAGCCAGCGGCCATTGCTCCAGATGGACCCGGGGGCGGGCGGAGCTGCAGCGCGCGGACTGACTGTCTGCCTGCTATGAACGTTCTGAGACGGGAGACGAGCCCACGGTTACACCACTGTTCAATGAGCATAACAAAGACACATGCTTAGCCCAAAAGTCTCCTATAACCCCAGAAAAAGTCGATAGATTTCTCGCTAATTGCTTTTTTGAAAAAGAATCGCTGCAGGAGTCTAAAAACTCGCTAAATGTAGCAACAAATGCGCTCAATTGGCAACACTGTCTGCAACTTACCGCTCATCCTCACTCATCTTCTCTTCACCACAACAATGGAAGCTTCAGCTCATGCAAAGCAGGCCTACAGACAGCCAATCGATGTCCACTTCAGGATGTGGTTAACCGCTAACAACTCAAGCACAAGAAGCCCAAAGCATAAAAACTGATTTTATTTAAAAGCAACTCACATGCAGAAGCAGTAAAATTAAAGATTAAAAATTAGATTAACGCGATTAAGAAAACATAGCGTGCTAAATATGGCCGTAATTAATTAATTAATCGCAATTAATGCAGTAATTTTACACCCCTGATTGCAACTATAAACATTTCATTTTGTTGTTCAATAGACAGCCAGACATTGTGTAGTTATGTACATTCTTAGTCACAATCGACAAGCAGCTCAGTTGCTCAGCCTACATCACTAATGCAAGCTGCTCCTTTAACCTACTAGTCACACAGCTTCTCCTAGATAACAAGATGGCTATAATATTCCATTCACCATTTTAGGTTCATTCTTGTATTCATTAGAAAATGTGAAACCTATGTCTCTCATTTAATTGACTTCTGTACTCAAAATTAACATTTAAAAATCGCAACATACCAATCTTGGTTGTTCCTTTATCTTCCTGCTTCCTGTATCTGTGGATCATACATGTCTGCAAACACGATTTCCTCTTTTTTTGCTTTGTCTATATTTTAAATACTTTCTGTTCTTCTTTAAAAAAAACAATACAGCAACTCTGTACTATATATACAACTTATATATACTTTATATTTTACTCGGGTGTATATTGGTAGGATTGTGTCTTTAAAATAAAAGGCATGATTTTCACTAACAATATTTTGGTGGCTCATTAATTTTGGTTTGTGACTAATAGAGAGGTATAAGGTAAAACCTAAAAGCTAGCTAGGCTTTAATTTCTCTAACATGCATTCAAAGATTCTTCAACTAACAGTAAATGTTTTCTTGATATAGTAGGCCATCATGTGGAGTATTTAATATGCACTGATGGTAGACTGCCAACACAAACGTTTTGACAAAAAGCTTTTTGTATTTCTAAAAGCAAAATTGTTGTTTATAAATGTAAAGTGGGACATATGTGTTTCATACATGCATTTTCCAATGCTGACAATATCCATGCACTTTAAATGCCTAATACGGAAAATAATAGTATAAAGATAAGTTAATTTGAAATTTTTTTTAGCTGAGCTCTATATTTTCAAGTTATATTTTATTTGGACATTCCACTGTCTTTAAATAAAAAGTACATCCTAATTTAGAAAGTAATAAAGTAAATGCCAAAAAACAACAACATGAAATAGGAAGAATGCATGCTCCTAATGCACTTCTCTGATAAATGACACAATACAACTCACCAGAGTCTTTCATTCCACAAACTACTTATACATTTGATGTCAAGCTGAAAAAAAAGCTTTGCAAACCTAAGTACATTGTTATTTCCATTATTTATGGATTCTCCAAATCTGTATGTTCTCTGAATTAGGACACAAATAAGGCAGAACGTTGCTTCAGATGTTTTCCATTTCTTTTATAGCTTTGTGCCTTAAACTACACTATGTCCTGTGAAAGCATTTAACAAAAACATGCTAGCTTCAATGTAAAATTTTCCCAAAAAACATCTAGCCTACTTCAAGTGTGTAAAGGTTTCTCAGCTCAGTCATTACATGACTGTTTTTCTGGAGATTTTGCAATTTCCTCGAATATTTTCCAAGAAAACCAAAAAGAAATATTGATGGCGCATTATGCACTGAGGGGTACCTTTCCAATAAAATGTATAATATTGAGAAGCATGGCTGTGTTCATGCTGTCGCTGTGCTCTTCCAGCAGAGTGAGGAGATTTGCGCATGCCCGATTAATTTGCTGTGCACATGGTCCAACCGTAGCGGGGCTGCTGTGTGAGATCAGCCGTCTGTGAGCACTGTGAGACACGAGAAAAGTCAACGATAGCACCGCTGGTTGTTGGGTGGATACGTGCTTCACGCTGCATCATCCCCAAAATTTTATCAATTGTTCCTGGTCCCATTGCAGACATTTCCTGAAAATTTCATCAAAATCCATCCATAACTTTTTGAATTATGTTGTTAGCAAAGACAAACAGACGGGGATGAAAACATTACCTCCTGGCAGAGGTAATGAACAATATTTGGCACAATAATTTTACATGTTAAATGTTTTTCATTCATTAAGCAGCTTCTGATGATTATGCATCCATATAATTGCATAACAGAATTTAAGGAAATTCCTTTCAAAAATCTAATCTCTTTCAAATGTGGCTGACTGGCCAAGTGATTGAAAAAAGGCTTAACTCAAAGCATGCAGTCCTGCCATATGTCTTAGTCATTGTAACAAACTGCGGCATGCACCTTGTCCAGCCTTTACAGACCCACAAGGCTCTGCAGCAAAAAACGTTTGATATTTTATCAGAAGCCCAAACCCCCATGACAGTTACCACAGCTCCATTCATTCACATGTTGTTTCAGAGCCAAAGATGAAACACCCTTTCCTTTCATGATGATCTCTTTTGAAGAAATAAAGAAATTGGAACTCATTAGAGCCAAATCTGTACTTTTTCTTTACTGTGACAAGTTTTTCAGAATAGCAGTTTGTCAGAGATACACACAGCAGTAAGAGCATAGGACGATGGTGCCAATCTGGGCTGAACTTCAGCTAATTTCTTAACATTTCTGTTTGTTAATATAGTAATATGTAGACAATGACACTGCCAATGGTCCTGCAACTCATTGTGGCAAAGCAGAGAACCACTATTTTACCTTTCCACAAGAGCATTCTTGGTCACATCTGCTAGAATGCAGTACTGGTATGAAGAACACTTTGAAAATATGACAAGCTAATAAAATTCTTGTCTTGGGTTGTGGTCCAAAAGCAGTGCAGTTAGTAGACATATTGCTGACTGCCATTTGTGGAACTGAGCAACAAAAATGAAGATTTAATCATTATTAATAATCAATTCATTAGGGTTGAATGATTTTTAAAGCCCAGTTGGTATCAGAGGCGGAGTGGCAATCAGGACGACCAGGACTTTTCCCGTTCGGCCGGCTGAAGGATTTACACAGCAAATCACATTTTAAGCGGCCGCGGGACGAACACGACCGACCTCACTGAGCTTATCAAAATCAATTAAGTTATTAAATTCACCGCAAATAGCAGCTACATATTTCCAATTGAGCTATCCGAAACGTCCGACCAGTATTTATATCAGTTGTTCACTCTCTATATCTTAGTCATGGTCATCTTGCAGAACATTCATGGTCACAGATAAAAAAATAAAACTATTTGATTTGCTTGTTTGTTCTTGAATGTCCCCTTGGGGATTTGTTTGTTTGTTCTTGAATTTCCCCTCGATCGATAGATAGATCGATCGATCGATGACTATCAATTATTATGCCCAGTAGTTTTACTTTATATACCTGTTCTATTGGTTCTCCAGACAAATTTAAACTCATCTTTGGTGTGAATGGCAATTTATGATTTGATCCCAAGATAATTGATTTGGTCTTTGAAATGTTTAACACCAACTTATTTAGTTTTATCCAATCAAAAACCATATCTAACTCAGCCGATAAAACATTTTCCAGTTCACCGACAGTTTTTGCAGCATAATACAATGTGGAGTCATCGGCATATATTTGCACAGTTGCTTTACTCAAAACTAATGGTAAATCGTTCGTGAAGATGGCATATAAGAGCGGCCCCAGGCAACTCCCTCAGGGGACCCCACAGTCCAATAACTTAGAGTCAGACCAGCTGCCACTGTAATAAACCCGTTGAGTCCTTTTTGTGAGATAACGCTTCATACATAATATGGCAGTAGGACTAAATCCATAGCATTCTAGTTTACCAATGAGCAGATTGTGATCTGACATAAAAAGCCGCACTAAAATCAAGTAATACTGCACCAGTCATCTTTGAGTTATCAATTCCCACCAGCCAGTTATCTGTCATCACTGTAAGGGCGGAACAAATTGAATGGTTCTGTCTATAAGCATGTTGAAGTCCTATGTTCAAGCCGTTACAGTCAAAGTACTCCTGTATTTGTGAATAAACTATTCTCTCCATCAGTTTACTGAGAACTGGGAGAATAGTGATGGGTCGACTGTTGTTCCCAGTGACCGCTAGTCTGCTATCTTTGGGTAAGGGAATAACCTTACCCTCTTTCCAGATTGTAGGATAAACACCCTTCATTAAGCATGCATTCAATATAGGACATATTGGACTGTAAATGTAGTTAGCTGCCAGACCAAGTAATTTACTGTCCAGCATATCAGTACCCACTGAGCTATGTTCAGGCAGAGACTTCATCAACATTCATACTTTCCGCTCATCTATGCTATTAAAACTAAAAGTGCAACTCTTATCGAACATCACATTATTTTTATGAGCTTTAACTATTCAGAATCATTATTGTTCATTGACTGCCTCAGTGTATTAACCTTATTTACAAAATAATAATTAAAATAATTTGCAATATTAGATGGTTTGGTCAGAAACATGCCTTCAGATTCCACAAAAGAAGCCCCATAATTTCATTAAGGGTTTTCCAGAGTGCTATACCATCTCTCTTTAAAGCATCTATTCTTTGCATGTAGTATTCTTTTTTCATATATCTATTCAATTTTGTTACCTTGTTTCTCAGTTTATAATACTTGAATTTGTCCTCCACTAATCCAGACTTCAATAAAGTAAATTTGCTTAATCTCTTTCCTTCATGAGGCTCTTTAGAGTTTCATTCAGCCATGGAGCTGGCCTCCCTTTAAAATACACTTTCTCATTGGGGCATGTTTATCAGTGATTTTCATGAAACTTTCCATAAAGATATTCAAGGAGGCCTCAGGCTCCACAGCAGTGTGCACATCTGTTCAATCAATTGACAACATCTGCCAAAAAAATTTCAGGAATGAATTTCTTAAACATCCTTTTATATATTATATTGACTCTTTCTTTAGGAATTTTAGTTTTCCTGGTAATTGCTATGATATTATGGTCACTAAAACCCACATATTGAGAGACTGGTTTAGTGCAGAATTCAGGAATATTTGTTTAAATAAGATCAATACAAGTGGCAGAAGTATGGCCAGCACTGTTAGTCAAAATTCTGGTTGGTTGAGAGATCATCTGAGACAAATTACAAGCATCAATTATTGATACCATCTTTTGTTTCATTGGACAATCGATTTGCAAACCAATCTATATTCATATCTCCAAGTAAGAAAATGTCATTATTCACATCTGTAACTCTGTCATTAACACACATAAATCATTCAGATACTGCACATCAGTTCCAGGGGTCTATAGCAACAGCCGACTAATATTGGCTTTAGGTGAGGAAGATGCACCTTGACCAATAGAGATTCTAAACTATCTGATATGAACTCAGAGCACAAAGTTGCAGGAAAGTTCTTTTTTATATATAATGCTATGCCACCCCCATTTTTATTCCTATCTCTTCTAAAGATATTATAGCCATCAATGCAAATCTCAGCGTCAAGAACATTTGCATCCAGATGGGTTTCTGATACGGCCAATATGTGAATGGTGTTTTCTGTCAACATATAGTTAAGTTCATGTACCTTATTTCTGATGCAGCAGAGATTCAAATGGGCCATAACAAGACCCTTTGAAACAGGAAGAAGATGCTTTTCTTGATAGGCCTACTATCCATTAAAAGTGTTTTGTTTTTGTTTTGTTTCTTTAAAGAGGGGGAAAAAATGTTGATCTAAATAAACCCAAATTATGGTGACCAGAAAACTAATATCTCTCTTGCCCCTGCCTTTTGAAAAGGGGGATGGACAATTAGCTTGTCGTGTCGGATGTAGGCTATGTCGCCACGTTCTCTTGCAGCTTTCATGGCAGGGATGAGTTCCCTATGCTTTTGCCTGACAGCTTCAGTGTAGTCCTCCTTTACATAGATGCTGGTGCCTTTTAGATCTTTAGTCTTTCCCAGAACAGCCATTTTATCCTTGTATTTAAGAAATTTGACCACAATGGTAAATGGTAAATGGCCTGTACTTGTATAGTGCTTTATTTAGTCCGTGAGGACCCCAAACCCCTTTACACTACATTCAGTCATTCACGCACACATTCACACACTGGTGATGGCAAGCTACATTGTAGCCACAGCTGCCCTGGGGCACACTGACAGAAGCGAGGCTGCCGGACACTGGCGCCACCAGGCCCTCTGACCACCACCAGTAGGCAGAAGGGAGAAGTCTCTTGCTCAAGGACACAACAACTGAGACAGACAGAGCGGGGATTACAAGACAAGACGGTTACAAGACCAACTCCTCACTCCTGAGCCACAGTTGCCCCAACTGGACAATAGTCCTAGGTTTCTTTCCAGAATATCCTGATGGATTGTCAGTCCGGTGTGCACGTTCAATCACCATCTGACTACTGTCCAGCTGAAGTTTCTCATTGATCATACACCTGACTTTATCCTTCGTCTCCCTCCAACTTACATTCTGGATCTCAGGAATGCCATCCACAACAAGGTTATTTCTTCTTATTTGACCTTCAAAGTAGTCGGCTCTCTCAGTCATCTTTGTTAGTTTCTCCTGCATTGTCTTAATTTCAGCATTAACAGTGGTTCTCTCAGACTCAATTTTCTCATGTTTCTGTTTTAGATCATCAATGTCCTTCTGGGAGAATTGCAGGCTGCTTCTCAGCTCCCGTCTCTCCATGGTCAATTTGTCAATCCGAGTATTCACATTGTTCACAAGTCTTGAAACTACTTTCTTGCTGCTGCAGAAGTTGCATTAACAGATCCTTATGTTGACTCATTAGCTCTCGTACCTGTGAGATTGACAACAGCTCCTCTCCATTACTTTGGTTGATACTTGGGTCCTTCTAGGTGGCATGGTATGCTGAGGTTCTCTACCAGGAAATCCTCAGGCTTCAGCAGATGGAGGAGGCCGAAGTAGAATCCACAAACAATCTCAAAATATGAAGATCATCCACCACTTTTCACTAGGTTTCTTGCCAAATATAGGGTCTCAGAATGTATATTAAAAATATTTTTTAGATTAAACAACTTAAAAGCACAGTAAAATAACTTATATAGCGGATGTAGCTCTTACTGCAAAGCGAGCATGTGTAACCTCCAACATGTGGTTTCCATTAGCTTACCCTCATCCACCATATATCTCATACCTTTCGGTCCTATACCACTTCCATTTTACTGTTATTTTACGTTGAGTCTGAAAAAAAGCCATAGACTGAGCAGCAAGTTTACCATTGCTTCCATTTCCTCCATTTTTGTGTCGTTCGTGATTACTTTTCTCCCTCTAGGACTGCGTTACTATGACAACCTCACCCACATAGAGCTTGTACTCAATTGTAATGGAAAACAACCCGAATCGTGTAGAGTCAAGTAGAGCCTAATCTAACTGCACTGAGTTGGTACTAAAAGAGAAGGGCCAATAGCTCTTACGTCATAAAGACAAAGACATGATACTTCATGTAGACTCATGCTCTTCAGACCTAACTAAGACTCAAACAAACTAATCTTCAGCTGATGTTATCAAGAATAATAAAGAGCTGGCAAGTGTAGACCATTTCAGTAAATGACTGATGTCCCCTCTGAGTTTTCTTAGTGTATGCGAATACTGTTTGTCATTGTAAAATCACATAGCGGGTGGTGGGAACAGTCTTACGGTTATTGTTCATGACCAACAACAGAGGGGGAAGAAACTGTTCTTATGTCAAGAGGTTCTGCTCCAAATGGATCGGAACCTCCTGCAGGAGGGGAGCAGGTCAAAGAGAATGTGTCCAGGGTGAGAAGGGTCAGCTGTGATCCAACCTGCACGCCCAAGTGTCCTGGAGGTGTACAGGTCCTGTAGAGATGGGAGTCTACAGCCAATCACCTTCTCAGCAGAGTGCACTACATGCTGCAGTCTCCGTTTGTCCCTGATGGTAGCTTCGGCATACCACAAGCTGATGGAGGATTTGAGGATGGACTAGATGAATGCAGTGTAGAACTGCATCATTGTCTGTGCTGGGAGGTTGAATTTCTTCAGCTGCCTAAGAAAGTACATCCTCTTTTGGGCCCTCTTTATGATAGAGGTGATGGTGGGCTCCCACTTGAGGTCCTGGGTGATGGTGGGACCCAGGAAGCGGAATGAGTCCACAGTGGGGATGGGGGTGTCAGTCAAGATGATGGAGGGGAGTGGGGCTGTGTGGTTCCTAAACTCCACAATAATCTCTGCTGTCTTCCGGGCATCCAGCATCAGGTTGTTGTGGCTGCATCAGGACAGACTTTCAGCCTCCATTGTATGTAGGCAGACTCATCCCCGTCTGAGATGAGTCCAATAACGGTGGTGTCATCTGCAAACTTATTTAGCTTGACAGATTGGTGGTCGGAGGTGCAGCAGTTGGTATATAGTGAGAAGAGCTGGGGAGAAAGAACACAGCCCTGTAGGGAGCCAGTGCTGATGGTCCGGGAGACCGAAACATTCTTCCCCAGTCTCACATGCGGCTTCCTGTCAGTCAGGAAATCAACGATCCACCTGCAGATGGGATCAGGCATGTTCATCTGGGAGAGCTTGCCTTGGAGGAGGTCTGGAAGGATGGTGTTGACGGCAGAACTGAAGTCCACAAACAGGATCCTGGCGTAGGTTGCTGGGGAGTTCAGATGCTGTAAGATGAAGTGTAGGGACATGTTGATGGCATTGTCTACAGACCTGTTGGCTCTGTAGGCAAACTGCCGGGGGTTCAGGAGGGGGGCTGTGAGAGTCTTGAGGTAGGAGAGAGCCAGGCACTCAAATGACTTCATGACCATGGATGTCAAAGCCACAGGTCGTTCATATGGTGGAGGTCTTGAAGCAGGCAGGCAAATTACATGCCTCCATTGAGGAGTTGAAAATGCCCGAAAACACTGGGGCCAGCTCATTTGCACAGTGTATAAGAGTGGCAGGAGAAACAGAATATGGGCCGGGGGCTTTCTGGGCATTCAGGCTCTTAAGCCCTGTCTATATTAAGCCGTTTAAGTGCTTAAACCAACAAATATTTGGTCTTTCCCCCGTCACGGCCAGACTAGCCCATTGTTTACGGTTCCCCTCCCTGGATACTTTTTACAAAGGTAAGGAGGGCTTCTATTTCTTAAATCTCTGGCTTTTGGTACGGTGTGGATTCGTAAGGCGTTTAAGAAGTGAGTTCGGTAAGGAAGTGGCATCAGAAAACACGCTTCACAGCCAGCTTACTAACAACCGGTAACCACTCAGAGGTAAACAAAGAAATCTCTCTTCTTGTGAACAGCCATTTTCGGTGACTTTGACCAACAAGTTGCAGATCAGAAATGAGCTTCTTGCTTCTTCTTCAATGTTTACATCTACCGTGTATGTAGGGAGGATGTACTTCCAGATCATAGGTGACTAACGTCATATTCAATTCAATTCAATTCAAAAATGCTTTATTGATCCCAGAGGGAAATTAAGTGTTGGTATAGCTGATATAATTAATTCTTTAAGTTGTTGTAGATGATGATAGCTGTGGGCAGGAAGGATTTCCTGTAGCGGTCTGTATTGCAGCGAAACTGAAGAAGCCTCCGACTGAAGACACTCTGTTGTTGTATGACAGTCTCATGAAGAGGATGCTCAGGGTTGTCCATAATTTTTTTGATTTTATGAAGAATCCTTCTTTGCATTATCATCTCCAGATGTTCCACAGTTGTCCCAAGAACAGAACCAGCCTTCTTTATCAGGTTGTTTAGCCTTTTTAAATCCCTGGCTCTGATGCTGCTACCCCAACAGATGATGGCTGAAGATGACGCTCCACAACAGACTTGTAGAAGATCTGCAGCATCTTGCTGCAAACCTTGAAGGACCTAAGCTTCCTCAAGAAGTACAGTCTGCTCTGTCGCTTCTTGTAGACGGCTTCACTGTTCAGTCTCCAGTCCAGTCTGTTGTCAAGGTGAACTCGTATTTATACCCCTCAACCACCTCCACTTCTTCTCCCATGATAGAAACAGTGTTTGACTTATCCCTATTTCTTCTGAAATCTAAAATCCTCTCATTTGTTTTGTTCACATTCAAGGTGAGACAATTGTTTCCACACCATGTCACATAGCGGCCCACCAGCTCTCTGTATTCAGCTTCTTGTCCATCTCTGATACACCCGACAATTGCAGAGTCTGAATATGTCGGCAGATGACTGGTCTCTGATTTGTACTGGAAGTCTGAGGTGTACAGAGTGAAAAGGAATGGTGAGAGTACAGTCCCCTGTGGTGCATATATATGTGGGTCTGCCTTTTTTTCCGTGCATGCCGACTAGGTCGGGGTTGTGCCAGTGGGCGGAGAGGAGGAGGGGGTCGTAAACGATGCTTTGTGTGTGTGTGGACAGGTATAAGGTTAGGTGGGATATACCCTGCATAACCTTAGCTGTGTTAGTGTGGAAGCAACTTTAAACTGCCTCCTAAAATCTGCTAAATGAATATAAAAGGTTTTGGTGGAAGAAGGTTATGTAAGGCCCTCATAGGTGTGGGGTGAGGATGGGTGTACTGAGGATGAAGTCCTTGATGGTGGTGATGGCTCTGAGGTGGGGGGATGAGTGACCATAGTGTCTCTATTGTTGGGAGTGGTGGAGATGTGGAGGGCTGCTTGATGGCTCATCAAAACGACAGTAAAAGTCGTTTAGGGTGTTGGCTAAGAGCAATTTATCAGTGGAGTGGGGGGTTTTAGGCTTGTAGTTGATTATTTTCCTAAACTAACTTTTCCACACAGAGGCCGATTCGTTCTCTGACATCTTCTGCTGCATATTCTGAGTTTGCTGGTGTATAGCAATGTCCACTTCTTTGCTAAACCTCTACTTAGTCTGCAGAATAGTGCATTTTGTAATTACTGTACTGTTTGATTGTGTTACACTCATTGTTGCTGCGGTTTTTTTGTGTACCGGTGATGTTATTCTCGCTTCCGTAGTCTCGTGACTTCCTGTGAAAAGCTAGGGTGAGGCGGGGTTGAAGTTTCATGCAGAGAAATGTGATTTACCAATAGCATTATCTGGGTGCCTTAGCTTGATTACTCTAACTCTAGTTTGGTTCATCTTCAGTTGGACTAAGGTGTAGACATGCATTTCAAAAGTCTGATTTTAGTTGGACTAAGGCAATAATTTTGCTTTCTCTTGCTGCATGTAAACGCACTGAGTGTCTGTAAGCAAAACCAATAATTTTATTGGCAGCTTTCAAGTGTGTTTATTTTCAAGCAATGAGCAAGAAATCCTTGTAAGGAAGCCACTGATTGCAACTCTGACAGGCATGCACATATTCTCCTGCCCCTTGGAGACTTGACTTGAACCTGCCTTCAAAGAATTGGGACTGGATTAAGTCTTTTCTCTGAAACACCTAAAATTTAATCTAGAAAAAATAACATGTATTTAGTACTCACTGGTTCAAACATCAGACCATTATAACATCTTTAATTCCCTAATTCTGGGCAATTGCACATTATGTCAACATATGTAAACTCTGAGTTTAACTTCTGTTCGACTCTGGTAAGTGCTGATAATGTTGTGTAATGCATCTACAAGCCGCCCTATCTTTCTGTTGACCTTTACTCTATGTTTGTCTTTAACTGCCTGTGACACTCGTGATCCCACTCATGCCTTCTTGTCCAGTACTAGATGGGCCATATACTTGCAAATCTAATTATCTCAATACTTACTGCGGGTTTGAATTATTCTCTATCTCTATATCTCTATTATTATGACCCATGTAAAATATTTGGATTTCCTGTTCTTTTCTTGTGTAAATTGATAAAATCAAAGATGAAAGCATTTTAATCCTCCTTTAATTCCATTCTTAAAAATGATGGAACGTACATTGAGATGAATATTTTGTCTTATGTTAGCCCTGTTATACAAAGCCGTTTCAATTTAAAAATGAAACAAAACAAGTTGCTTTTCAAGTTAAAAGCACAATAATGTGTGATATATTTTTGTCTAAATAAAATCCAAATATCTACAGTCCTACTGTATGTAATTTTCCCTTGAACAGCTGAAGCTTTTCTTATTTAAGTTAACTAACAAAACAATTCAAATTTCACCCATCCTTAAATACGTCTTTGAAGATGCCATGTGCTCCTTTAACAACACACATCCATGAAACCTGTGCCTGAGCTCCATGTGTGGCTTTACAGGCAGACCTGTACTGCTCTCCCTCTGTACTTTCACACTCTCAGCATGAATTCACTCCACAAACGGCCTATAATACATTTCCAACACTTTCAAAGGTGTGCCTTAAAAGCTTCTGCAAGCAGGGTGAGAGAAATAGCAACCTACTAAATTGGCCACTGTCAGGGGTGGACTGGGACAAAAATTCTGCCCTGGCATTTTCTGTCCAGATCAGCCGACACTACATAAAAGTACACAAATCTCGCAGCATCTCCTCTCATGCATACTACAGTACAAATGAGAATCATATTCCTTGATAGCAGTTAACAAATAATGCACAAAACTGTGAACTCAAGGACTAAAACTGACAACTATGGCAATCAATCACTTAGTATTTATTCATTATAGTGTCAACAGAACAACAGAAGTTAGGTCATGACTAGGGGTGTCATAAATCAAGTGTGAATTTATAAAACATTATAAGACACATGACATAGGCTACTCAAATCAGAGACGTCTCAGTAGTAGCCAAAAAGTGAAGGGGAGGCAGTGAGAGAACAAGCCCCAAAAAAAGAAAAAGTAAAAAGAAAACTGTCCAAAAATGGAATGCCTGTTTAAATTAATGACCAATCACAAACATGAAACGAGGGATTTGAGGGTCATTTGTAATTCACATTGCATTAAATTATCTAATGGAAATCTTTAATTGCGTTTTTCTCAAAATGAGTTTTTTCAAACATTCAAAATGAATAATTTAGAAATCACTTATACTTATATACACCAAACTTTCCACCATTATTCTATGCTATGAGCTGAAAAAAAAAATACAGAGTGATTTGTCAATACATCGTTCTAAAAAATATACATAGGCCTGTATGTGCTATTTTGCGTAAAAAAACAGGGCGAAAATGAGTTTTTTGGAGCTACTTACACTGTTTTTTGATTTATGAAGTAATGAAATGAAATAAACCTATTTCCCTCTGTAAAAAGTTTTTGAAGTTTTTTTCTAATCATATAACATATATGATTAGAAAATTAAAGAAAAAATCAATCTGTCTGTAACCAATTTTGAGATGATACGTTTACAAATATATGCAAATTAGCACATTTTTTACCAGATTACACCTCATTTACATATCTAAACAAAATTAATATCAAAACTTCTAATACAAAAGATGTTTGTTTTAATACTAGGATTAAGTTTGTCAAGTTTCATGAAGGTATCTGTAAAGTAACTTTTTTCCCTATTCACCTGTAGCGTCTTTACTGTTCCTATGGCAACCAAAGACCGCTGCCGTTAGTAGCTGTCACAATTTGGCATATTTAACTAAATCAACCGCAACTACCAACAGTCAGCCCTTCAACTCTGGGCTAATATGTTATCACAAGTTTTCAGTTGTTCAGGTCACATCGCAGTCAATGTAAAACCATTTTATACTTTATTTTGGGCATGTCTCAAAATGTAGCCGAGTCAACCCCACACTAACGTTACTGGATTTCTCCACTTGCGCGTCTCCTCGCGCAGCAGCACCTGCTGCTGGGGTGGTGACCACGGCACCAAATAGGTCTGTCAACCTCATAAATTTAGCAGCTTCCACCTCCAGAGATGTCAGATTTTTGAGCCGTACTTTTTCAGCACCACCGGAGCGTTTCTTACCCTTCTCCATTTTCAGCTCAGCAGCATCCCGTTGCACCACTCCAGTGTTCTGTCGAAGAGTGCAAGGTCGTCGAAAAAAGCAAGCGCGCACCCGAGCTTGCCTGACTCGACAGCGGCGTCTGTCAAGTTGTGCAATATCATCGAAAAAAGCAAGCTCCAATATCTGTCGCCGGTGTTCCGTCGAATAGAGCAAGGTGTCGAAAAAGGCAAGGTGGTGCAACTGAGCATGAGCACACCGTGTCATACCTCGTCGGGCGTGTGCGACTACAAAATCCTTTGTTGACCCATCGAGGAATGCAAGCAACTTCAGACCCTTGCAATGCAACAGATTTTTTTTTTATATTAAAAGAGCCATTTGTAAGAAATATGTAATTTTATTTTATGTTATCATTGAATGGTCCTGATATGTTAGGATACAAAACCTTAACAAATTATGTTCATTTCAAATACTTGTATACGCCCCAATCTCAGTTGAGAATGGTTACCACGTTTTTGGGCATCTAGCAACAGACTCTTCCCCATATAATCGTAATAATAAGCTAATTTGTAGAATCTTTATGAAAGAGCAGATAAGCAGAGAGCAAGGAATAGAGATGTGATGTTTTGTTATGGAAATATCAGTTGCTGATTATCTCATTAACAAAATGGTAGGAAGTTAGTGAAGCCAGATGGAAAAAAAAATAGGAATTTTGTTTTCCACTAAAAATGAGATTGAGTTGTTAGAAAAATGAAATTAAAATAATAGATTTTGCCACAGGAAAAATCTGTTGTGTTAATCTTATTATCTCGAGAATTATTTTCTAATTTATTAGGAAGAAATTTCCTATTTCACTTGAAGTTGGGCATGTTCTCTGTAGGGGATAAATTAATAATCCAAATTTTAGATTTTCATAAAACTCTTGAAACGGGAAAGCTACCAAAGAATTGTTCTACTTGAAAAAAAGAAAAATTAAAGTTTTAACTGAAGTTTGTAATCAGATGAAGATAAAATAATCATATTATTGCTAACAGAAGATCCAAATTGAACTTTGCATGTTTTTGGCATTTGGCCAACAATGGGGAACAGGGGTATGGTGACCTCTAGTGGCGAACTAATTAAAGCATTTCTTACGGACAATTCAATTCTCAAACTGATTAGTTTGTGGACAAGAAGTGTGTCAGACATGGAAAAAAAGAAAAGCTTCTCATATAAAATTAAGAAACAGCTTTGAGCAAACGAAGGCTGTATTGAAGAAGCTCTATTAAGTAAGAAAAGATAATTTCTCCTAATGGATTTGTAATGTTAACGGTGAAACAGTTAGATACACTAACTGTTGTAGAAATATTGTTTAGAGAAATAATGCCTAGATTTGATATCCACAAATGATCTATAGTGGTAACGGAACACATTTTGTGAATGAAATAATTGATAAAATAGGACAAAGATTATAGATCATTTTTAAGAGACAATTGGATTCTAAAAGCAGATTAAGAAAGGCCATGAATAAGACTAAACAGAATTGGAGATACTGTTTGGTTATGATAAAGTTATATATGAATATAACACCAAGTAATTGAACGGATTTGATGAGACCATATATTCCTACAGTTTGGTATATTAAAATAAGAGGAACAATTACAAACTGATTTATGACTTTATGATAAAATGTTGCAAATTGAAAAAAAAAAAACGATGGAAGAAACGGGACAAAATTTGAATATTGGCCTAATTATATTTTAAATAATCTATGGGCGTAGACATATATATATAGAACAGAGACCATTACTAGATATAGGGAAAGCAGTCTAAGAAAAGTGGGGTTAAAGACTGATTCCAAAGGGAGGTAGATACATTAGGTTCTACTTGTCTCAACCTCAGTAAAGAGAACCAGGAGAGCCACTTTTCTATAGAGACTGTTTGAAGGGAGAGATAGTAACGATGAAGGTTTTTCTGGTTTTTCTGCTATCTAGTACTTTTATTTTTACAGCTTTTTGGTGGTGTTATTTCAATAGGAACGTTAGGACTCACAGAAAAAGGACATAGCACATGAGAATACTGATTTATTTTCTTGGTTCACTCAGAGAAGGACACACAGAAACCCATTTGAAACTAGTGTATGGTGATAATATGCAAGATATCTAGCAAATAAATAAAACCTTATTAACAGTTTTGTTTGTTCTCAGATGCCATATTCTGTAGGACATTTACCCAGATATGTAGAAGCTTTCACTAATCTTAATGATCTGTTTCCAGATGTTACACTCCTCTCCGGGATTTGGAGAAATTCTGAGCGTGCAGTACATGAACGAACAGGAAGTTATATGGGTAAAAATGTGTATACTTCCATGACAAAGTAAGGGTAAATTGCAGACTGGGACGACATGGGAAAAATTTAAACAGTTAAAGCTGGACCAGTGCACTTTCAACCTGACCAAAGATTTATTTGTTTTGAAAATGATACAAATCTCACCACACTTTCATACCAATCTGGGTACATGGGAAAAATATACAGTATGTGCTCCATACCGTGAATGTGATGGGAACTTTTCTATGGACGACCTGCTGATTTTCTGCGGATTTTGGCTCTGACACAATTACCCTCAAAATGAGAACGGTGGATGTGCTTCTGTTGAGACTTAAAGAGCATTCTTTCTTGTATTTGCAGAGGAGATCCGACACGGCAGAAGGAGGAGGCGTGATATTTCAGCCCCTCATGGTCCCATCTGGGCTCCGATATGCCCCCTGAAAACAAATTATGGAGTGATTGAAATAAGGTTCTATTATCTTTTTTCCCATGGACCAAGGTGGGTAAGGTCATGTTATGATTGGACACATTAAATTATAGATTCAGTGGTTTTGTTAATTCTTCCCTGGCAGTTCTAAAAGGTATAGCAGCTGAGATCTAGGAATTGAGCTTAACTATAAATATACATGGAGATTAATCTACAATACAGGTTGTTTGTCTGCATTTTGGGTCCTCCTTAACGTCAAAACATGACAGAACGGACCAGCCAGTTACTGGACCCAGCAGCTGACCTCACTGAGAATGACTGGAAGAGACTGCAAGTAACAGTAAAACTCTTTCATGACACCATGGCTGGGTCGCCCGATCCACAGACCAGGCTAAGGGTTGCAGAACTCAGTATTTGCCAACTTTTGAGACTGCAGCCCTATTTAAAGAAGCTAGGGCTGGAGGAGATGCTGGAGGATGCTGAATTCCATCGTCATCAGGCAATTGCAGAACTTCCTGACCCACAGACCTCTACATCAGTTCCCTCATCCATCTGCGTCCCACGTTATTTGTTTGACTCCCAGTATGCACCAAGTGACAGTTCATCTCCCCCCATGGTTCCAGAACCTTCCCCAGCCACCAAGCCACGCTGTAACCGTCGCTGGAATAGAAAGAAGTCCGTTCCTACCATGCAGACCTCACCACCATCCAGCACTCTAGTATCTAGTCCACCTCAGGTCAAGGAGGATGAACTTTTTGAGTTTTTTTACGGGGACAGAACAGACTATTTTTGTTTTACTGAGTGTCCAGCAGGTTCCCAGCAGCCACTGTCATCCCAGCCGGCTTTCGCTTGGCCCCAGCCAGCAGTCGTTCTCTGGGGGTGCCAGCCACAGTAACCCGCTGACTCCTCCAGTGGGTTCCAGCCCACTGATGATTCCTCAGGGGATGTCCCGGAAGACACGCCTCTGGTTCCCGACTCCGCAGAGGGTGTTCCAGAGGACACGCCCCTGGTTCCTGTTCCTGTCTCCGCAGGGGGGGTTCCGAGCGACTCGCCCTTGGCTCCTGTCTCTGCGGGGGCTGTCCCGGAGGACACGCCTCGGGTTCCTGTTTCCGCCGGGGGTGTCTGGAAGGACACGCCTCGGGTTCCTGTTTCCGCCGGGGGTGTCTGGAAGGACACGCTTCGGGTTCCAGTTTCCGCCGGGGGTGTCTGGGAGGACACGCCTCGGGTTCCAGTTTCCGCCGGGGGTGTCTGGGAGGACACGCCTCGGGTTCCAGTTTCCGCCGGGGGTGTCTGGGAGGACGCGCCCCGGGTTTTTGTCTTCGCCGGGGGTGTCCCGGGGGACACGCCTCTGATTCCTGGCTCCGCAGAGCGTGTCCAGGGAGACACGCCTCGGGCCCCAGACTCCGCCGAGGGTGTCCAGGGAGACACGCCTCGGGCTCCAGACTCCGCCGAGGGTGTCCAGGGGGACACGCCTCGGGCTCCAGACTCCGCCGAGGGTGTCCAGGGGGACACGCCTCGGGCTCCAGACTCCGCCGAGGGTGTCCAGGGGGACACGCCTCGGGCTCCAGACTCCGCCGAGGGTGTCCAGGGGGACACGCCTCGGGCTCTTGACTCCGCCGAGGGTGTCCAGAAGGATACGCCTCGGGCTCTTGACTCCCCCGAGGGACACAGCCTTGGGGTCAGCACGTCGCCGACGGCCTCAACGCCGTCTTCTGATTCCTCGTCGCCGGCCCCCAAGCCACAAGGTCCTACTCCGCAGCCGGCCCCCAAGCCACAAGGTCCTGCTCCGCAGCCGGCCCCCTCGTCGCCGGCCCCCTCGTCTCCTGGTTCCTCGTCGCCGGCCCCCTCGTCTCCTGGTTCCTCGTCGCCGGCCCCCTCGTCTCCTGGTTCCTCGTCGCCGGCCCCCTCGTCTCCTGGTTCCTCGTCGCCGGCCCCCTCGTCTCCTGGTTCCTCGTCGCCGGCCCCCTCGTCTCCTGGTTCCTCGTCGCCGGCCCCCTCGTCTCCTGGTTCCTCGTCGCCGGCCTCCCAGGTTCCTGCTCTTTCGTCGCCGGCCTCCCAGGTTCCTGCTCTTTCGTCGCCGGCCTCCCAGGTTCCTGCTCTTTCGTCGCCGGCCTCCCAGGTTCCTGCTCTTTCGTCGCCGGCCTCCCAGGTTCCTGCTCTTTCGTCGCCGGCCCCCCAGGTTCCTGCTCTTTCGTCGCCGGCCTCCCAGGTTCCTGCTCTTTCGTCGCCGGCCTCCCAGGTTCCTGCTCTTTCGTCGCCGGCCTCCCAGGTTCCTGCTCTTTCGTCGCCGGCCTCCCAGGTTCCTGCTCTTTCGTCGCCGGCCTCCCAGGTTCCTGCTCTTTCGTCGCCGGCCTCCCAGGTTCCTGCTCTTTCGTCGCCGGCCTCCCAGGTTCCTGCTCTTTCGTCGCCGGCCTCCCAGGTTCCTGCTCTTTCGTCGCCGGCCTCCCAGGTTCCTGCTCTTTCGTCGCCGGCCTCCCAGGTTCCTGCTCTTTCGTCGCCGGCCTCCCAGGTTCCTGCTCTTTCGTCGCCGGCCTCCCAGGTTCCTGCTCTTTCGTCGCCGGCCTCCCAGGTTCCTGCTCTTTCGTCGCCGGCCTCCCAGGTTCCTGCTCTTTCGTCGCCGGCCTCCCAGGTTCCTGCTCTTTCGTCGCCGGCCTCCCAGGTTCCTGCTCCTTCGTCGCCGGCCTCCCAGGTTCCTGCTCCTTCGTCGCCGGCCTCCCAGGTTCCTGCTCCTTCGTCGCTGGCCTCAGGACTTTAGTCTCTTGTTTTTATTTTGGACTCTTACCCTCCATCCGAGGCCCCCTCCGCCCACCCTGGTTGGGGGTGTTTTTTGTTTTGGACTCTTAGGGGGCGTCTGGTATCCGCCCTTGAGAGGGGGGTCATGGTTCCAGGGTGTTTGTGTTTTGTTAATTTTCCTTATTTAGTTCTATTATGTTTTAATTGTTCTTTGTCTCCCTCTGGTGGTCTTGTGTTTGGTTGCAGTTGTTTGTGTTAATCTCTTTTCCCCAAGTTCATACTTATCCTTCATTAGTCCCAGTGGTTATATTTTATTCCTCCTTTTGTTTTCCGGTGTTTCATTAGATTCCCTTCCAGATTTATCTTTAGTTTCTTAAGAGTCTTCTGTCTCCCAGTTGATTACTTCCACCTGCTCTCTACCTCCCACCTGCATCTGCTCCCACTAATTGATCATTGGTCTTCTCAGTCACTTCCTCATTTCCTCCTCAGTATAAATTCGGTCCTCTCTCAGTCACTACTCGCTGGTCCGTTGCCATTCTTCCCTCTCTGGTTCCTGCCTTCCTGGTTGCCCGTCTGGTTCCTGTTTTTTTTTTTGTTCCCGTTTGCTGGCCTTTGATCCTCCTGAGTTATGTAAGTTCCTTGTCCTTGTTTTCATTAAATAATTTTGTTTATACTTGCTGCATTTTGGGTCCTCCTTAACGTCAAAACATGACAATAAGACTATAGGTTTAATGAACTTAGGCTGTTGGCAGTGTAAATGAATAAAATTAGACTGATCCTTTTCTGCGGGTTGAGATTTAAAGCAGCAAAGCATTTTTCTTTTGAGCGGTCTGTCATGCACATGATGCCACTTCCACCATCCAAAAAGACCAGATGTTTCCTGTTTTCCATCCTGTTTTGGCACCTTGCGTCAATGATGATTTACATACAGCAAAAGTATTAGCTTTTTCTACAGATAGACCTAGTTTGTAAGCAGTCAGGATAATAATTTGATTTTGTATTAGTGCGGCCGATCAGTGCAGCACTACTTAAGACTATGAGGTGAGTGAGGGATTAGATAAAAACAACAGGAAAAAGCAAATTAGTTGCAAGCTCTTCTTTTAGGCTTTGTTGACCAGGTGAGAGACCAGCAGCCAACCAGACCACAATCTCTCAGGTAATCATGCTACAGAAAAAGGCTGGAGCCAATGCACTCCCACTGAGGAGTCAGGACGAACCTGAGAGGACATCCAGGAGCAGCAAGCCAGAGCGGGAGAAGAACAGCAATGAGCAGACCACACAACCTACTTGAACCCTCAGCTGAGAGGTTTCCAACTTCAGCACACCTGCACCATCAGGTGGCAGGGCGGCTTGGAGCACAGAGATGCCCAGCTGGGGCCGCAGGGTTTGAAGGAAAAGAAGCTGAGACCCCTGCCAAAAGGGGCAGAACGATCCTCTGGTCTGCGTGCAGTCCTTAGAGTTTTCAAACTCAGGGCTACTGAAAAGATACATTTTAGCTGCATATAGGTGATGTGCTGGCAACCTCTCACCTTAGGTCATAGAAGAGCGAGCCGGACGACCACAATTCCCGGCCAGAACAAGATGACTTGACTGCTGATCCGAAAAGTTCCAGAGAAGATTGACTCAAAATTGATATGATTCTTTGCCTGATATTTTTCCTTATATATATATATATAGTGATCTCTCAAAATAAGAGATCAAAAGAGGGAGATGAAGAGATAGAAATTTTGTTAATGTTGTATAAGGGTTTAATTTTATAGTGCATGTGGCAACACTTAGAAACAGTGAACAATCAAGAGGAATGTGGTACATCCTGTGTGCCTTGTGTGAAGAAGATGTGACCATTCTGTGAACGAAGATCTATGTGGGAGGAGAATCCTTTTTAACTCTTGTTTCAAATAAAAACCTTATGAGATAAAGCTGTGCTCAGTTGCTAGAACTGAGTCCAGTGAACGACGTCTCACTGTTAAAATATTTAATGTTCTTATTGCTCCTTTTCACAGAAATGAATGAGCACACGGGAAGGTGAAATGAGAGCTCAGAGAGAGCCCAGGGTCATAAATTAAATGTCTGTTCCTTTAAGATAGGCTTTAAATTAGAGTGAAAACACCTCAACAGCCTTCAATGTGTCTTCTCTAACAGTTGCCGAAATGAGTTATTTAAATCTACATATTATGCATTTTATTGTGTTAAGAAATAAAGATTTGGGAATGTGAAATGATTGTTACTTTTAGGAAATCATTAGTCATAGTGACTTGTCAAAGTGATTTACACCAGAACCACATTCAGCCAGTTGAACTTGCTTACAAACTCATAAGCAGATCCATAACAACCCGGGCTAAGCAACATGTGGCATGGAACTGGAATCAAGCCTACAACCTTTCGATTAAAAGCCAACTATATCTCCCATTGTTTCACTGACCCCACATTCTCAGCATTGTGCTTTCACTTCACAATTGTGACAAATGAAACTAACAGTGTTCTTATTGTTGCTATTGCTGTATTGAGTTTTACAAAAATAATGCTTTGTGATTCAGAACCACTGTCTACACTTTGTTTCTTCTGTGTGTTTTGGATGGAAGATGTACACCGAGAGGTTACTAGCCTATGGATACTGAACAAATAACTCTCTGAACATACATATTTTATCATAATTTATGACTGAAAAATCTTACGAGTATTAGGCACAAACTGGCCCTTACATTTTTTTTCAGAACACAAATTGCACTGTAAAATTCTGTTGTCTCATACAAGAAGAGCCATTGGAGACTCCTTAAGATGGATTTCAGTAAATGTTATTTATATAACACATTTAAATATACTGCTATACCTCACTTATCAAAGGGGGGTATATCATACATTCTACATTTAGATTATAAGTACTTTTTTAATAATACCTTGTTTTGATATTTAAATGTATTCAAATGCAAATCTATTTTCAAAATATATGTCAGCTCCAACATTTTTTTCCCATCCAAGAATTGCCGTCTGAGAACCGTGAGCATACTTTTCTGCTTTAGAGGTAGTAAACCCTTAAATACAGAAATAGATCCAGTTGAGAATGTACAAAACAGCAAACACTTAGTTCTGGGGGAATAAAATCCACTATCTTAGATGAAGACTCTTCATCAAAACCTTGATAAGGCAAGGTGTCTCTGCTGAGTGGTTATTATATTCCCCATTTTTCCTCATTCTCTGACAAGACTTCAGCACTAAAGGCTTGCTTCTCCTTGTCCAACTGAGATTCCAGTAAAATGTTCTTGAGAGTTCCTGAAAAATGATTGTTCTCAGAAACTTGAAATTGGTCAAAGAAAGTATGTTCAACTTGTAGATGGGGTTTTGTGCACTGTAATCACAGCTGCATGAGGCACCAGGAGGCAGAAAGCTGTGCTAGAACCTGTTTTTTCGCAGAATCAAGCTCCTAAACAGAGATTACAAAGCTGTTAACTGCACCAACCAGCAAAAAGATGGATGGAAGTAGTTTCAAATACTGTGGAGATCACAGCACTTCACAAAAGATAGATTGTTCAGGATCCAAAGCCTAACATGGCCGGTAGGATCTTGGGAGGCCCTGGGCAGAAAAAATTTCTGAAATGCCTAAACGTGTCAAAATGTAAAACTGAGATTTTATGCCATCATACTATTTGTATTGTTGATGAAGATTCCTTTTAAAAGCATAGTTGTTAAACACTTGTTTTGTGGTATTTATGCATTTTGACTGGACATCTGGAGAATATTAATGTTAACATACCAATTGTGTAGGTATATTAGCATTATATAAAACAAAAACTTTATAAATTGCTGTATTTGCTTTTATTTGACAGTGGATTAGTAAGCAAGTTCACGTTGAAGAACAATGCAATCCCCACTCTGAATATTTCTTCAGAGCCAACACCGGTAAGTGGAAATGCTCTGATTCAGCTTGTTAGAACAACATAGCCTAGGCTAATTCAGAGTTAAATCTGTGCACTGTAGCTCGTGTTTATCATTCAGTCCTTCCAGGAATTCACGTGGTTGCGATTGTAACTATTAACGCAAATTAAGCCAATTCTGCACGTCTTGCAATTTTCTACAATTAACGCAACTTTACCTCACCTTTTACCAGTTGTAACTCTCCCTTTCATTATCTTACATCTGACGGCGTCTCATATCATGTACACCCACTGTTTTTTAGGTGAGAGGGATCGAAAATAAAACTTTACATTTTCATTTTGCCAATAATATGTATATATATATATATATATATATATATATATATATATATATATATATAGATATATATATATAAACAAGGAATGCTTTCAGAAATATAAATGATTGTTTATTTTTATCAATTTACAAAATGCAAAGTGAGCAAACCAAATAAAAATCTAAGTCAAATCAATATTTGGTGTTACTAATTTTTGGCTTCAAACCAGCATCAATTCTTATAGGTACACTTGCACAAAGTCAGAGATTTTGTAAGATTATAGTCAGGTGCATGATCAAGCAGTTACCAAACAGGTGCTAATGATTATCAATGTCACATGTAGGTTGAAACACAGTCGTTAACAGCTGTGTAGGAGGCTTAAAACTGGATGAGGAACAGCCAAATTCTGCTACCAAGGTGAGTTTGTGGAAGATAGTGGCTGTTTCTAAATACCCAAGTATGCAAATACGTTCTTGTGTGCTTGGTAAGTACAGTCGTAAGTCAATTCTTGCAGAGAAAAAAAGGACACAATATGGTAGTTCCACAATTGGAACAGAGTGTTGATGTCGCTGCTCAGGTACAATCTTTCCAGAGTTTCAATAAATGTTCCAGGTTTACTCGGGAATGAGATTATTTTTATATTTCTAATAGATGGTAAAATAAGAAAAACCTTTAACAGATATCAAACGTACAAAATTAGGAAGAAGTGTCAATACAAAATAGAAAACCTGTAAAATAATGGGTTAAAGTTTTCATTATTGATTACAAAAGGCACTGCTAATTAAATGGTGGTTTACCACTACATATTACTTTTTCAGTCTTATTAGTGAAGCATGATTGTCTACTAAAAATGAAAACCTTTGCTTCCTTCATAAGACAATTTGCTTATTAATTATTTATTTTCTCAACTGATATAATTGATGATGACCAGCTTTAGAGGTAAACATTTAAATGATTCCTTTGATTGTTCCTGAAGTTTTTTCTGGACCTATACACATTAAAAGTTGACAGTATTATTTTATATTTTATTAACCTGCACCTGCCAGCATTGTTGCTTTACAACTGCATGTTTAATTTACAATAACTGCTAAACCCTGATTAATAAACTTATTTTATTATATCATCATCATTAGGTAAACTCATATCAGATACCTACAACATAAACAAACAAAATGTTTTTAGTAAAAATATATTTATTAGAATTACAAAAAATCAACCACTAAGTGCAGAAAATTGATACTGTGACTATCTAATCATAAGCAAATGATAATATAATGGGGTTTTTTTAAATGAAAAAAAATTAGGAGACTGAAGAAGATGATGGCAGGACACTGGGGTGAAGAGGATCACTGGGAGCTTGAAGCTGCATCCAAACCTGGAACTGTGGTCTCTCCTTCTGCAGAGCTGTATAAAGCAAAGAAAAATGGAAGAGTTCATACTCCACAAATCCAATCTTAGGAAAATGTGTTCATTGCTCTGTTTGATCGTTAAGGGGTACTGTGTTAAAATATTTCTCTTACTATGAATTTACATGCCAAAAATGGCTGGGAAGCAAATATAAGTAATTGGTATTATATAAACTATGGAAACACATTTTATAAAATACCTATATTAACTAAGTAAATCTATAGAATTCTTGGGAAAAAACTAATATATTTTATATTCTGGTACTTGCAGTTATCCACCACATATACTAAAACCCTTTATACCTCACTTTTACCCGCAACTGACAGATAAAAAGTAATGGGATCAGGCTGGGATTAGCGGGGAAAGCACACTCCAACCAAACGCTGACTCTGCAGCTACCGCAGACTCAGCTATGAGTGGAGCTGTGCTACTCCGAAAACACATGAGCACATTTCAAAGTAGGGAGATTCTAAATGAACCGACCGAATAGATGAAGTTTTGATGTCTACTTTATTGCCTAAAGCATCTTAAAACTGCTTTCTGTGACAAGTTAATAGTGGTATAAAATTTATTAATTTCAGAACTCACCTCTATTTACTGCTGCTGTTGGCGCAAGGCATTGTGGGATACCTTGCTGGCTGAAGTCAGCAGAAAGACACTTTGATGCATTCTCGATAAAATGGTCAGAGCAAGAACACATCCGGAGACTTTGAGTGTTCTTGCCTTGATGCGTACTTAGAATTGGAACAATACTTGGGTATGGGGTCAGATCAGTCTCATTAAGAATAAACTCATGCAGGGTTTTTCACAAATTCACATGCTCATTCACAAATGCACACGCTCTGGTTCACAAATATAATTTCGAAGAAACACTTGTAATATAACTTCACAAATGCACACGATCTGTTTCACAAATGCACACGATCCGTTTCACAAATGCACACGATCCGTTTCACAAATGCGCACAATCTGTTTCACAAATATAACTTTGAGGGAAGCTTCAAATATAAACTCACAGATCATACGAATCGCTTAATGTGCATTTACAAAACCACTTCTCATTTGCAAATCTCTCTGTATTTGTGAGAGAATTTTGTGTGGTTAATTTTGTCTGTTGTAACGTTGCAGGTCAACAAACGACACCATTGGGTAATGAATCTGTCAATCAAATTTACGATTCTGATTGACAGATTCGTCAGCTAACCAATTTCCTCGTTTTCAGCCAATCGTATGGCTGCTTACATTTTCTCCTCACTAGCAGAGCTGTTTTGTGCGCATGCGCCGTGAAGTTCAACCGCGACACATGGCGAAATGTGGTACTTACAGTTTGAGACTGATGCATGTCGCTACCATAGGCTGTATATAACGGTCGCTACTTATCGCCACATGTCGCGGTTAAACTTCACTGCACATGAGCACATAACAGCTCTGCCAGTGCAGCGTCATAGAGATAGAGTTACGACAGACTTTGAACTAGCCGACACGCGGTCACGTGGTTCATGGAGTCCTCAATAGTTCCAAACATCCCAGCGCTGTCAGTCAGCCTGAGCAGCTTCTGGCGGGACAGAACACAAAATCAAATATTTCTCATTTCTCCTGGTGATTTCTGATCATTATTGACTAATAATGTGTACTGATCACTTTTTACTTTATAGCCTATGCATTTTTATTTAATCAAAGCATTTCTAGAGGAACAGACATTCGTCACTGTTCTACATTTTAAGCCGCGTTCACACCGGTCAGCGCGTCCAGGCAGCAGGGCAGCTAGATTACATGCAAGTCTATGGTATCTACGCATCTAGTGGGCGTCAAACTGCCAAGCAGCAAGTCGCGCGCGTCGGCGCAGCTGGCATCAGCGCGTCCACGCTGATGCCAGCGTCGGGGCGTCTGCTGCTCAAGTTGGGAAAATTGAACTTTCGGGCAGCAGACGCGCGGCGTCAACCAATCAGAGCGACTCGTTGTACTGACGTAGTAACTCCTTCCATGGGGGAATCGGCAAATTTTTTATTCAAGATGGAGGACAAACTGATCGTCGCTGTATGTAATGTCCGTGAACTGTATGACCCGTCTTCGTCTTTTTACAAAGACAGGAAGAGATCGGATCTGATTTGGAGGAAGATATCGGAGGATATTGGAGTGCCAGGTAAGCAGTTAAACATAGAAAAAAATATTTTTTCTTTTAACTTTCTTGTTATGTTAGCTAACGCTACGCTAGCTAACGCACACTTCACACACTTCTCCACAACTTCGGGGTTGACTTCCAGTCTGCGGTGAAACATTCTCCACTGTGCAGACCAGATCCCGAATGCATCTTCCACCACCAGCCGGGCCCGGGAGAGCCGGTAGTTGAAGACGCGCTGCTGATCCGACAAGATCCGCCATGTTGTAAACAACTAGCAACAGACAAATCCACGCCCGCACGCTGACGTAATGACGTGACGCGCTGATGCCCCGACGCGCCGACGCAGACCACAAGTGTGCAAGCAGCTGGGTTTTAATTTTAAAGCGTCGACTTTCGTCCGTTTGAGCGATTTGACGCCTGGACCCGCTGACCGGTGTGAACGCGGCTTTAGAGGGAGACGAGAGTGCTAACACATTGTAGAATACATGTAGATCACCGATCATATTTATTGATAAATTAATGCACTACACTGCTCAATATAAGCATGTTTAATAACTTTATGTGCCACAAGAAACCCTAAATTGGAGTAATAATACCCAATTTATAGCCTGTTTTCTGAATGCTAGCATGGTACTGCCATACCTTGTCCTCCTACACACTTAAAACATGCCAGTGGTTAAGACCTCTGCTCCAGCTTACCTTTAGATCTCCATCTTTCAACAAAGCATGGGATATTACTGTTCCCAGGATTTACTCCTTAAACACCCTATATGTCTACCAGATGACACTCAGTCTGTGTTCTCTCAGCCTGCTGTTGGATAGAAAATTAGCTGAATGTAAGGCTGATCTAAGTTATGAATTTATTTGGTAGAAGACATCATTCTATAATTATTTATTTTCTTATGAACTCATGCATCTATAACCCAGTTGATTGTGGTTCTACCCTGAATACAGTAAAATAGTAATTCATTGATAATGTTAAAACCAGTATATGTAAAAAAATAAGTGTGTTAATTGAGGAAAAAACAATACGCAAACTTTTAATTAAACATTACGCAAAATGTAAAACAAGCTTTAATCAAGTATTTTTACTATCATTCTCACTGTCATTACATCTATACAAATTCACTGCATGGATCAAATTTGGGCAATGTGGAAATGTGGTGAAGTCCTAATGAAGGTTCATCCTTGGTAACATTAACAGCAGCTCCCTTTGATAACAACCACTGGTGACCTTCCTGAAAACAATAGAGAAACAGTTCATTAGTAAAATGTTTTGCTTTAAAGGACTTAGTGGGTGAAAAATTCATATTACAAATCAAGATGTTTAAGGTGGAACAAGAGAAAAGTTTAAAGTGTAATTATACATATAATTATATTTGGTTTTGGACAACATTTCATATGTATAAAATGTATATTTAAATAATACCTTTATATGTTTATTGCTTTACCATGACTGGCTGTGCTGCAGAAGGAAATGGTTGGCTCAAGTCAGCAGGAAAAACCTCACCATCGCCAGAGGTCATAATAACAGAAAGCTCTGTACAATAAGTATAATCTGGATTGTCAAATATTTTCAATCAGGGCTTTACACGCCACCCTGTGATGGCACTTAGGCATAAAATGGAAGAGTACAACAAAGCCATTACATTCCTCCAAGACATGATAACACTCTTCTGTGCACTTAAGATTGGTCAAACAGGTAGCTGGAAACCAGTGCAAAAAGGAATTGTGATGGCAACATCTACAATTTTATCAATCCAAAAGACATGCTTGACCATTATTGGAAAGGTGTTTTTACTCTAATTTGAAGCCTCGCTTAAAGGAACAGACACACATTTAATTTATGACCCTGGGCTCTCTCTGGGCTCTCATTTCACCTTCCCGCGTGCTCGTTCATTTCTGTAAAAAGGAGCAATAAGAACAACAATTAGATATTTTAACAGCGAGACGTCGTTCGCTGGACTCAGTTCTAGTAACTGAGCCCAGATCTATGTCAGCTCAAAGTCTTTATTGAAAGTTGAGTTTCCATGGAACTTCGTTCATAGGATGGTCAGTTTCTTCACATAAGGAACACATAATGTACCACATTCTTCTTGATTGTTCACTGTTTCTAAGTGTTGTCACATGCACTACAGAATTAAACCCTCATACAACATTAACAGAATTTTTATCTCGTCACCATGGACATATTCCGTACCATCTTACAGGAAACAAACAAAATCATCAACATCTGTGATGGATGCTCTAGTTCAATAAAGCAAAAATGATGACAGTCTGGAAGGAGAGCACCGTACCCTATTGACACTGAAGGAATTCAAACCAGCAGATGAATCAGGCTGAGACTACAAATGGCAGCAAAACAGATCTTCCATAAGAAAGAAAAAAAGTGCTGTCCAATACTGGGCATCTTGGAAGTACAAGACAAACAAAAAACAGCAATGCAAAACAGCATCTGATAGCACAACAAGCAAGCCCCTCCATACACCTTGATCTTGCCATTGGGGGAACTTGGTCTCTTTTTTGCAAACAACCCCCCACCCACATCAGATTCAATACTATATATATATATATTCTCACAAAATTAAACACACTCAAATAAATTAGCAATTGTGATCATCGTTGTAAACAGAACCGGGACCTGGAACATCGGGCTGGGAGTTTGACGTTGGAATATATCGCAGCAGAACAAAACAAGCTGAAGTAGCCGCATTATCAGAGATTCCATCTACAAAATGTACAAATATCTAAAAAGATCAGGGAACGTTTCAGAGTAAGCGAAGTCCCATGGTCAACCACGGAGGAAACACAGGGATGAGTATCTTGCTTTTTATTTTATTTTTTATTTTTTTTTATTTTGTATTTTTGAAAGCTTTGTAAATTTGATAAAACTACAACTTTTATTTTCTCCAACTGTGAGCTGAAGTTCTACATGTAGCAACTACTGACAGCATATATTTCTGAGCCAGTTTTATACCAGTGCGCAACCCCTTTTTCCAACTAATTTATACCCTTAAAAACTTGTAGACTAACTCGGCTATTTAAATAAATAAAACACTTTAAAACTCAGGCGTGGTCACGATTCTGTTGGGGCGATAAAAACATGGGGGGCTTGTGTATGCTCCTATGTCCAAAGTGGGGAATGATAAAAAAAGTTTGAGAAACACTGATTTAGGCTGACATTCTAAATAATTCTTCAATTCTTGTGTGTTAAAAAAAGATTGTAATCTCTTCTTAATCAAATGATTACAAACGATAATTTCATAAAACAAGTGCAAATGAACAGTTCTGCATTTAATATCAACTTTATAAAGGTTATGGTGTTCATGTACTTTTCTTTAAATGTCTTGATTCAGCTCTTATTATTTTGGAGGACACAAAACAAGAAAACAACATCTCTTGTTACTTTGGTGATCCTGTCTGGCATATGCTTCAGCAGTTTATTGCAGTCAGTTCTTATGTGGTTTAACTGAAAAATAAAGACATAATTTATCATCTTCACAATCACATTTTTCTTTACTGATGCATCAAAGTCAGTTAAAGACTGTTGATACAGCGACCAGCAACTAATTAGATATATTTTAGACAAAAAAAAAATCACCATTAAAATTAATGAGATATAAAAGTGTAAATCCTATTTCAAACTGTGATGAATATTTTAAAAAAGCTGAATTTGACATACTGAAATAAACCCATCAATAGGTCGTCAAGCTTTTCCAGACCTCTGCTACTCACAATTAGCTAGCTGCAGTTAAACTACAACTAGCTAATTAACACAGTTGATTAACCAAATCTGGCTACATTAAATATGACTCTTGACTTATTTTTGGTAAAGAGCAGTCAGCTAATGCTTTTCAATGCTAAAAAAGGTTGTGATTCCATTAACTTACCGGAACAATAGTTCCAAAACGCCGAGGATGAACTGCGGTCAATGACACTGCGCTGTTTGGAAGTATCTGCAGCTGCAGACCCACATGACTTCCGCATTCCATTCTTTCCAAAGAAGTCCATGGGAGTGTCAGAACTCTCTTGTAAGCAGCCATACGATTGGCTAAAAACGAAGAAACTGGTTAGCTGACGAATCTGTCAATCAGAATCGTAAATTTGATTGACAGATTCATTAGCCGATGGTGTCGTTTGTTGACCTGCAATGTTACAACAGTCTAAAAATTCACCACACAAAATTATCTCACAAATACAGAGATTCGCAAATGAGAAGTGCACATTTAGCGATTCGTATGATCTGTGAGTTTATATTTGAAGCTTCCCTCAAAATTATATTTGTGAAACGGATTGTATGCATTTGTGAAACGGGTTGTGTACATTGTGAAACGGATTGTGTGCATTTGTGAAATGGATTGTGTGCATTTGTGAAACTGATTGTGTGCATTTGTGAAACGGATCGTGTGCATTTGTGAAACGGATCGTGTGCATTTGTGAAACGGCTTGTGTGCATTTGTGAAACGGATCGTGTGCATTTGTGAAGTTATATTACAAGTGTTTCTTCGTAATTATATTTGTGAAACAGAGCGTGTGCATTTGTGAATGAGCATGTGAATTTGTGAAAAACCCTCCATGAGTTTATTCTTAATGAGACTGATCTGACCCCATACTTGGGCCACCGTCGATGACGTTTCCCAAGTACGCGAGTACACAAGTCCAGACATGTACGCATATTGAGATACGGCCAGTTTCATGTCCTGGCAAGATTGAGCACAGCAACAAGACCCAAGGTAGTTATACTGAATCAGCAAGGTCTCTTGCAGACAAAGATTTCAAAGCAGACTGGGGTTTCAAGATGTGCTGTTCAAGCTCTTTTGAAAAGGCACAAAGAAACTGGCAACGTTGAGGATCATAGACGCATTTGTCAGCCAACAAAACTTGGAAGGAAGGAAGTGCAGCAGATGAAAGACACATCATGCTTATTACCCTTTGAAAGTGGAAGATGTCTAACAGTGACATCAGCTCAGAACTGGCAGAAAGCAGTGGGACCCAGGTACACCCATCTACTGTCCGCAGAAGTCTGGCTAGAAGAGGTCTTCATGGAAGAGTTGCAGCCAAAAAGCCATACCTCCAGCGTGGAAACAAGGCCAAGTGACTCAAGTATGCATGAAAACATAGGAACTGGGATGCTGAACAATGGAAGCAGGTGGCCTGGACTGATAAGTTATAATTTGAAATATTTGACTGTAGAAGAACCCAGTTTTTTCGTTGAAGGGCTGGAGAGCTGTACAATAATGAGTGTCTGCAGGCAACAATGAAGCATGGTGGAGGTTCCTTAAATGTTTAGGGCTGCATTTCTCGAATAGGAGTTGGAGATTTGGTCCGGGTTAACGGTGTTGTCAATGCTGAGAAATACAGGCAGATTCTTATCGATCATCCAGTACCATCAGGGAGGGGCATGATTGGCCCCAAATTTATTCTGCAGCGGGACAACAACCCAAACCTACAGCCAAAGTCATTAAGAACTGAGTTCAGGTTAAAGAAGAACAAGAAGTCCTGGAAGTGATGGTATGGCCCCCACAGAGCCCTGATCTCAACATCATCAAGTGTATCTGGGATTACATGAAGAGACAGAAGGATGTGAGGAAGCCTACATCCCCATAAAATCTGTAGTTAGTTCTCCAAGATGTCTAGGACAACCTACCAACCAAGTTCCTTCAAAAACTGTGTGTATGTGTATCTAGAAGAATTGATGGTGTTTTGAAGGCAAAGGGTGGTCTCACCAAATATTGATTTGATTTACATTTCTCTTTTGTTCATTCACTACTTTTTGTTGATAAATGAAAACAAATGATTAAAACTTCCATTTTTGAAAGCATTCTATTCACAGAATTTTTTCACACCTGCCTTAAACGTTTGCACAGTAGGCTACTGTATATATACTGTATGGCCTTAACCCCTATCCCATGAATGACAGAAGCAAATCAGAAACTAACTAAGGAAGCATGGCCCTCATTTATCAAACGTTCATAGGAATGTTCCTATATTCTATCCTATGAATGAAATTTGGAATGTTTGTACGAACAGAAGGGGGAGTGTCATAAAGAGTGGGAGGATCTTAGAGAGGCACAGGCGAAAATCAAGGCGTCCAATACGGAAGTACATTTCTTTAAGGTGGATTTGGATAAATGACGGACTTTAAAAAGACTTGAGGTGACAATTTTATTCGAGTGTGCTATAGAAGGGTAATATGTGCCTGGAAGAAGCATAATACCCCCCCTTTAATAAATCCCACATGTGTGTTCGTAGGTGCTGGTGTCATTCAGTCATTTGCATACAGAAACGCCCTCAATTAACCATATTTGGTCACACCACATCCTCCAACACATGCATTAAATCCTCACGTTCTTCCCGAAAATAAGGGTTGAGAGAGTGAAGAAAGAAATTTCAGTTACACTGGGATAGACATGAAACATAAATGGGACAAGAAAAATAAAGATTTACTGAGTTTTGGAAAATTGTCATAGTTAACGCAAATTCATTTTAACAGCGATAGTTTTTACCTTCAGTTATCAGCTGTTCCTCTGCTTCATATCTACCCCCCTCCAGCATGCAGCAGTTATATTCCTGCTGCAGACATTTTAAAAAATGTGGCAAAGAATGGTTTCATTTGCTGTTATTCACTTCAGTGGAAATACTTAACTTCTTTAAATAAATTAAATCAGTTAAATTTGCTTCAGACCAGGCTAAGTTCCAGGATCTATTTAATATCATCCCTTATCTCAGTCAGCAGTCACCAAAAACTGAAACCAATAGTTATTCCACTGTCAACTACACATTATCAAAAATATTTATATGTTTGTGATCATCAATTTCTATCATTTTGGATGAATGATGATTGCATAGACCACAAGGCTATATATAAAATGAAGAAATATTAGGGCCACAGAGAAAAACAACAACAAACAAAGTCATCAATTTACAAGAATAAAGTCATAATATTGTAACCCATGGGCTGATTTTGGTTGTAAGAGCAATAAATAAGCTGTCGGGGAGCACGTCACATGGCACGGCCACAGAGTTACAAGTCACACGCATGTACAGACTTTCATCATTATTCTTTTCCTGACAAAAGAAAAGTTCTAGGACGGCTGAAATCGCACAGTGTGATCCCAGCATTATGATGTTGAGGAGGAGAGTTGTTAAAATGAGGGCTGTGGAGTATTTAATGGAATTGTCCTTCATGATGGGTTTCACAAACAAGGAGCTACTTAACCTTTTGGAACATCAGCATCACATTGTCATACGTATCAGGCCTTGTCAAAAGAATATGCAAAAAAACGCATCTATTCCACAGACAGAACCAGTCTAATAAATTTAGAACTTTTTCTTTCTTCCTTAGTTTCTCAACAATTTGGTGCAATGTTGGTGGTTACCGCCACCAACTGGCTTGGTGTGGAGAGGAATTTGTTTTGTTTCTGTTCACTTTTCGCAGGTTATGTTTGCTTTGCTCCTGGGTGTGGTTTTTTTGTAACACGTCACTGTCACACATGGTTGCATCACAAATGGTCCCTTATCAAGGACCCCATTCATGTGCAAACGCAAAATGGAAAAGTCCACATGGGGAAGGGTGGGTCCTATAACTAAACTCAAGGCGGGTAGTTCTCTGAAATGCATTCCCAGAACTTGTATGTCCAAATGCGGCTATTGACTCTTTAAAATGGAAACCACAGAATCAAAGCATATTATGCAACAAAAGGATAAATACACATTCAGAAGTCTGAAAATAACACAACCCACATGTTTACACACTGAAATAAATGCAGAGCAAAGCCATAAATATCAAATGAATAGACAAATGAATGGATAGCCTCCCTGCAAGCTTGTATACACGTATATACCACAAACATAAGAGGCCAAATCAATTTAAATACAAATTTAAAAAAATCTTCTCCCACTGCAGGATATATTTAACTTAAATCTAAAGCATGCATATTAACTAAAATAATATAACACATATTTGACAGGTTCCCCTCGCCAGAATAACTGCTAAAACACTAATGTGTGAGCAGACACTTGCAGGAACCAGAATGTTCTTGTATTTGATTTTGACTTGTTACCATTTGGCCCGGGCATGTTTAATCTACATGACACTCACACGCACACACCCACACCCACACGTAGAGCAAACATAAGAAAAGAGAAACTTAATTATCCCAAAAGAAAATTCCATGAAGTCAGTGACCAAGCGGCCTTGTGTCCTTTTAAAAGGTATATTAAAGTTATTATTCTTATTATCTTGTCTATGTATCAGAGTTGTAGTCTGCGGGGGGATGAGTGTCTAATTGTGCACTTCTTTTTTATTTATTTATTTATTTATTTTATTTTATATACGTGTCCTGTTTGGCAGTGTGGAGCTCAGAATTGGTGTCTGAGTACCAAGTAGAAGCCCAACAGATTTACTTTCACAAGCGGAGCAGTACAGCTTTTGCTATAGTACTCCACTTGATTTATGTGTGAAAAATCTTTATTATGAATTGTTGGGGTTTTTATTTCCTGATGTTATGGACACGGAGACGGAAAATTAAGGAGAAGAAAGAAGGAAGATGAAGAAGAGAGGTAGGAAACAAAATGTCATGAGAGAGGGTGAGTTGAAAATACAAGAGAGGAAGGGGAACAAAGAAAACACAGGAAAACATTGAAGTCTGCCTCCATACCCACAGGACGGCAGAGAGAGGGGGGAAAACAAAACACGAAAAAGGAACATCGACAAAACCAACCAAACATTGTGAACTAAGAATTACACAACCACATCACACAAAAATAGATATAAAAATACAACAACAATGTCACAGAGAAACTCATGGTACCGATTAATCAACCTCTAGTAATGATAACCTCAGCCCAAGAATATATACTTAAACACCAGAGACCCCACATAAATGTGTGTGTGTTAGCATGCTGGTGCATATAAGGTTTCTCCATAAGAGTGTTCGATAGTTGGTGTGAGCAGGCATCAATCCGTCTCCCAGGAATCGATGCAGACATGAAGGAGATCGGAGCAAAGACGTCCAAAGGACCGCCAGAGCCCCAGGCGGACCCGGGCGGGGCCAACCGCATCCCCCAAGAAAGGAGAAAAGGAGAACCCCAGGGGAACATCCAGCGGCCACTTTGCAGGGGCCCGGGGGGCAGCAGTGACGAGCCCACGGGCTCCGCCCCGGCGCGGCCGGTCAACGGACCGTTCAACGGACCGGTCAACGGACCGGGGGAGCCGGGGCCCAGGGGCACCCCACCGCCCAGCAGGGACCCGACAAGGGACCGGCCGACGAGGGGCCCCCGGCACTGCAGGGGCCTCGGCCGGCTGCCACGCAACGCCTCCACCCTAGGCCAATCCCCACCGCCAACATCCCAGCGCCCCACCAATAGCCGCAGGGGACGGACAGCATCCCCAGGCCGGGCTCAGTCAGCATCTGGACGCCAAGTTGTACCAGCTCCTGGGTCCTGATCCCGCGCAACGCAGGGCGCCGAGACCAGGCATCCAACGAGGGCCAGGGCCGGTCCCACCCGCCAATGAACCGGCCACGCATGGCGCGCACAGAACAGGTGATCAAACGAGCAGAGACGCCGGATCCGCATCCCGCCGAGCCACCGAGCAGGCACCACCCAACAATCCCAAACCTGGCACCTCTAAAAGAGGTGCCCCAACCAACCAAAGGAAGATATCGGCCCAGCGCATCGGCCGACCGACACACCGGCCCCCCCAGGCCCGGCCTGGGGGGGCCGGTGTATATTTCTTCCTGATTGGGAACAAAACGCACCTTCTATCCAGGATCTCCTTCGGATATTGATCGTTAACGCTATAATTCGTTCCCCGCAGCTCTCTGCCCTGGCCTCTGACCTGCTCTTTTTGCTTGTAATGCTCGAATTTAGCAACAACAGGTCGCGGCCGGCTGTTGTTGGGCTTCTCACCTCCGAGCCGGTGGACACGGTGAAAAGTGATGTTTTTTACCGTGTCGCTTGGGAGCTTTAACTGATGTTGGAGAAAATCTCGGACGGTGGATTCAGCGTCGTCTTCAGCCTGTTCTGGGATCCCAGAAAAAACAAGATTGTCCCGCTTTCCCCTGGCCTGTAAATCCAAGATAGTTTCTTTCATCCTCTTACTTTCTCCGGACAGCTGCGTCATTCCCTCGGTGAGTTTCTTTACACTCTCCCTAAGCGTTTGGTTTTCTGCAGCGAGCGATGCTACCTGTTGTTGGCTGAACTCCAGGGATTCCCTTAGAGCTTGAAACTCTTTGTGGAGAACCTCAACCAGGCCCAGACGGGCGTCTAGGCTGGTTAGCCTCTTATCTATTGAGTCCAGGACATCGCTGTGGCTTTTCTCTGGAGAGATGGTGGAGGTGCTGGCCTCAGAACGAGTGCGTTTTTGTGATGGTGTGCTTGTCGGCACAGCAGAGGTGGATTTCTGTGGCTTGCCCATAACAATGTTGTCAAAGCACTCGTCCAAGTAGCTTTCCAGGCTGTGCAAGGTTTCCTCGTCCAGTTTGTTTATGGAGAAATACAAAATAATGGTTATTATTATTAAACGTTTGCTATATTTGGCTCAAATGTTATGGTTTGTTTTTACCCGAGTTTGTTTGTTTTACCAGTTTACCGCCATATTACTTACGCACAGCTCTCGCGAGATCTCAGCAGCAGCTCATCACAGCCCATGCACCATCTCACAGCCCTAATTGTGCACTTCTTATGCATTCAGGTGGTCAGCAATACTTTGCCACGCTTTTTCCCATTGTTTTATCACTGTGGTGGTGTTACCTTTCTTTTGAAATATGTCTTTTAACTCCTTGTAGACCTTTATGAGGATTTCTGTCTCTGACAGGGTAAAGTAAGCTATGTAGTTGCTATGGTGAATCAGTCAACCAATGATCGGTGGCGGGGTCTAGATGAGGGAACGTGAGCATGCACTTATCCAGGGTAGGTTACACCTGGCTTGATTAATCTGTCTGCTCATCCTGGCTTGGTCTTTCTGCAACTAATTAGGCCTGGATGCTCTTGTTTTGGATTCAGTGAGCTTAGCTCAGTTATTTGTCCTGGATGTCTTAAATTCTACTTTTGTGCATTAGGCCCCTGATCTAACTATACAGGAAAAGATCAAAACAAGGAACACAGAGATGGTGTTCACTGAGCATATCGATGCATATTAACGTATTCATTGCAGATTTTTGAAAGATGAGTTCAATAAAAATAAATATAACCTGTCTGACAAAATTAGGTATGCTAGAAGATCCGAAAAAGATCTGGGAAAAAGAAAAAGGAAATAATCATGCCTTGATCTAAAGACATTGCATAACAGATGAGAATCAAAGTCATTGGTATCTATCAGTCAGGAAAAGGTTCCACAGCTTGTTGGACAAAGTTGACATCTCAACAGAAGAACTTTAAATTGTGGTAACGGTGTGATTGAACACTTTTTAAAACCTTGGTATACTTTGTTACTTGTAACCGATCCATGCATAAGGCCAACTGGAGCAACCCGTTTTCTGTCAGCACTTAGACCCCTCAATTCCATGTTGAGGTCATTGTTATTATACTGTATCTCCTGTTTGTATCTTTATTAAAGAAACCTGAACTATCCACATATAATTTGAGTTCTAATTTGGTTAGTGGTGCTCCTAATGATAACCCCTTTATTCACATTGAATAACTACCTTTGAAGATCTCTATCAGGAATTACTACACAAAAAGTTGCATGTAAGCGCCACATTTGCCTGCCTTTGTCTTGTCATTCTCATTTATGCATACATCTGTCAGCATTCACATCAAAGCTGCAATGATGGGTTTTATAACTTATCATCATAACAACAGGAGATGTTGGCTTATTAAAAAATAATCTAACCTGTTTCATGAGGTAGAATATGTCTGGAGAAACATCTGTGAAACAAGTTGTGTATTAAATATGTAGGAGCTACATTCAAAATTCCTTTTTCGATGGGATGGCAGAGCTATAAAGAGAATCCAGAGTGCGGGCCCCCAGGCTCATTCACGTCCCCCTATTCTCCCTATTTGACAGTCAAAGCAGAATGATCTTGCACTCTCTGTGCTTCATCCTTGCCATTTCCCCAACTCTGTGGGGATAAATCAGTCAAAAGGTTCCCCTCACTGACAGAAATTAGTAACTCAGGAATGTCTCTGATCATTTTAGAAAATCAAGAAGAGAAAAAAAACAAAGCATCAAAGTTATTTTTTTGTACTTTTCTTTCCCTGAGAGCAATTGCACAGGCTAAAGAGTTCATTAATGCCGCTTTTGTACTGAAGTGGAGGCCTCTGGAGACATTCAGGATCCCCAGGCTAGAGAAATGAAGGAAGGATGGGGGTGTGCTGCAGTGTAACAGGAAAAAGAGCTCAATGCTCGTAGATAGATTAAAGGAGCTGGATTTCAAAGGCTTCTTTAGAACCTATTAATGTACTGTTGCTTTATCCTTGAGAATTACAATGAGCTGATTTTTCAATGTATCTTTACGCATCTGATCTCCCAAATTATTAAGATTGTGAAATTTGCATTTGCACTTTAATCTGTATCCTTATTTGCACAGCTGATCTGCAAAAGACGTTTTTATCTTTGCCAATTTGACAAAAACTAATGTCAATCAAGCCAGATATCTTCCTCTACTAACTGATGGGACTTCATATACCACAGTGGTTATATAACTGTTAGTAATAAATTTACTGCATTCTAAAGATTTGGCTAAATTTTTAGATGGATTATTAAAACATGGTTAGCACAAACACAGCTGATGCTTTGTTTTTGTGGCAGTTCGAAGAGAGACAACACTCATCAGAATGCAAACTATGAAAATGCATACATCAAGTGTTGCTCCCTGTTGAGTAGAGACTATAACACCCAAATGTAATCAAGCAAGTTGTGCAAGACTGGCAGTTTTAGCAATTTTGAATTTTACACCAAATTAGAAATCAAAGGATTCCCATCGCCAACATTTGGCTATAGTTGCTCTAAGAGTCTGCCTTATAACCAAATAGACAGGACTTATTTTATCTAGATTACTTCATAAATATATTTAAATTTATCATATTATTTAAGTAATCTGAATGAAAAAAAAAAGACTGATCGTTTGTCCTGCCCTTATCTAAGCTAAAACTTGAATAGAACTGTAGTATTAGTGTAATGTAGACTTGAGGTTATAGTGGTATTAGTCTGTATTTTTTAAAGCCAAATATCACTGAGAGGCAGTTTGGTCACCTCCATAAGCAGATGGACAACAGGTTGCCCACCTTCCCCAACGTCTGGTGGGTTCCGCTTGAGCTCGCCAAAAGTCTGGCAATGATTTCTGCATGAGAGAACAGCCTTAGAAAATCTTTAAATCATATAAACCTTCAGATTTCTGAGAGTAAATAATGCTGTTTAATATTGAGATAGACCTTTAAAAAAAAAATCATGAATCAAAAAACATAATGTATCAATCTCCTCCTCCCTCAGCTTTCGTGTACCGTGGCCGATGTCTTTGAGGCCAACCAGACTGAAAGCCCCTTTTGCCCTTTCCTCCCCGCTCACCTCAAGCTTCCCCGCCTCAAGCTTGGCGCTCTTCTGCCGCCGCTTCAACATGGCTGTATCATGGCACTTGCTCTGGGACAGGGGTTTTCCTTTTAGCCACTCATGACCACCCAGTCCAGCCTTGCAGCCTCTCCCATGTCCATCTGCTCCAAGCTTCCGCTGTGGCACCCACCTCGTTCCGGGCAGGCCTGTGACAACCCAGCCCAAAACGGGCGCCGACCATGCCCTGGCGCCTACAGCTCCCCCCACTGGGAGTCACTCTTTATCCGACTTTGTTTCTTTTGTGTTCTGTTTTTCTCTTCCCGGTCTGAGCAGGCTGGACTCACTCCCTGTGGTCACACGTCCTGACGTCCCTTTCTCCATTCCTCCCAGCTCTCTCTACTTTCAGCCCTCCGGTTCTTACCGGTCAGCCTAGGACCTGAATCCACTTCAACTTTCCCGCCAGGAAGAGGTTAGCTGAGCTTGCCCATTTTTTGCAGACACTAAACACATTGTTTTTGGCATATAATAAGTTTGCCATTGTGACCAGGTGGGGATTTCTCAGACCAGTCCATTTCTCATTGAGGTAAAGCCATTTCTTGTCCTGGCGCATGCAACTCGATTTGGTCGGTTGTTTAGACATTTAGTGATTCTAGGCAAGCATCAACCTCATTTTAAGAGAATTGGAAGTAAATAATAATGATAATAATAATAATAATGATAAGAATATTGATAATACTAATGACAATTATGATAATAATAATGATAATAATAATTACAATAGACTAATAGAGGGATGCATGCCTATATAGATGAATGAATAAATAGATGACTACATGGATAAATATATACATAAATGGATACATTAATAGTGTCACGGTGTGACTTCCTCCCTGTCTGCGTCACTCCCTGTCTCCTAATGTTGGTCTGTTAATAGTCATCAGCTGTCTCCTGTTTTCCCTGATTACCTTCCCATTGTTGTCCCAGCCCTTTTAAACCCCAGTTCTCCCTCAGTCCCTTGTTGGGTCCTCGTCTACTCACCACCCTGTCTTTCCCACGTCTTCCCTGGTGCTCGTCCTGTTTCTGTCCCGTCCTGTTCTTCCCCGAGGTTTGGTTTTTGCATTGTCATTTTAATTTGCCATTAAAAACAAGTGCTCAGCACTTTAAATGTATCTCTGCTCCTGGGTCCAAAAAGATTAATGAATTGACATTTTAATAAGGCTATACAGGGATGGGCTCTGCTCCATGTTCCCGGACCGCGAACCTGTGACTACTTGTCGTTCATGCTCAGCATTCGGCTGCACGGTGTTTTATCGGTACCATGTCATCTTTTCCACCTGGGTTATGGGGTCGTCTTACTCACTTTGACTAGGGGACTCAGCAGGGTATTCTGGATTCTCAGCTTCTTCACCACATCTTTGCAGTTAAGGCATCCTTGTCTTGTAGCCCCTGAGGTGCTCCTCTTTGTCCTCGGGCCTCTTTGGCTGGCAGTCTCCAGCTATCATAAGTCCCTTTAAGGTCTTGCCATTTAACCCAGATTTTCCGGACTCTCCCAGACCAAATCTTACTACATTGCAATTTGGCTCACAGGAGTGGCCTTGGGATATTTTCACCTTCTGAAACCCTATCCTGGATCTTGGCACCTAATCTCTCCTAATCTTTCTATTTTCCTTCACCTCCTGGACGACTTCCTTGTTGTCACTCTACTATCATATGCCTTGCTTGAACTCCGCACCCACATTGAGGCCTTCATGGTCATCGATGTCCCACTTTCTGAGAAGCCCATGATCATACCTGTTCGTAATTCTAGGCATCATCCTGGACTCATCTTTCTTTCGAGTGTAGTTGCTGCTTGTGGGTTCACCGGATCTCTTTAATCCTCTACTTCTTGCTTGCAGTCTCAGTCCCAGATAGGTAGCTTCAGGGCCACCTTGATCATGCTGTCCACATCATGGGAGGTCCCTCATTTCACATCTTCACTTCACTTCCACGGCTGGCTTAACGATGAACCATGCAGGTTTAAACGAAGAAAAAAAAATACAGCTCTGGTGTGACTCTCTGACCACCTTCCACAGGCTTCAGTGGCTTTAACAGTGGAAAGAGGTTCTTGTCGACGTAGCCCCAGGTGTCGGGCTTCTTATTGCCTCAGTCTGCTTCTCTGTTCGCACTCCATGAGCTCCATGCGATCAACTTCGCTGCCCTTCTTTGGGGACTTGAACGCTCACAACACTCTATTCTCCTCTACTCATAGACATCATTAAGGTCGATCACGCTCTCCAGTAATCACTCTGTCAGTCGAGACTATTAGCTATTTTGTATGTATGTTAGCTATTTTGTATATCTGTTGCTCTTTCTCATTTTTCTTTCAGAAGTTTAGACCCTCTGCCCCAGCTGCTGATCTCCACCCAACTCTGGTTCCTCCGTTTTCAGCCACCATCTTCAACTGATTCCTCTGCTTCACAACCTCACCATCGCATTCCAGACAGTCTCTCTCCTCATACCCTCTCAGCATATCGGTTAGGTTGGAACAGTTTCAAACCCTTCTACGTAATGTAAGACTTACCTTTTCCTTCTCTCAATCCCATGTAAACCTGTCTTTTATTCGCCTACTCTCACAATCCTAAAATCCAGGCAGCCATTGGCATCAGTTTTTTCCTTTAAGTCGGCATCAGATAACTCCTGTCCTGCCCTCAAGCAAAGCCTTGTAGCCATGTTATTCAATAGCTTTTTAAGCAGAAACATTCTGTTAGCTGTCTACCACTTACCTCAGATCTACTCGACCGTTTTGTTCATACATTTTGCTCCAGCTACGAATCACAATCCGCCAACTTAAACTTTTGAGTCCGTTCCTGCAAGCTTACTTAGGGTTATTGCACTGCTTCAAGTTCACGTAGTCCTCTTCTAGATATGACCCTTCCATCCGTCACAGTTTTTCAAATGTCTCTATTCACTGCCACGACACCCTCATCTTCATGTTTCATAAAAGCAGAACTGACCAGCTTGGTGCATCCTTTCCTATTCACATCTTCTGCCTCTTCTTCATCTCTGGCCCGTACAAATTTCTAATTATGTTCGTCACCGATTTGCAGCTTTACTACCTGATTTGAGCCTCACTGCCATATTCCAGTTCAGCACTTACTTCCGCAGAGTTCTGCTATGGTCCGGCATCTCTCCGTATCATTATTTTGTACACCCTGTTCGCATCAGCACAACCACTTAAACCTAGCCGCTCCTATATTCACGATGATCTGCTCTTTTCGGTTCTATGCACCACTGAGCAACTTTGGGGGTCCTGAACAGGCTCAGGAAAGACGGATTGCTGAAGACTTCATCCTAAGCCTCCATTGGTGCATATCCCCCGATGTTTTATCTCTACATCCCTTCCCTCATTAAACATTTAAATTTACATCTCTGTGGCATGGTCCTTGCTAATGAAATGAAGTTAATGTTAACTTGAAATTTAATGCTCAGTTGGGAAAATGTTAATTAATTATATTAATTTGAAAAGAAAGTCATACATGGGCATTGCCACCTTAGGAGATTTGCTTCATGTATTTCTGCAGTATCTATCAGTGGGACATACAGTGTGGAAAATAGGTATTGAATAAAACACGCTTTTCTCAGTAAATATAATTGTGAATGAGTAAATGCCATGAAATTCACTCCATATGATGGGAGCAATACAAGTAATACAGACATACAATCAGATGAAATGTCCAGAAATTAAGCTGTGGGTAATGAAGTAGAATGACATGAGCAATAGGTACTGAGGATATTACTAAAATAGGGTGCAAAAAGGCATAAAGAAGAAAAGATACCAGCAAAAATGTGTGAGTGATTAAAAAGCAATTCTGCTCCCAATCAGTGCAAATTAATACTATCTGGTTGAATACAAATGAATGGACCATAGTAGATTTGCATTTCTAACGTATTGCTCAAGAAACATATCCGAATGGATAAAAACAAAGAGCCCCCTTTCCTTTTCCTTCAAATGAAGTCTGGTTAGTTGAGCTCAAAATGTAAATTTTTGGGTATGATTGGACACACCATGGTTCAATCAGAATCGGCATTATTGACAAAGTTTATACAAACCAAACATTTGACTTTGGTTTCCCATGCTTACAGTGTACAGATATTGCATATAAGTATATAAAGTATAAATATTGAAGAAATAGCAATAAATGTCACCCCCAAAACACCAACATATCTTTGGGGGGTTGGAAGTGTTTTTTTCTCCTACTGATATTGACAGACTTTAGATAATTGAAGGAAAAAAATGCACCAGCACATTATCGCTAAGAGTCTTCAGGGTGATTTTTCTTAGAACAATGATCCCAAACACAGCCAAGAAAGCTCTCAGGTTGTTTAAAAGAAAGCAAATAAAGTTAATTTAATGACCCAGTCAATCAGCCAACTTGAATCTATTTTTAAATCATTGGGGGGATAACCAAAAGGCCTCGTATGCACTCTGAAGATCAGAGTGCATATGAGTCCCACCAGAACCCTTATGACTTGAAGACAGTTTGTGTGAAACAATGCGTAAATATACAGGAGACATCTCAAAGTTGCCTTTTCCAACACATGCTTTTTTTTACTATTAAAACCATTTTAGGAAGCATTTTCAATAGTAACTCTTTATTACACAACATCCTGTGTCATTAGAAATATCACAGAAATATATAATTTAAGCTTGACATTATTACCCATCATTTTGGAAAATTTTGAGTAAATGCTGTTATTGTGATCTATGCCACCCTTATGTCAGCCCATGTTTGTATTAATATTTCTGTTGTATTTGAATCCATTGAAATACTCAGTCTGTCCAGTACTTGGTGAACCAGTTCATTTTGTCATTTTCTTGGGTCAGAATTTCAATTTAGCTAGAACAGTGTTGGGAACATTTATTGGAACCCAAGTTAAAAATGTGTAAAAAGCCCGGAAATAAAATCATCTTATGTTGTGGTAGCATAATCTCCCACAAAAAATTTTTTGGGGGGAAAACCCAACCTTTAATTTAAGGACCTTTATTTAGCGGTGAAATATTCTACTGGAAATAAATCACTTTTTGCTCAGCAAGTGGCAGGCTTTGCAAGCTTCAGGTTTCAAAAAATGTATAGGTTTCAAACTAGTCACTTCGCGAGCATTTGATGGGGTCAAAGCGTGTGGTGTGAACACGGCATAAGTAAGCTATTCATAATTAGATATTAACATGCCAAGCTGTTTTTTTAAGTGATGGCAGAAAAAAAGCTTTTGTATTCTAGTGAATAGACATATGGAGTTTGTTAAACTGTAGTGGAACTTTAGGTACAAGAAACCAAGAATGAATATGCTAAAAAAGTAAGTCATGGCCACTGTTATGTACAGTAAAGGATCTATGAAGCAGTTGGTTTTCCCAAAAGGCTCTGGAAATCTTATTAGTGTATGGCATAATTTGGAGGACCAATATATTGTTAAAAAAAATAAAATGAGTGGCTTCTGCCAACAAAAATAAAAATTTTTTGCAGTTAACTAAATTGAGTTTTCCACTATGGCTCGACATAATTATCTGTCAGCCTATAGATTCTTAATGTAATTATTTTTGACCCTTCAGTTAATGATTAATTCAATGTAACAGTAAAGTACATCAGAAATCATCTTAAGTCTAAAACAAACACATTTCAAAATCAAACAAGATTTTAATGCTAACATGCAACAGTCACATTTACGCCAAATGCCAATGATAATGTGGAAACTTAAAGAAAAAAAACAAAACAAAAAAAACAAATTTCTCATAGACACATGCCTATACCTATAAAATTTATGGCCATCATAAAACATGACACATTAAGGAACAGGTTGAACGAAAAAAACTATTAGCATTGAATCAGCTGTCTGTACATTTTTAGAAAAGCAAGGAGTCCTGAAAATTGGTTCTGTAACCTACAAAGAGTTCACATGCTGGGTTGTTTGATGCATTTTAAGCACATAAAAGTTAAATTCCCACACGACATTTTGCCTCAATACTCCTTGAGAAAGAGGACATAAATACAGGTCTGAGTGTGACTAGTATGTGCCAAAAGCGAGGCTCTGCAACCTGCATTATTTGTACTGGAACTTTACTTGGCTCGCTTTCAAAGCAGCAAAGTGATCTAAAACCCTCTCATTTAAGTCAGGCATGCTCCTAACTAGTTCCCTCTCTATGGAAAGCATGGCCAATGCATTTAGACGTTCCTGGCCCATTGCATTTCTCAGGAATGTCTATTCTTTTCAGGGTTGAGTAGCACCTCTCAGCTTCAGCTGCTGTCTTTGGAATCTTGAATTCAGGATTCTCATAAACTAGAGACAGCTCTGTCTTCAGTTTGTGCTTGTTCATCATGGGGTATGCCCCCATAGTGGCATCAGAGCTTCAGTGGGAAATGTGTGGCAATGCTGCTCAAACATCTCTGCATGTAGCAGTGTGGCGCTGACCAGGTGGTTGGTGAAGGAGAACCCCTCTCTGGTGTGAGTCTGGATTGTGACACAGACCTCTTTACACAGCATCTGCTTCTCCTCTTCTCCCAAGACTGTCCTTCTGATGGTCTCTGTAGCCTCTTGCAGCTGCTGTTGAGATGAATGCCTGAGGGGAGACCAACATTCCCTGTTAGTACATCAATGCATCAGACCACGTGGAAAATTAGAAAAATCATAACATGTGGATACATTTTATTGACAATACTTAGAAGTGTTATGCATCAATACTAAAATATCTCTGCATCATAAAATTTTCAATCGATCATTTTAAGTTTTCTTAATATATCTGGAGAACTTGCTAGATTATAAATCAATTCTAATATTGAATTCTCCCTCAATATTACCTTTCATAAATTACTGCTTGGATGTTTGGGGGAAATACTTAAAGTAGTAACCTGTTGATACTAACCAGACTTTTTATAAAGCTATTAGAATTGTGCATAATGTTGAATTTAGGGAACATCTGAATACATTTTTAAAACAAAACCCTGTAATTAGATGATTTGATTAAATTTACAATAGGGTGGTTATTATACAAAGCCAACAAAAACCAACTACCCAATAATATTCAACAAAGGTTTAGTCAAAGAGAAGGAACATATAATTTAAAGCTACATTATGTATTTTTTTGAGTTAATTCTTAGCAAAAACCCCTTTGTTCTTTCAAAATTATGTGCTCATTCATGTGTAATTACTTCCACCTACTAATTAAAAGTATTCTCGGAAGTGTAGAATCTGCTATTCAGAATACATACGAGCGAGTCGCGCGAATGGCTGAATCCATGTTGAGCCTCCATCTTTAAAATACATTTGCCAACGAGGGACATTCCTGGAAATTCTAGCTCCACCTTTCGCGCTTTGGCTACACTCAGTTGCACCATGACGAATGCCAGAGGGAGATTGTCTACTCGCGACGCGACAGACGTCTGACTATATAACTAAATGCAATGTCGTTTTCTAAAGTAACCTCATCACTGGAAGGAACACTGGACGAAGTCGTAGTACTGGAAGCCATGTTAACCTTGGCATGAAACAGCCACCGTAGGAGTTAAAACGGGATCGGAATGGGGGGGGGGCTAGAATGTAATATTCACTTGGTTGTTTCACCGCTAGATGGGAGAAATTCTTACACAATGTAGCTTTAAGGAGCAAGTATAACACAAGTACAGTGTGCAAGAACTACATTAAAAAGCCTAAGTGTGTCATGTTTTCGAACAGAGGACCCAAATGCAGCTAGTAAAAATGAAAAGACTTAATTACAACAAAAAGAAACAGAATATGGACTTACAGAACTCAGGATCAAAAATGCAGCAACGGGAAAAACGGGACCAGGAAGGAAAGTTTGACGGGCGACAGGATTACGATGTGTGCCGAGGCTACGAAGCGTGTGTCGAGCAGTGGAGGGGGCATTTCCAAAAGGGCGTATCGAGGCCTGCTTCATTTAGGGGAGGAGCCAAAAACGATGACATCTGAAGCCCCGCTGCCCGGCTGTACCACGTGACTGCTTCAGGAAGTGGTTCAGAGTTTTCTGAATGGTTTCACAGCAATATAAACCCCCTCAGGCTCCATTCAAAATGTGGGTTTGTGTAGGAGAGTTGCAGTCAGTTTGGAGTTTGGACAGAGTTTTGATAGTTTGGATAGGAGAGTTTGGTTAGCGTTTATATAGTTTGGAGATAGTTTGGAGAGTATAGAGACAGTTTGAAGATTTAGGAGAGTGAGGAGAGAAAGATAAGTGAGAGAATGGACTCAGCTAGGAAGAGGAGGATTTCTCCTGTGTGGGAACATTTTGACCTGATAACCCCCAATAAGGTAAGCTCAATCTAACATTATGCCAGACAAGTTAGATTTGCTTATCACAAAATGTAATGTTGCTGGTTCTTATTTTGTTCAAAGGTGTAGTGTTTGTGTTCCAAGGAGTTGGGGCACAATAACACCTCATTCATCCTAAGGCATTATTGTGCTTTGCATGAGAATAGGGAGGCAACTGGAGCTTCACCCAGCCAAGGTAACTCATTACAATATTACAAATGGACTATCAATGTTTGCATCTTGACTTTAGTTTACTGTGCAAATAAGGACATGTAACAAATACTATTCTCTTCTAACCAACCACCAGAAAACAAGAGCTGAATGAGACCCTAGTCTCCATAATAGTGAAGGATACAAAGCCCTTTAGTACTGAAGATTGTGGATATTTGCGTCCAAACTGTACCCCAATTTATATAGTCTAGCACTTGTGTTTTTGTGTACGCCAGCATCTTCTGTGCCTTGTGAAAGAGTGTTTTCGAAGGCTGGTGAGGTGGTGTCAAAAAAACAAAAATCACTTAAAACCTAAAACTGTTGAGAAAATTAATTTCCCCTGTTTTGTACATCATTGCCAAAGTTACACAATCATTTTCAGTGCCTTCTTCCTGGTTCCACAAGCATTTTCCCTTTCCTCTGCCTGCTTAAACCCATGCATTTGGGATAATTTACAGACAGAATACGTTCAAAAATATTTTTATTATTCACATTTGTAATATTTTATGTAGAGAAATTATTTTTGGGGAATTCAGTCATTCCCAAGAACCATTACAGACTTACAACTTTAATGCATCACACATTATCACACAATTCCGGAATTGCGCCGCTCATTCCGGAATTGCGCCGCTCAAGGTGGCAGCATGTTGGAGTAGCTCTGTTACTTTGGTTCATATTTTTTTTCTTTTTTTAAACATTTTAATTCTTCCATTTCTGGTAGAAACATTGTTTTTGTGGACAACTGTTCTCTCTGGTTTTGAATGCTGTGCAGCTGGAAGGATTTTTGCTGATACTTTTTATTTTTGGACATTTGTTATGATGCATAACCATGGCAACAAGGTGGTTTACAACTGGCAGCAGCTGATTAACATCACAAAAGCTCAAATAATACCTCAACTACAGCCACAAAACCCTGATGAGTTGAAAAGAAGACGCCATAGATCCAGAGCATCCTCTACATCAGACTGTCATACAACTACAGAGCGTCTTCAGTCAGAGGCTTCTTCAGATCTGCAAAGCACTACAAGAGATCATCCCTACCCACAGCAATCAGCATCTACAACAAATCTTTGATCGAACTTGCATAATGAGTTACAACAACATTTAATTTCCCTTTGGGATTAATAAAGTAATTTTGAATTGAATTTGAATTGAATTAAGTGGCTAAGAGCTACAGCTGCCTGTGATTATGTACCTGGCCATTAGGGGGATCTGTGTTCACATGAAGCCCCATGAGATGAAACCTTCGTTGAACCAATTGGCTCAAGTGGTTCAATGCCTCATAGGGCTTCATCTAACCATCACTAGAAGGCAGGAACCAGACAGGGAAGAATGACAACGAACCAGTGAGTAGTGACTGTCAGAGGAAGACTTTAGTATACTGAGAAGGTCTGTAAGTGGAAGGAAGAAGGCTAAGGGCTAATTAGGAGAAGCAGTTGCGGGTGAGAGGGAGAGAGCAGATGGAAACAATCAGTAGCTGGGACGGAAGAAAGTATGGCTAGGGAAACTGAGAGGAAGGCCAAGAGCAAAACATAAAGATTAGACAGAGGACTACACACTAAAGAGGAATAAGGACTAACTATAAACTTAAGAGAAACTGGAGAGCAATAGAGTGCGGAAAACAGAACTAAGTAAATAAACCTATAAAAGAAGAGTTCTTTAAATAGGGACTAGAAAGAGGAATTAAATATAACAGAACTAACTGGGACTAATAATGAATAAGTATAGGGAAATAAATAAGGGATTAACTGACATGATCGGTTATTTTGACTCTAAAGAGGCAACAGCTCCTGTCAGCAAACAGACAGGTAACCTGTTTGTTTAAAGGTTTGAGCAGAGAAAAGTGGGAGGAAACAGGAGGGTCGTCTCAGTAGGAACCAGGAGATGAGAACCGGACTAGGAGAGGAAACAGGTGAGAGGTTAAACACGGTCTGTGGTTACGTGTTATCTTGGAAAAGGTACTGAGGAGGATCTTACTTGGTGTCCGGGATGTAATCGTGGAGAGAGGGGAATGTAGGGATCCGTGAGCTGAGGTTAGCTGGAGGTGGATGTTAGGTATCTGCTGATCCTTGTGTGCCTTTACAGGTGAGCTGATTGGAGGAGTCCGGAGGATGGCCAGGAGTGACGACAGAAGGTGGTAAGTTCTCTTGTATAGCTGGTGATGTCTTCTGGGCGGACAGGCAAGCAGCTAGGAGAGGTAGCAGCGACGAGGGTGAGAATGGTGGAGAGTTACCAGCGGGGAAGCGGTGCAGAGGCTGACCAGGCGAGAACTCAGGCTGAAGGAGTCTTATCTGCTTGGAAGGTTCTATGTTACAGAATGTAAAAAGTTGATAACAGGACACAGTGGACGTTCAGTTACTGGGAGGATCATCCAAGTCAATGCCCCCCGTCCAACAGGGCATTGCATCCAAGCAGGATACCAGACCAGGTATATCTTCTATGGAGAATAAAACACTGAGAGAAAACAAAGTTAACAGTCGAAATAACAGAATGTACTGTAATACAACTGGAGAGTTGTAGGAGAAAAGGAAGTAGCAGAGTGAAGAAAATTGGTAAGTCTGTCCTCCAGCAGTCTAAGCCTATAGCAGCATAACTACAGAGACAGCTCAGGATGACCTAAGCCACTCTAACTGTAAGCTTTATCAAAAAGGAAAGTTTTAAGCCTGGCCTTAAAAGTAAACAGAGTGTCTGCCTCACGGACTAAAGCTGGGAGCTGGTTCCACAGAAGAGGAGCCTGATAACTAAAAGATCTGCCTCCCATTCTACTTTTAGAAATCCTAGGAACTACAAGTAAACCTGCAGTCTGAGAGCGAAGGGCTCTGTTGGGAACATAAGGAACAATTAGATCTCTGATGTATGATGGAGCTTGATTATTAAGGGCTTTGTATGTAAGAAGAAGGATCTTAAATTCTTTTCTGGATGTAACAGGGAGCCAATGAAGGGAAGCTAAAACAGGAGAAATGTGATCTCTCTTTTTAATATTCATCAGAACTCTTGCTGCCGCATTTTGGATCAGCTGAAGACTTTTAATGGCATTTTGTTGACTTCCTGATAGTAAAGAATTACAGTAGTCCAGCCTTGAGGTACCAAATGCATGGACTAGTTTCTCAGCATCACTCCTGGACAGGATGTTTCTAATTTTAGCAATATTCCGGAGGTGAAAGAAAGAAATCCTAGAAACCTGTTTAATATGGGATTTAAATGTCAAGTCTCGGTCAAAAATAACGTTGAGGTTCTTTACGTTATTACTGGGGCCCAATTTAATGCCATCCAGATGAAGTGATTGACTAATCAGTTTCTGTTTAAGAACTTCTGGTCCAAAGACAGCAACTTCTGTTTTGTCAGAATTTAAAAGCAAAAAGTTTAGGGTCATCCATGTTTTTATGTCTTCCAGACATGCCTGTAATCTACCTAACTGACTGGGTTCATCAGGATTTATGGATAAATATAGTTGTGTATCATCTGCATAGCTGTGGAAATTTATCCCATGCTGTCTAATGATTCTACCAATTGGGAGCATGTATATGGTGAACAGAATTGGTCCAAGCACAGAACCCTGTGGAACTCCATTTCTATCTTTAATTTACTCAATCTAAACAAACATTCATATATTTCTAATAAAATATCCGGTCTAGTATCATTTTACACTGATTTAATGGACAATAATCCCGAAAGAGAGTCTGTACATATTATACATTTTTTCACCCTATTTTGTTCTATCCAAAGTAAGCTAAAACAGATTGCTAACATTTCCACCGTAAAAACTGACAAATTATTTGGAGTTCTGATTTTTTTATATTTCTCTAAATCTGGGATACAAAAAGAGAAACCTGTGGTCTCTTTTCCTGAGTCTTTTGATCCATCTGTAAATATAGGAATAAATGATTTATGTATATTATTTAATCTTTCAAATGTAATATCATCCCAATTTCCTTTATCTTTTTCCTGTTCCATTTTAATCTTGATATAAAAATCAATATTACAATGAGGGAAAATCCACTTTGGAGTAACTGAATACATACATTTCTTTATAAAATTTATATTATTTAATTTAATTTTTTCAGCTAATCTATTTGCTTTCCCAACCATACTCTCAAATTTATCATTTCCATTATTCCTACATAAATACATTTCTTTTCTAACCAAATTATCTTTTTCTGTACATCCCTGTAAACTAGCCCAAAAATTCAACAATATTTGTTTGAACCTCAAATCTATCGGCATTTCTCCCATTTCTACTTGAATAGATGCTATTGGTGTTGACTTCATTGCTCCACTACATATTCTTAATGCCTGGTTTTGTATAATCTCAATCTTTTTTAATAAAGTTTTACTTGCAGAACTATATACAATACTACCGTAATCAATTACTGACCTAATCATTGTTATATAAATTTGTTTTAATGCCCGGGCACTAGCACCCCAATCAGTTCCTTTTAAACATCTCATTAAATTTATTACTTTTTTACAGCTTTCTTCAATTTTACTTATATTCTCCTTCCAAATTAGTTTAGTATCGAAAACCACTCCCAGATATCAAAAACTTTTAACTTGTTCAAGCTTTTCTCCATATAATTTAAGATTGATCAGCACGTTTCTCTTTCTTGTAAACACCATACTTTTTGTTTTCTCTACTGAAAACTTAAAAACCCAATCATAAGACCAGCTTTTTACCTTTAATATTGCTTCTTGTAATTTCTTTTGTAAGTGTTGAATATTTCGTCCCCTTTTCCAAATTGCTCCATCATCAGCAAATAGTGCTTTTCCAAACTCAGCCTATATCTCCGAAAGCATCATTTATCATTATAGAAAAAAGTACAGGACTAATTATACTTCCTTGAGGAGTTCCATTTTCAACTAGATATTTATTTGATATTTTATCCCTCATCTTTACTTGAATATATCTATTAAATAGAAAATGTTTTATCCACTCATATATTCTTCCTTTAAGACCTAATCTATTTAATTTAATTAATAATCCCTCTTTCCAAACCATATCATATGCTTTTTCTATATCAAATAATACTATTGCTAAACTTTCTTTATTAGATTGTGCTTTCCTAATTTCATTTTCAAGATAAACTTGGCGCCAGCCTCCAGGATCCGCTCCCCTTTTAAGCTGGAGACTGATGAGTAGTGATAGGAAGAACCTGGAGCTGCTGCCTGACACACCCTGAAGAGAAGGTAATAGAAAACACACACACACCCACTCTCCAGCACACAGTCACAGAATCCCAACATGAACACAGACATGAGAAACCAAACATAAGAGCACCTGAGGGTGAAAAAACGTAGTGGAAGGAAAAAACTGAAGTGACACAACAAAACACCAAAAAGTAACTAAAGGAATATTGTAAACTGAATAAGGAAATGAAATAACTAAAACCTCACATCATAACACTAAGTGTAAGTAAAAGAGGAGTGAATTTTTCCACAAAGAATAGTCTTGAAAAGGAATTAAAGGGTACATTATCACTACAGCAATTAAAAAAATATCAGCAATGTTTTTCTTAAGTATGAGACAGAAGCATAGTTAATGAATAGAAAAGTTTGTTTATAATAATATAATTACTTTGAAGTATTCCATGTATGCCACATAGTTTTCTGATATGACAATCATGTAACAGCTAAAGTATAGTTTTGCTTTGGTTACATTTTATGTCAATTTGAAGAAAAGCTTAGTGAATACTGCATCTGTACGCTGATGAACCTTTTAGATGTCATGTCATGAAAAAGCAAAAAATGGATCGGGCAGGCAATTACAAGCCTTCTTGCCTCAGTTGTGACGGTTTAACAGTTCAAGTGTTCAGCAGGGTGCCAGTCAGGTCTCTCTCCTGACATATAAGAGAAAAAACAAAATACAAATAGAATCTTAAGCTTGAACTACTTAAAACCTCACAAAGGATGCAAACATTATACAATGCTTGTCACCCCCCTCCAAACTGAATGAAAAACTCAGTAAAACAACTGAAAAAACCCCCAAAGGTATGCCCCAATACTATTTACACAATTTATTTACAGTTCAATACAATCCAACAAAAAAGAAAGTCCAGTCCTGGTTTTTAGATACAGCAATCTCAGTCCAGTAAAAGAGTCCAAAATAACAAGAAACCAAAAAAAAAACCCACTCCAGGTTTTCTTTAGTCCTCCTCGAAGGGAAACTCCAAAACAAGTACAGGTGTGCAGCTGCACATCCAGTCTTGTGTTCAGTACACTCAAAGTTCAACCAGCCAACATCCGCCAGAGTCAGTAAATGTTCTTTACTCACGGTACTGATGAGGTAAAATTCTTTAAAGAGTAACTAAACCCCAAAACAATTTGTTTTGCCTATAAACTGTATAAATGGGTCTTTACCAATGCAATCTTTCAGTTTCTGGGGATTTTTTTACATTTACGTGTAAACTTGTTTAATTCCGCACTGTTTGGTCTAAAAACGTCTTAGTGCTGCCCTCTTAGGGTTGAACTGTGGCTACTGCATTTGAATTTTGTGATTGGTGGAGAGAGGTACATCTTTACGTTACAGGCATGGTCTAACAGACACACCCCGTGGGTTTGGGTATGAAACATAGACTGTAAAATGACACTCTGAGCCAATGTAGCCAGGAGCTAGTCCTGGAGCTAACTGAAGCTAACAGAGGTTAGCGGGCGCCTTTAGCCTGAAAGCCACGGTAGAGCTACTCTGCTACCCTGATCCATCCAGGCTGTAAATACAATATTAAATCGGTAAGTTAACATTTAAATTGAAATTATTTATTTAAATGAAATAATCATTAACTTAATGCAAGTTTTCAATAATATTTTTAACTTAGTTATTAATAGTGTATGAGATCTATTTAGTCAATGCATGAGATACATGATCAAGCTAAGTTAATTAGGATAGCTCACATATTTATATTAATATTTGTTTGTATTTACCCTAATTGTTAGTGATTGTACTACCATGTAGGATCTCCCAGTTAAAAATATTTTCCCACAGCTATTGTAGATTAGCAACAGCTAATATGAATAATTTAGATCCTAGTCAATTCTGCAATGTATGAATTTTACTAATCATTTATTGAGGTCTGGGAAGGGATAAGTTGCACTTTTAGTAAGACACTTGTGTTTCTTTTTATAGATTTTGTTTACCAAGTCACAATGGCTGCATGCCTGTCCTCCACAACAGCCAAGCAAAGCAGAAAATGTAAGTACCTGTCTCCATCACTTCATGTAGAATTTTAATAGTATTATACTTTCAACCGATAGGCCACACCTGTGCAACTGCCATTCATTATGCTAATTTTTTTCTCCATAGCCATTTGGATCCTTGGAGACAGCTATGTCTGACATAGTTCTGAGAGAGCTGAAGAAACCATCGGAGGAAACCTCGGCCTCCCAGACGTCCGTATCTCCTGGTTTGGCTGAGGGGGCTGAGGTGGAAAGGAGGAAGAGCAGCTCCAGATGTCCTCATCATCAGCTGTGGCGGAGATGACATGGGATGGTCAGCAGTGTCCAGTTGGTGAAAATGATGATGGAGGACCTGCACCAGCTTTACCTTCTCCATCCTCAGATGTCCATCATCTTCTCCTCCATCACACAAAGGTGTCGATAGAGGGCGGGTGTAAACCCAGCAAAAATAGAAAAGGCCAGGAAGTTTGTCAACAGTGTTATGGGTTCCTTTATTCCTAGTTTAAATGCTGCCATCTTTATGCATCCTCACATTAGACATGAAAGTCCGTTTGAACAATTGATCTTAAAGCAAAAAGTATAACTATAGCCCTGATTATGTCTAATGTGTTGTTGGTGTAGTTTTTTGCTTTCTGGTCCCACTTGGTTTTTTTTATCTGTGTCCCTTTCTTTTATAGAATCTTGTGTTTAAAAAAAGAAATGTTTTATTCTGCATAATGACTGAAAATTCTTTCAACAGTATATAACAAGGGAAGAAATACAACAAACAAGTAACTAATCAGCCAACTATAAACCTTGGTGTCTGCAATATTACAAAGCCAAATCATACTTCTTATGCGGCTACAAAACTATGATTTTTTTTCTTGAAATGGAAACAATATCTGTGTGAAAGAAAAACAGAAACTTCATTGATTTGTTGTTTATTTAATCAAAAACAGAAAACGGACAGCACCTAACGATATGAAAGAAGTGGCATTAAAGGAGATGCACATATATAGTATAGTACTTCTCCTTATGATCTTCCTGTAGTTTTAGGTGATTAATATGATCTGTAAGGAAAAAAACATTTTATATTAAAAACAAATTACAATTTCAACATTGCATTCAACATTAGTTGGAAACCAACTCACCACAACAAGACAAACGTGCTGTAAACAAATGACAACACAGACATAACACTTATGGGTGTATGTATAAAAGTACAACAATGAAGGTGAATCCCATATCACAGCATATCAGAACTGAATAATGCCTTAACTGACAACTCTTATACATTTCTAAAAAGTAGAAAATCTCTGAGAACAAAATATGAAATATATCTGGAGTTAGTTGGGAAAAAAATGATTTTTTTTAAACAGATGTGCTTCTAAGATAAGGCTGCTTGGTCGAACATGGGTTGAAATGATCACATTTCTTATCTACTTTACATGTTAAAACCGTCAAAATAACGTGTTGGTACACACACATTATATATATTTATAAAATGTGTGTGTGTCTTGACCGCGAAGCGATCAATACGTTATTTTGACAGTAAAATGCGCACAATTCAATAATTTTGTCAAATAAAATCATGAAGCCCCATCTGCCCATAGCTTTTACTAAAACTATGTGAAATTTGAATAAATCGACATGTAAAGTAAATAAGAAATGTGATCATTTCAACCCATGTTCGACCAAGCAGCCTGATCTTAAATGCACATCTTAACCTGTTCAGTTTGTAGTTTCCCAGCGTATTAACTAGGTACTTTGTTAGGAGTTCAGCTAGCAGGAGCTTCATCTACAAAATCACGTACAGAAATATTATTTCACTTACCGAAAAAAATGGAGCAGAGACTTATTAGACGGTCTGTTAGTGCAATCAGTACCACAGCAAGCCATCTTAGTCCAATAAGTGCACGATTTATATCTAAACACTAATAAAGTTTACAGATACAACTGATGCTCAAGTTCAGAGAAAGTAAATGGCCAAAGTCTTGACGTGAGTCCCAGGCTGAAGGCCTTCCCCGGAGCAAGCAGGGGGGTAAGCTGTCTATGGCGGCAAGCTGCTAGCCACCGTTAGCCACTAGCCTTAGCGCTGACGGCTCATCCGAGACCTGTCAATCAAAAGGACACGCCCCTAATTATTCATAATTTCAAGATTAAATTATGTCTAAACGGAAGAGTTAGAAAAAAATTCACCCCCCTCAGAGTTTTCATGACTATAAACCTGACCTATTAAATCTAAAATGGTTTTTTGAACCAGGCTGTAAACGTGTTTATTTCTGCTGTGAAGTTGGCCTTTTTAACATGGGAGTCAATGGGAAATTGCTCCTTTCTGGAGCCAGCCCCCAGCGGATGAGGGGTGAACTGCAATTTTTGTTACTTCCGGGATGGCCTCAATTCTGAGCAGCGGAGTTTGCCCCTTGGTATGAAACTATCTCTCAGACACACTCGCCCCGTGGCGAGTTGGGAGTTGGATTGTGTTTTTCAGTTACCATTATTATCACATTAGCACTTAGTTGGCATAGCTAACATACTATTTTGAATGTTAGCCTATGTTAGCATTACCACACAGAGACTGTCTCCCTCTGCCTCAGCAGCAGCGCCGGCCTCGGGCAGCGCTGACTCAGCGCCCCAAGCCAGCGGGTCGAATCGATATGGCTCGGGACCGCTGGGCTCCATAAAGCCTCCCTCTACCTCCGGTGACGGCGGAGGAGATCCGCTGGCTCAGGGCACTGAGTCAGCGCTGCATGAGGCCGGTGCTGCTGAGGGAGAGAGGAGGAGTCCAGTCTCTGAGTGGTAATGCTAACATAGGCTAACGTTCAAAACAGATGAACGTTGATCAGATCGATCAGTCGCAAAACTGTCAATGTCGCTTCGGTCACTGTCCATGTTTCAGTGTCACATTAAGATAGCTGTCACTGTCTCCTGACTACACGCCCACGCCCCCCCTCCGCTCATCCTCCACACTTGGCCATACCCCTATGTGCCTCCTGGCACTGCCCACTTTGTAAAATTTTTCAAATGTTGTCTGGGGGCGAGGTTAGGATTTTTCATGGGGTTCAGTTACACTTTAAATTTGCTGTGGAACCAACACCATAGACTGTATATAACTGGACGAAGCCTCTGTGACGTCACCTATAGGTTTCTGAAGAGCAAAAATGAAGCCAAATATTCGGTTCCCACCGCCGCCATCTTGGCATCTCGTCACTCCCAGAAAATACAGAAATGGGCAAAGAGGTGGAGCTGAGAGTGGAGCTGAGAGTGGAGCTGGGAGTGCAGGGGCGGATGATTGACACTCTGAGCCGATGTAGCCTGCTAGTCCTGGAGCTAACTGAAGCTAACGGAGGTTAGCGGGCGCCTTTAGCCTGAAAGCCGCAGTAGAGCAACTCTGACAACCTCTTCCATCCAGGCTGTAAATACAATATTAAATCGGTGAGTTAACATTTAAATTGAAATCATTTATTCAAATGAAATTATCATTAACTTAATGCAAGTTTTCAAGTTAGTTAGGATAGTTCACATATTTATATTAATGTTTGTATTTACCCTAATTGTTAGTGATTGTACTACCATGCAAGATCTCCCAGTTAAAAAAAACTGTTCCCACAGCTATTGTAGATTAGCAACAGCTAATATGAATAATTGCGATCCTAGTCAATTCTGCAATGTATGAATTTTACTAATCATTTATTGAGGTCTGGGAAGGGATAAGTTGCACTTTTAGTAAGACACTTGTGTTTCTTTTTATAGATTCTGTTTACCAGGTCACAATGGCTGCTTTCTAGAATTGCGCTGCTCTGGGTGGCTGCATGTTGCATTGGCTCTGTTGGCTACATATTAAGTTTTGGTTTTTTGTACATTGGTTCCTCTTTTTTCTCAAAGAAGATTGCATTTTTTTTTACCTGTATACTTTCTAGTTTTTGATGCTGTGAAGCTGGAAGGATTTTTGCTGTAAATCTTTCCCTTTTTGACAATTTGTTATGATGTGTAACCATGACAACAATGTGGTTTACAGCCGGGAGCAGCTGATTAACATCGCAAAAGCTGAAATAATACCTCAACTGAAGCCACAAATCCCTTTTGAGTTGATAAGGAGGAGACGTGGATGCAGAGCAGGAGCGAAAAGGAGACAGAGAAAGAGGAAGTTCAAGCCATGTCTTCCATCGATCATAATGTGCAACGTAAGATCACTGGCTAACAAGATGGATGAACTCCAAGCCCTTACAAGGACTCAGCCAGGGTACCGTGAATGCAGTGTTATGTATTTTACTGAGACATGGCTGCTGGATCATATCCCCGACTCCAACGTCTGTCTGCCAGGCTTCCTGACTGTACGAGCAGACAGAGATCTGAAGAAAAGCAGAAAAAGAAAAGGTGGTGGAGTAGCAGTGCTTGTCAACAACAGATGGTGTCATCCAGGACATGTGTCGTCTCTTCAGCCCAGATGTCGAACTCTTGGCAGTGAGTTTTCGTCCATATTATTTACCAAGAGAGTTCACCAGTGTAATTTTGGCAGTTGTTCACATTCCACCTTCAGCCTTTGCCGACACTGCATGTGATGTCATCCGTTCCGGTGTTGCAAAGCTACAGACACAGCACCCCAATGCATTTATGGCAATATCTGGTGATTTTAATCATGCCTCGCTCTCTACTACACTTCCAACATTTCAACAGTTTGTCAGCTGCTCTACAGGAGAAAACAGGACCTTGGATTTGTTTTATGCAAATGTAAATGATTCATACATGTTCAAATCAAGACCTCCTCTGGGACAATCCGATCACAATCTTGTTTTTCTCTGTTCAGAATATAAACCACTTGTTCAGAGGCAACCTGTGACAAAACAAACTGGTCACAGGAAGCTGAAGAAGCTCTGCAGGGTTGTTTTGGAACCACAGACTGGATGACTCTTTGCCAAGCACATGGAGAGGACATCAATGCAATGACTGAGTGTGTGACTGACTGTATAAACTTCTATGTGGACAACATCATCCCTACCAGAACAGTGAGATGCTTCCCTAATAACAAACCCTGGATCACCAGGGACCTGAAGGAACTGTTAAACAAGAAAAAAGAGCCTTCAGGGAGGGAAACAGGGAATTACTGAGGAGTATACAGAAGCAACTTAAAGTCAAGATCAGAGACAGCAAGGAGGCATACAGGAAGAAGCTGGAGAACAAACTACAGAGGAACAATATCAGAGATGTCTGGTCAGGAATGAGAAAGATCACAGGTTTTAAGGACAGCAAGGATTGGATAGATGGAAGTCTGGACAGAGGCAATGAACTGAACACATTCTTCAACAGGTTCAGTTCAGGAACTAGCTCAGCGTCCCCCTCTCCTGTTCCCAGCCAAACAGACATCCCACTCTCCTCTGATCAACAGCTTTCCTGTTACACCTCGGATGTTTTATCCTTCACCTCAGCCATGGACTCTTCTACCAAAAAGAACTCACCCATCAGTCATCAATGACTATAGACCTTTTGTCCTGACATCCCACATCATGAAGGTCCTGGAGAGACTCCTGTTGGCACCCCTGAGTAAGCAAACAAGAACGTATCAGGACCACTGCAGTTTGCTTATCGCTGTGGAGTTGGAGATGCCATCATCCACCTACTTCAACCAACCCATGTCATCTGGTCAAAGCAGGCAGCACTGTGAGGATCATGTTCTTTGATTTTTCCAGTGCATTTGACACAATTCAGCCTAATTTGCTTTGTCAGAAACTCCTGAAGACACAGGTGGAGCCCTCAACAATCGCCTGGATCAATGACTACCTGACCAACAGACCACAATTTGTGAGACTGAAGAATTGTTTGTCAAACCAGGTGGTCAGCAGCACAGGAGCACCACAGGGGACCGTACTCTCACCATTCCTTTTCACTCTGTACACCTCAGACTTCCAGTACAAATCAGAGACCTGTCATCTGCAGAAATACTCAGATGACTCTGCAATTGTCGGGTGTATCAGAGATGGACAAGAAGCTGAATACAGAGAGCTGGTGGACCGCTTTGTGACATGTTGTGGAAACAATCGTCTCACCTTGAATGTGAACAAAACAAAGGAGATGATTGTAGATTTCAGAAGAAACAGGGATAAGTCAAAAACTATTGCCATCATGGAAGCGTCTTCAGTCAGAGGCTTCTTCAGTTTCGCTGCAATAAAGACCGCTACAGGAAATTCTTTCTGCCCAGAGCCATCATCATCTACAACAACTCCTTAAAGAATTTATTATATGAGCTATACCAACACTTAATTTCCCTCTGGGATCAATAAAGTATTTTTGAATTGAATTTGAATTGAATGTCTGTCCTCCACAACAGCCAAACAAAGCAGAAAATGTAAGTACCTGTCTCCATCACTTCATGTAGAATTTTAATAGTATTATACTTTCAACCGATAGGCCACAACTGTGCAATAGCCATTAATTATGCTAGTTTTTTTCTCCATAGCCATTTGGATAATTGGAGACAGCTATGTCTGACATTGTTCTTAGAGCTGAAGAAACCATCGGAAGAAACCTCGGCCTCCCAGACGTCCATATCTCCTGGTTTGGCTGAGGGGGCTGAGGTGGAAAGGCCTTCTCCCATTTTTTTCCCAACTCCCTGTGAGGAAGAGCAGCTCTAGATGTCCTCATCATCAGCCGTGGCAGAAATGACATGGGGCGGTCAGCAGTGTCCAGTTGGTGAAGATGATGGAGGACCTGCACCAGCTTAACCTTCTCCACCCTCAGATGTCCCTCATCTTCTCCTCCATCACCCAAAGGTGTCGATGGAGGGCAGGTGTAAACCCAGCAAAGATAGAAAAGGCCAGGAAGTTTGTCAACAGGGTTATGGCTTTTTTTATTCCTAGTTTAAATGGTTCCATCTTTATGCATCCTCACATTAGACATGACAGTCCTTTTGGACAATTGATGTTAAAGAAAAGAGTATAACTATAGCCCTGATTGTTATGTCTAATGTGTTGTTGGTGTAGTTTTTTTATTTCAGCAATTATATCTGTTGCCATAACACTGTTGACAACTTTGCCAATGCCTTAACTGACAACTCTTGTACATTTTTAAAAAGTAAAAAATTATCTGACAAACAGTGGTGGATCTAGAAAAATATTTATGGGGTGGCACCATATGCCAGAATTTCATTTAGATATTGGTTTTATTCATCAAACACATGCTTCACCTCTTCGCTCCCCAGAATTTACATATGACAGATCCATACATGTATTTGTTTTACGTCAGGTTATTTAAGCACCTTAAAGCTGTTTTATGTAATATTTTTGTTAAAGAGGCTAAATGCAACTTTTTCCCCAAAATAAACGTAACAATAGCCTTTTTATTTGACCATTTATGACTGAAACATCTCCTGATGAGCATACTGACACCTTGTCAGCTCACAGTGGGTGCACCTATAAGCCTGTATCCCCTTTTTTCTATTTTCTGTCTGGTCCGATTTTCCCACGCTCTCTACGGATGTGACGTCAAGCGCGTTCATGTTAAATGTTTTAGATCACTCTTCCACTACCGGTAGTCAGCACTCGCAAGCAGTTCAATGGATTGTGCGAATACACAGAACAGACCAAGGACAACTTTGACACCGGCAGTAACTCCACATAAGACTAAAAAAGTTAAACCCCTGACAATGCCCGAAAAAGATTGAAGATTGAGAGCGACCGGCGCACGAGCGTGCGCTGTGAGAGCGAGCAGAAAGGAAGAGCAGTTCCGTTTTTGGCCACAGGGGGTCAATCGCGAGTTTAAAATTCAGAAAATTGCATATAGCCCCTTTAAAATAAAACCATTTTTTAAATCTATTGTCAGTTTTTTCATGTCCTGACGATACAACTGAATCATGTACTTTTTGCCGCGGTTGCATGTAGAGGCAGCAATTCCATTTATTTTGAGGTGGTTTGGGTCAGTACCACCTCAGGGTGCGCTTGTGAGAGCGTATACATGTACCGTGATGTAATGATGCACATACGTACCCATGTATGCATGTTCACAAGGAGGCTTGCTCAAATAAGTTAAGCTAGCCAGCCACGACACCCACACAAGCTCCCCGTAAGTCAAAGAAGAGAAGAATTTTATCCAGCAAAAAAAAGCAAAAATGGCTAATAAGCACATGCCTGAAAGTCACAGGAGTACGCATTTTGATGATTGCAGTTCGTCTAATGGCCACATGGTGCGCTCTCTGCAGCACTCTCAGCAAATTCCGCGAGCAGCTTTAAAGGTTCACCAAAAAGAATATAATGCAACAATTTTCATGTCCAATGAAAAAGGAGCTTAACGCTCATAATGTCCAATTTTACGTAACTATTTATTGAATTCATAGCTGCCACCTAAGGGAGGGTGGCTGCAGGGGTGGCAAGGCTTTCTTTTAGGGTGGCAACTGCCACCCAATGCCACCCCTCTAGATCCGCCCATGTTGACAACAAAAAATGAAATATATCTGGAGTTAGTTGGGAAAAAAAAGGTAATTTGTTTTAAACAGATGTGCCTCTAAGATAAGGCTGCTTGGTCGACAATGGGTTGAAATGATCACATTTATTATCTACTTTACATGTTAAAACCCTCAAAATAACGTGCTGGTACACACACATTATATTATGTCTAAATATATATATATATATATATATATATATATATATATATATATATATATATATATGTATGTATGTATATGTTAGTATATATATGTATATATATATATATATATATATATATATGTATGTATATGTAAGTATATATGTATATATATATATATATATATATATATATATATATATGTATATGTAAGTATATATATGTAAATGTGTGTGTGTGTCTTGACCGTGAAGCGATCAATACGTTATTTTGAAAGTGAACTGATCGCAACTCAATAACTCTGTCAAATAAAATCATGAAGCCCCATTTGCCCATAGCTTTTACTGTGAAGTTTGAATAAATCAACATGTAAAGTAGATAAGAAATGTGATCATTTCAACCCATGTTCGACCAAGCAGCCTTATCTTAAATGCAAAACATCTTAACCTGTTCAGTTTGTAGTTTCCCAGCGTGTTTAACTAGCTACTTTGCTAATTAAGGAGCTCAGCTGCAGGAGCTTCATCTACAAAATAACGTACAGAAATATTATTTTACTTACCGAAAAAAATGAAGCAGAGACTTCTTGGACGGTCTGTTAGTGCAATCAGTACCACAGCAAGCCATATTTGTCCAATAAGTGCACGATTTATATCTAAACACTAATAAAGTTTGCGGATACAACTGATGTTCGAGTTCAGAGAAAGGAAATGGCCAAAGTCTTAACGTGACTCCCAGGCTGAAGGCCTTCCCCGGAGCAAGCGCGGGGGTAAGCAGTCTATAACGGCAAGCTGTTAGCCACTGTTAGCCACTGTTAGCCACCGTTGGCCACCAGCCTTAGCGCTGACGGCTCATCCGAGACCTGTCAATCTAAAGGACACGCCCCTAATTATTCATAATTTCAAGATTAAATTATGTCTAAACGGATGAGTTAGAAAAAAAATTCACCCCCCTCAGAGTTGTCATGGCGATAAACCTGACCTATTAAACCTAAAATGATTTTTTGAACCAGGCTGTAAACGTTTTTATTTCTGCTGTGAAGTTGGCCTTTTTAACATGGGAGTCAATGGGAAATTGCTCCTTTCTGAAGCCAGCCCCCAGCGGATGAGGGGTGAACTGCAATTTTTGTTACTTACGGAAAGGCCTCAATTCTGGGCTGCAGAGTTTGCCCCTTGACCAACACTCTCCTACTGCTCTGTACTCCACCTGCTGCCAGATTGCTTCAGCCTGTGAGCCTGACAAGCCGCGTCTGCTACAGGAGCTTTCTGCTCGCCTTCTGGCCGGATCTTCTCTCCTTCACCCACACCCCGGAAGGGCTGTACATCCTTTTATAAAAAACTCCAGCGGGGTACAGAAACTTCCAGAACCGAACCCACTGGAGCGTGCCCACGTCAGAAAGAAAAAACAACATGACGGTGAGTTGTTTACAAATAAAAGAAAAATATTATTTAATCATGACAGGAGGGCTGTCACACAGTCTACCCCTTGATTATTGATGTAAGTATTATTGATGTGATGGTTTTTAATACTTTGGAAAAGAACATAAAAACAGACTTCCAAAATTCAGCTAATTTTGGACAGCTCCAAAACATGTGCAATAAAGTATCGAATACTGTGCGGCAACGATTACATATACCATCAAGATTAGGCTGTATTTGAGCAAGTTTAGCTTTAGACCAATGTAAGCGATGGACCACTTTAAATTGTATGACTCTCTGTCTTTGGCAAACTGAGGATGAATGTATACCATCGATAGCAGCCTGCCACATCTCATCTGTCATTTTGATATCAAGTTCCTCTTCCCATTTTGATTTTAATACATCTAGAGGTTTTAAATTATCTAAACTAAGTAATGAATAAATTTTACCAATAGTCTCTTTAGACCTAGGAGGAATAACAAGAATTTTGCATAAAAATGAGAATCTGAGTGAAAAGATTTTGCACATAAGAATTATATATATGTATTTAGACTATATAGAAATTGCACCTTTTGGTAAGTTAATTGTGTGAAGTACGAATACTGCAGCATCCCTTGCATAAATATTGTACAATGGAGACTGGCGCTCATTGAAGATCACGCCACTGGAAACACCTGGATGGGGGACTCGATGTAGATTCCTTAAAGCAGTCCTATTAGGGCTATGCGCTGAACTGGACCAACCCGCTGGGACCATGCACCCCATCCCCCGCTCTTCTTTTTTATGTCAGGAACGCTGCTGCATCAATGCTGCATCACTTGCTGCTCTTCCGTTTGTTTGTGACCCCAAATCAATATTTTGCAAGGATGATACTTTTTAAAAGTAGACTTAAAATGCACTTTTTCTGTCAGGCTGTAAATATCTAGTTGTATTTGTTTTAATAAATTCCAGTCTTATTGTTGCTTCAAGAAGTAATCATATACGCCTAATTGAAACTTTATTGTTCTTATCTTTTTATCACTGCTTTTATTATAAAATTTTTTAATCTTTTTACTCTGTTCTTGTTACACATTTTCTTTTTGCAACTGTATTTTTGTATTTTAATGTAAAGCCCTTTGGCTGCCTTTGGCTGAGTAAAGCGCTGATTGACTGATTGATTGAAATAAAATGGTTTTCCGTGCCTCTATGAGCCTGCAGCTGTCTCTGTGGAATTACCTTCCCAGCCTCTCGGTTGCCATGGTTACCCATGAAACTATCAGCTGGCTTAAGTTGATGCAGAATATTAACTCGACACGTTTATGGGAGAAAGTGGGTGTGTAGGAGGCGGGATGTGATTCAAAAACACCTGCGTACATTTCTAGGGAGAGTTGGATTTATAAAGCGAGAAGCGCGTGCAGCTGTGCGTACTCCAAGTTTGATAGATGGGAAACCTACTAGTCGTAAGCGAAAAAAAGTTGCTGAGCTTAAGTACGGTTTTAGTAATGATTCTATGCAAAGTTTTATAAATGAGACCCTTGGTATGTAGTGACAAAGAATGGCTGAAGCATTCATCATGTGGACACTTGGAGAGACCAACTATTTCAAAAAGAAGCCATCTCTGGCAGACATGAGATAAACGGCTGGACAAAGGAGAGAGATGCGGTCTCCTCTGAGAGAGGAGGAGGATGAGCTGCTGAGATCTCGTGAGAGCTGTGCGTAAGTGAAATGGCAGGATACTGGTAAAACAAACAAACTCGGGTAAAACAAGCCGATAAATTCGAGCCAAATATAGCAATCGCTTAAAAAAACAACAACAATATATTGTATTTCTCCATAAAACAAACTGGACGAGGAAACCTTGGACAGCCTGGAAAGCTACTTGGATAAGTGTTTAGACAACATAGTTATGGGCAAACCACAAAAATCCACTTCTACCATGCCGACAAGCACTCCATCACAGAAACGCACCCGTTCTGAGGCCAGCACCTTCACCATCTCTCCAGAGAAAAGCTACTCTGATGTCTTGGACTCAATTGAGAAGAAGCTAGCCAGCCTAGACGCCCGTCTTGCCCTGGTTGAGGTTCTCGACAAAGAATTTCAAGCACTGAGGGAATCTATGGAATTCAGCCAAGAACAGCTAGCATCACTCGCTGCAGAAAACCAAACGCTGAGAGACCATGTAAAGAAACTCACCAATGGGATGACGCAGCTGACCGGAGAAAACAAAAGGTTTAAGGAAAACATCCTGGATATACAGGCCCGGGGCATGTGGGACAACCTTGTCTTCTCCGGGATCCCAGAACAGGTAGAGGAAGACGCTGAAACCACTGTCCAAGAATTTCTTCAACATCAGCTGAAACTCCCAAGCGACACGGTAAGAAAACATCACTTTCCATCGCGTCCACCGACTCCGAGGTAAGAGGCCCAACAACAGCCGCCCGCGACCAATTGTTTCTAAATTCGAGCACTACAAGCAAAAAGAGCAGGTCAGATTCTGGGGTAGAGAGTTGCATGGAACCCATTACAGCGTCAGCGAATAATATCCTAAAAGAGATCCTGGATTGAAGGCGAGTTTTATTTAGTTTAGCAGCAGAAGCAGCAGAAGCAGAGGTAGAGCAGCAGCAGCAAGCAACTAACCACCTGGCCCAGCCACCAGGCTCCACCACCAGCTACCGGGCCTGGCCACCTGGCTCCACCATCAGGCTCTGGGCCCAGCCACTAGGCTCCACCACCAGCCACTGGGCCCTGCTACCTGGCTCTGCCAACAGCCACAAGGACCTGCTACCTGGCTCCACCAACAGCCACCAGGCCCTGCTACCTGGCTCCACCAACAGCCACCAGGCCCTGCTACCTGGCTCAACCATCAGCCAACAGGCCCAGCCGCTTGTGTACCTTTTGCTTACATAAGTGTACTCTTGATAAACAAAAAGACATGGCTACAAGGAAATTAGGAGATGATATGGAATAGGTCAAAATATCTTTGAACTTCATGTCAGAGGAGCTAAGTAAGGTGGCAAAGCAACAGAAGGGCCTACTTGACTTAATTGAGGAAGTGAAACAACTGAAGGATGTGATCAAACAGAAGGACATGAAAATCGGAGAGCTGGAACGAAGAGTAGATGATTTGGAGCAGTACACAAGGATGGATGACCTTGTGATATCTGGACTTGAGACAACCCATCGTTCCTATGCACGGATTACAGCAGGTGACAAGGAAGGTGAGGATGCACCAACAGATGAACTACGCACACTTGAGCAACAAGTCATCAACTTCTTCAGCAGCAAAGACATTCGTATAGACAGTCAAAATATAGCTGCTTGCCACACTATACCCCAAGGAAGAGGCAATATGCCTAAAAGGTCCAACATCATCATACGATTTGTGAATAGAAAACACAAATATGAAGTGCTAAAACAGGCAAAAAAAATTAAGGGCATAGGGGCATATGTAAATGAGAATCTGACTAAGAGAAATGGCGAAATTGCAAGACAGGCTAGAATCTTGAAAAAGGAAAAACAGATTCAAGTCACTTGGACAAGGAATAGTAAAATAATGATACGATTAAATGGCGCACCAGAACAGGCTAAAGTGAAAGTAGTCATAGACATTAAAGAACCGGATCAATATAAATAAAAATGACAAATCACATGGTGGAGAGGTGGTATAGTGGGGAATGTATTGATAAATTCGTAAAAACGATTTCAATGCAGGAAAACGCGGTGCGGTGCAACTACAGAGCAGCGCTGCGCAATGCATGCGGTGAGGCGCAGCTCGGCGCAGCTCGGCGCACAGCCTGCTGTCTGTGCCGTCAATAAACAGATCAGAACCAGGCATTTAGACAGCAGCTGGGAGGACGTTACATGAGAGAAAGGCTGTCATACTGCATGCATCACACCAGTCAGTTTAAGCATGGTCCTATGAAAAACAATAAAAACCTGGACATTTTCATCAGTCTATAAATCCTTCCGGATCCCCCGGACAGCGCATGAAAAGTGGACATGTCTGGGGAAAAGAGGACAGTCGGTCACCCTAAATTGACAGCTCGTTTGCTGTGCACACAAACAGATCTCGAACCCACGCAAAAGAGCGATAATCCTCTTTAAAGTACGTCGCAAATTGTTTTCTCATTGCTGACAGACGCTGATTGAAATAGAGAGGAGAAATCGTGTGACGTGCCTGCATTAGTGTAATAGTCTACAAGGCTGGGAAACATGTTGCAGTTTCCTCCACTGATGCGGCCATGCCAGAGGTCTAGTTTTTGAGTGAAGGCGTGCACTTTGTCTGCAATGAGCAAAATATGAGTTTCGCGGCCTTACAAAGACAGTTTAAGGCCATTCAAGCGGTCAAATATATGGACCAAATAAGACAGAGACGCAAGCCACATATAGTGTCATTCAGATGCTTCACCAGATATGATTTGAAATATGTCTAAAACCACTTCACCTCCTCTCGCAGCTCATACAAGCGCAGTAACACTCGCCCCCCTGAAGAGCCAGCGAACTTCAATGTGACTCGCATTTGCGCAACAAATCAAATTTGTTCAAAACTTCTTCTTTTTTTTTATTAGTCCAAACACATTTTAATTTCTATTCAGGAGTTATGTATATACAAAACTAGAACTTTTTATAACAGTAGTTTAATAAAAAAAAAAAAAAGACAAATTTTTATTTTTCAGATTTTTTTCCTACCATCCTGTAGCCTACTGGCGGCCCCCCAGGAGCGTGTCCGGGGGGACGCGCCCCACCGGTTGAGAATCACAGCTCTAGACAAACAGGAGTAGATATTTGATACTATTAATCATTCAATACTATTAAAAAAACTTGAAAGATATGGTATTAGGGGAGTGGCTTTGAATTGGATTGAAAGCTATTTCTGATGATGGGTTACATTAAACTACTTCTGCATAGGCCTCCGTAAGAGGAATTATTTGAGAAAGTGGTAACAGTGTTGATGGCAATAAATATAAAGATTATTAAATGGATTAAACACAGATTGTTTTAGTAAGTATATCCGTTGCATGCAATATTTCTTAGGTTAGGGCAGGCAATTGGTGACCATGTTGCTCGGAGAGTGCCCCCTTCTGGCAGCTCGCCTAAATCTTGTCTCTTTTAACACACAGCACAGACATACAAGCAAAGGGTGGTCCTGTTGTTGGAGAGCTAATCATATCGGACAACTGTTTCCCAAGAACACCTCGCCTTTTCTTTTTTCTATGCACATGATACACAATTTCAGCAATTTTTACTATCAACAACATCAACAAATGGGTTAGGCTTAAACAATACATTATACTATATTGAAAGACTTACATAATGTATAATTGTTGGGTTGGTATGTAATGATGTGTGACGATAGAAAGAATTACAATACTTATGATTGCATCAACACATATGATATGTTTAAAAAGAAATATTTAGGCTGGTGCCTATCTCCAGCTGTCATGGGGCAAGAGGCGGGTACACCCTGGAGAGTCGCAAGTCCTTCGCAGGGCAACACAGAGACACACAGGGAAAACAACCTTGCACACACTCATACGTAAGTGCAATTTAGAAAGACCAATTAAAGGAGAATATGCAAAATCCATGCAGAAAGACCCCAGGGTAGGATTTGAACCCAAGACCTCCTTGCTGCAAGGCAACAGTGCTACCAACTGCACCACTGTGCAGCCATAAAATAATCTCATTCTTATCAAATAAAAAGAAAATAGCCAGGAGTTAGAAGAAAATATTACGTCAGTAGAAGCCTCCCTGGATGAGGAGAGACTCTTCAAAATCTGTAAAGCAAAGCTAGAATTAAATTAAATTATAAATAAACATACCCAGTTCTTAATTCAAAGACTTCGGATGGAAAACTTTTAACAGGGTAATAAATCAGGTAGCTTTTTGGCTAACCAGCTCAAAATAAATAAAGAAAAAACTAACAATATCTGCTGTTAGGGACCAGACCAGGAATACAGTATATGATCCTGAAAGAATAAACAGTACCTTTAAAGAATTTTACAAGGCTTTATACTCACTGGAGATAAACCTAAGAGTTCATGAAATTGAACAATTTCTGGATAAAATAACACTTCCTAAATTATCGGATAGTCAAGCGATGGCCCTGGATTCACCACTAACAGCGGTTGAACTCCAGGAGGCCCTCCAGATCATGCACAATAAAAAAGCTCCAGACACAGATGGATTTCTAGCAGAGTTCTATAAAGAATTCTTGAATATTCTGGCATCAACATTCCACAGAATGCTGCAGGAAACCAAGGAAAATGACCAACTTCCACCAAACATGAATTATCATGAACTATTAGTCTTCTACTAAAATCAGGTAAAGACCCTTTGTTTCCTACCAGCTATCGTCCCATATCCCTCATTAATGTTGATCTTAAAATAATCTGCAAAGCCCTCTCAAAAAGGTTAGAGAAACTAACCCCTATTATAATACATCCTGACCAAACTGGTTTTATAAAAGGGAGACATTCATCCACAAATTCGCATAGATTAATACATTTAATAGATTATTCTTACTGTAAAATCTTTGAAACTTTAAATGCAGAAAAGGCATTTGATAGAGTTAACTGGAAATTCTTATTTGCAACCTTACATAAATTTTGCTTTTGAAATTCTTTTATAAACTGGTTGAAAATTTTATACAGTTCACCAACAGCATGTATCAGGATTAATAACAAAAACATCATCTAGGTTTTATCTTCAGAGAGGTACCAGGCAGGGATGTCCTCTCTCTCCCTCCCTGTTTGCTAATTTTATTGAATAGCTAGCAGCAGCAACCAGGCAAACTAAAAATATTAAAGGCATAAAATGCAATTACATAGAACATAAAATCAGTCTTTACACAGATGATGTATTACTTTTTCTTCAGCATTCACAAACATATCTCTCTCATGTAATGGGGTTGATAAACTCTTACTCAGGAGTTTCAGATTATTGTATAAATTGGTTAAAATCTATGGTTCTTCCAATTAATTGTTCTGTCCAGAATCCCATTAAAGCTGCAGTATGAAACTCTGAGAGGACGGCAGACTTTGCTTGAAAATTGAAACACTGGGGGGGGCGGTGTGTCGGTCGGCCGATGCGGTGGGCCGATATCTTCCTTTGGTTGGTTTGGGATTGTTGGGTGGTGCCTGCTCGGTGGCTCGGCGGGATGTGGATACGGCGTTTCTGCTCGTTTGATCAACTGTTCTGTGCGCACCGTGCGTGGCCGGTTCATTGGCGGGTTGGACCGGCCCTGGCCCTCTTTGGATGCCTGGTCTCGGCGCCCTGCGTTGCGCGGGATCAGGACCCGGGAGCTGGTACAACTTGGTGTCCGGATGCTGGCTGAGCCCGGCCTGGGGATGCTGTCCGTCCCCTGCGGCTATTGGTGGGGCGCTGGGATGTTGGCGGTGGGGATTAGCCTAGGGTGGAGGCGGCGCGTGGCGGCCGGCCGCGGCCCCTGCAGTGCCGGGGGCCCCTCGTCGGCCGGTCCCTTGTTGGGTCCCTGCTGGGGGGTGGGGTGCCCCTGGGCCCCGGCTCCCCCCGGTCCGTTGACCGGTCCGTTGACCGGCCCGCCCCGGCGCGGCCGGTTGCCGGCGGGGCCCATGGGCTCGTCACTGCTGCCCCCGGGCCCCTGCATAGTGGCCGCTGGATGTTCCCCTGGGGTTCTCCTTTGCTCCTCTCTTGGGGTATGCGGTCGGCCCCGCCCGGGTCCGCCTGGGGCTCTGGCGGTCCTTTGGACTTCTTTGCTCCGATCTCCTTCATGTCTGCATCGATTCCTGGGAGACGGATTGATGTCTGCTCACACCAGCTATCGAACACTCTTATGGAGAAACCTTATATGCACCAGCATGCTAACACACACACATAGATGTGGGGTCTCTGGTGTTTAAGGAAATATTCTTGGGCTGAGGTTATCATTACTAGAGCTTGATTAATCGGGACCATGAGTTTTTCTGTGACATTGTTGTTGTATATTTATATCTATTTTTGTGTGATGTGGTTGTGTAATTCTTAGTTCACAATGTTTGGTTGGTTTTGTCGATGTTCCTTTTTTCGTGTTTTGTTTTGTTTTTCCCCCTCTCTCTGCCGTCCTGTGGGTATGGAGGCAGACTTCAATGTCTTCCTGTGTTTTCTTTGTTCCCCTTCCTCTCTTGTATTTTCAACTCACCCTCTCTCTTGACTTTTTGTTTCCTACCTCTCTTCTTCATCTTCCTTCTTTCTTCTCCTTAATTTTCCGTCTCCGTGTCCATAACATCAGGAAATAAAAACCCCAACCATTCATAATAAAGATTTTTCACACACATCAAGTGGAGGACTATAGCAAAAGCTGTCCTGCTCCGCTTGTGAAAGTAAATCTGTTGGGCTTCTACTTGGTACTTAGACACCAATTCTGAGCTCCACACTGCCAAACAGGACACGAAAAAAAAAAAAAAGAAAATTTAAACACAAACAAGCTTCCCATCACTCCTCCTCCCTCTCCGATGCACTCAAGCCGCGCCTCCTATGCCCTCCTCCCTGTTTTGGCTGCACTACTGGCGTAACTACTGCCAAAAATAATCAGCTGATGCGACTTAGAAAACAAACTTTCGTGAATATTTCCTAACAGTAAACCACATATAACAACATTAGCTGTGAGTGCACGGATGATAGCACGCGCTGCGGAGGTTTACTGTAATACCACCATCAAAAAAACAAAACAAATATTAATGAAGCAAGTGTAATTACCTGTCAAGCAGAAACATTGCCAACTCGGAATCGGTTTTAAAAGCTTTCAGGTCCCGTAGCTCCCTCCACCTCTCAAAGGCTACGCCAATATTTACCCTCGTTTTATCTCGGGTTCAGTCAACTTTTTTCTTCTTAGCTTTTTTGTCCTCCTCGGTCATCATCTTTTTTGTTGGCAGGCAGTTTCTCTTTAGGTGGCTGTTGCAGCCGGTTGCGTAGAGGAGCGAGGGGCGGGTCACGGTGTGTGTGTGAGGGGTGATAGACAGATGTCAGACACTCCATCAGACGTTGTTCTGGCTCTGATTTGGGTGTTTTCTATCGGGCGCGGTGGATTCTTGCAAATCGCAGTAGGGGCTGTAGGCGTGACCAATTGAGCTGGTTTTTTTAACAGATTACAAATCTCATGTCCTACTTTCAGGACATATGGACAGTTTTAGGAAGTATCACAAAAAGTTACTTTTATTCAAGTTACCTACTGCAGCTTTAATACATAACTGCAGTCAGGAAATATTACTTATTTAGGTATCAATGTCTCACCAAGACTGGCAGATTTAACAAAGCTAAAATACATCTCACTTTTTAAAAAAGTGGAAGATGATTTTGCTAGATGGAAATCCCTACCCATATCACTTATGGGAAGAGTTGCATCAATAAAAATGATGGTTTTGCCAAGAATCAATTACTTATTATCAATGATTCAGTGTCAGTTTATTTATATGGTGCCGATTCACAACAGATGTCATCTCAAGGCACTTAACAAGAAGTCATTTCAATACATTTATACAAACATTCCAATCAGTTAAAAAGTTTCCTCTTTAAGGAATCCCAGCAGATCAATGATCCCAAGCAAACCATCACCTGATTGGTTTAGATCTCTGGACTCTTCCGTCTATACATTTTTTTGGAAAGATAAACCCCCACTTATTGGCATAAAAACACTACAGTAGACCAAAGACAAAGGAGGTCTCGATCTACCAAACTTTCATCATTATTTCTTAGCCATCAGGCTCCAATACATCTCAAGATGGTTAAAACATAGCTACCTGGATGAGTCCTGGATAGACGTAGAACAGACATTATGCAATAAGATAAAAATTTCAGACCTACCATTTATTAGCTCAAATATAAAACAACACGAATGCTTTAAAGGCATAAATATCAGCTCCTCTCTGACAGCATGGTGGGAGTTTCTAAAAATGACAGAGTCCACACTAATCCCATGCAGACGTACACCCATCTGGAATAACCCCGACATCCTACAAAAAAGATTTATGGTAAATTTTCCAGACTGGAAGTGTAAAGGAATTGAATACCTGGAACATATATTTGACGCTTTGGTTCCATCCAGCTGTTCATAATTTCTGGTGCCAGACATGTGAGGACTCATCACAGTGTCTGAAATGTAATATTCCACCTTTTCCCTCAGTTTGCTTGCTGGTAAACTTAGATGGTGTCTCCATGAACATAAAGTTAGTTCAAATAGTTTACATTGCCTTATGCAACGCTAAGAAAACTATTCTTCTGAACTGGAAAAATAAAAATGCTCTTAATATGAACCAGTATCGAGATCTCTTGTTGGACCACATTGGTCTTGAGACAGCCTCTGCCTCCACATCTGATCAATCTCTTTGGGCTCCTTTAATCGGCTCCATCACCTAGTAGAGTTGGGTGGTCTTTGGTTTGGTCATATGGGATATTGTTGCTGATGATGGGATTTTGGGGGCACCTGGGGTAGGTCCTTGAAGATGGAATCACTGGGTGGATTGAGTGCTGGGTCTTATCACCCCCACCTGGGGCGGGGCTTTGGTAGCCATGGGTGGTGACTCCTGGCTTGGTAGCCGTGCTGCTTTTAGGTGGGTTTGGGGAGCCGCGCCCCCTGGCTGTGGTCCTGGCTGGGGGTTGGTCTGGTGTGGGTGCCTTTGTTGCTGGTCCCTGTGCGTGGGGGTCCGGGTTGGCTGGTGGTCGACGTGTCCTGCCATTCTTTTCCCCTCTCTGGTCTGGTTCTCATTCCCGATGTCTGGATAGCGTCCCGCCTTGTTTGTGTGTTGGGATGTCGGGCTGGTGGCTGCAGTGGGTGGGTGACATTTCTGGGCCTGATCAGTTTTTGGGCACTGGACTTGTCTCCTGGGTCCTGCTCTTTGAGCGTTGCGTAGTTTTTTGGTCAGGTGTGTAACCGGGCTCGGTCGAGCTTGCCGGTGGACTGACTGGGTACTCAGGTTGCAGGGCAGGTGGGTGGGGGGGCTGGGGTCGGTCGCTTGCTTGCCCATCAGACAGTGGTTGCCGCTCTGCTGAGGGATAGAAGGTGGTGGATCTCTGTGTGTTGGCCGGCCGGGGCATTGGTCTGTTCCTTGTCCGGGTGGGTATATCTCTTTTATTGATGGGGAGGCTGTTACTAACTAGCTGCAAGTGGTCTCCCCCTCCGCACCCTCCCACTTGGACGTGAGGGTGCGGAGGGATGGGGGCAGAACTCAACCTGTGTGTCTCATGTCTTTTGTGCTTTGATGGTAGACTGAAATTTGGGGTGGGTACAGCCCTTCTTCCGGGATGGGGCCGGGGGGACTGCCTTGGGCTCCGTGGGCCTTGTTGGCGCTGCAGCCATGGGCCTCGGGGGTGGACATGCCAGGGCCTCCCTCCCTTGGTGGATCTTGGTAAACGGGGGTGCCTTTTGGAGTTAGAGGGGGAGCTAGCTCCCTGGGATGGCATTTTGTCCCCCCGCCCTTCCCTCCCCAT